>CM067360.1:20775190-21287453 GCA_034401795.1 Chaetoderma sp. LZ-2023a | reverse complement strand
ACGACACGACGATGTTGTAATATTCAGTACGGACATGTACAAGGAAAATTCTATCAAATCAATGGAAAGAACACACATAGCTTCTGGAGAGTATAATCAAGGGTGAAAATACAGAGACCTGAAAATTGGGAATTCCTTAGTAATAACGAAAACAAACAGCAACTAGTGCAGCTGATGCTGAAAGTCAGGGGGAAGTAATACATTTAGTTCAAAACTACTTAATAAGATGGGCCTTGCTATTTGTGAGGGCAAGGCTTATGAATTAACCAGATGGCAACACAGTGCTGATTTCAGAGATACAAGCCATATAATCTGACCAAGAAGAAACAGACACAATTAAGGGTTATTCTCTATTGTGCTTATACAACAAAAGAAGGCTACGACTTTTTGCGTATCAGAATGTCCACCTAGCGATGTATTTTTAATTATCCTGTACTATGCCCAAATCATGAAGACACATCTATTATTTGATACTGGTTCTGAAAACAATAGAAAGCTGTTGGACATTTCAAAATTGGCAAATAATTTTATGCCGCTTTACTGTTCTGCCCTTTTGGGTCTTCATGCCTTCACCAAATGTGATACAACGAGTGCATTCAGAGAAATAGGCAAAGTAAAACTCATCAGACTCCTACACAAGCAACCAAGATATCAGGAGGCTTTTCAGACCATTAGTGAGTCTTAGGAAATCACAAAGAATCTCTTTCTTCAATTAGAGGATTTCACCTGCTGAATGTATAAGATTACTCACATAACAAACGTTGACACACTTTGTTTCGCAATGTTAATGGCAACATGTGGTGATGCAGAGAAAAATATCAATCCCAAGAAAAACATTGACTTATCCACCACCCGAGAGTTTGCCTCCACGAGCACATACAGAGGGTTAACTATCAGGTAGCTATTGGGAAGCGATCCCACATACCAAAGCCATACTTCCCTGAAACCACTGAAAATAATGGCTGGACTGTGTGGAGTGAACAGAGACTCGAGCCAAGTGGTGTGATGGTGGAATACTGCCATCTATGTTGGCTGATATTCTAGAGAAGGAATGTTAAAAGGAAGACAATGAGCAGGAATACAGTTCCACTGACGAAGATAGTTACAATGAAAGAGAAGACTTGGCAGATAATAGTGACAGTGACTAATTAAGAGGAGTTCAGATATAGTTAGTGGATTTATAGTCGGTGGGTAAAACAAGCAACAATAAAAACATTTTGGATGCTTTTTTATTGCTCTACACAATTTCGATTTGATGATATGCTCATTTCAAGTTTAGTTTACAATGATTTCATTTTTCATCGATTCTCAGAAATTGGCTGTACTGTCAGTTGTCATAGTAACAATAGTCTATTAAATGAGTAAACCTTTACTCATTATATTTGTCAAATGGTGCCCTTTAATCAATCTTAAGCTGCTAAAACTAGAATGTTCCTTTACCGGTGCTTGGTCAGTGATAGCAACATATAATTGCTAGATTTTAATCCGTGGCGAAGATTTGTGACCTTTTGACCTCTGCCGACCTCATTATGAAACTGATTTGCATAGAAATCACATGCAATCATAGACGATACTATAAGCAACATTATGAGTGCTCTATCACCAATCTACAACGATTCTATCAAAATATACTCAATTAATTTACAATGAATGTATTTTTCATCGATTCTCAAAAATTGCCTATGCTGTCAGTTGTCATAGTAACAATAGTCTATTAAATGAGTAAACATTTACTCATTATATTTGTCAAATGGTGCCTTTTAATCAATCTTAAGCTATTAAAACTAGAATGTTCCTTTACCGGTGCTTAGTCAGTGATGGCAACATATAGTTGCTAGATTTTAAGCTGTGGCATATATTTGCTACCTTTTGACCTCAGCCGACCTCATTATGAAACTGATTTGCATGTAAATGATATACAATCATAGACGATACTATAAGCAACATTTTGTGTAGTCGATCACTAATCTTCAATGATTCTATCAAAAGATATCTCAGTTTTTAATACCCCTACCCCTTAATATGGTCTGCTTCACTGTGGGTATTAGCTCAAATATAACCCATCAAAAGCCATATTGAATCCCAGTTTATCACATGTTAACATGCATAATCTTAAAGAGGACATCGAAAGCTGTTAGAAAAATATAGTTTCGTCAATTAGTGGAGGCGTATCCAGGTGGGCCCCTCCAGCCCACGGACTATAAATACATCATAATTATATCTACGTCTGAATCCTGAGCTTTTTAGCATTGCAGACAAGGTACGATGATCGTTTACGATGTACGGAATATCATGTCTGTGAATCTCTGTAGAACCTGTTTATAACGGTCACTGCATAGACCATAGAAAAGTGCTCTCTATTGACAGATGTATTGTAAATCATTTTGATAAACAGCTTTTATGTCCAAATGATGGTAGTTCATAAAGTGTAATGGCATTTCGACCACCTGTCTAAGGAACTACCGCCATTACTACTCACAAGCGTGTGACCATTATAGACAGTCTTGATTTTATTCTAAATACTTACGACCAATTTTCCATAAAAGCTATGTAATATTTAACAGATTTAAACCTAACACGACGTAGCATCATTCAAAATGTAATATCACGCTAGCGTTATATTATTTATTAAGATCATTGATTTTAATTTAGATCATATCACGTGGTTCATTCACTATGGTAATTGAAAAGCTCTTTCTGAATACAAGCACTTTAAACCCTTTCAAGGATCGATATGAGCCAGGATGTGGACAACAGCCCCACCCTAGCCCTCCCCTGATTAATTGAGTGCAATGTGTGATCTATGATAGACAGTTCTTGTGGCAATATGACTGTGGTTCCTTATAAGTGAAAATAATGTTTCTAAAAGTTGCGAGATTTATAATTTAATAAACATTCTGTTGAATATTTTAAACCTAATTTAAACGTGAGGTGTTACGGCCCGTGGTAGTAACAGTTCCCACGAAAGTTAGTTTCAGACTACTTAGCCTACTGTTTACTTACCATGAAATTAGGATTCTGGACATTTATGGTGCAGTGTTAAAAGTTGTAAGCTTAGCTAGAAATGGGTGGGATATGCCTAAAATGGACTCCCCCCCCCCACCCTCTTGTATTTGGATGTGTCTTTTAGATATGGCCACCATTATACGTGATTGCCGTTTGACGATTTCATGATCGAAGCATGCAGTGTGCTGCGTGTTTCAATTATATCTCCTTTTTTCTAATACTCCAAATGAGATGACTGCATAAGTAGTAGTGTAGCGGTGTAATACTGTAAGCTAGGACCAGGAGAAAGAACTTAAAGGAGCAGTAAGGGGGCACATGAACTCGTTTGATCGAACATGTCCGGACGAGTTATAACTCTGTAAAATTCCACCCCACCCCCATCCCAGACCACTCCCGACTTCTCTGCACATCGTAGCTTTATTCACTAATGATGACATCATCACAATTTGAGTAAGGACACACGCTCTTTTTTCAACCACAAATACTAGACCTTTATTGGTCGAGAAATTTGATGGGGGAAAAGGTGATTGTAGCCTACTATGCAAATGAGATGACGTCATCAACTATCATCCAACCAAAACAGCCGTTTAGTGGCATGCCTGTCATTGAGATTAGATGGATTGGTCTTGCAAGGTGTTCTCGAACAGGTGATAGTACCGTGACATGATAGTAAGTGAAAAGCACTGATGATAGGCCATCAGCCTGCGGTGAGCCTGTTAATGTTTCAAACTGGGCGCAAAGCATTGATTTGATGCGATCATTTAATTTTGTGTTTGCTATGCGAATCTCACCAGGCATAGTTCGGCATTTTCGCATCCAGTTAGCTGGAGAAATTGAAGGACGTGTGGTCTCTTGGTTTTAGCAAATGCACAGGACATGTCAATTCCCATCTTGTAGAAGGCCCACTGCTTTGATAGTGCTACTGAGATCAACATGCGTTGTGCTCAGACTATGTCAGCGCGGCCACGTCCTTTCTTAAAATCACTCGGCCAGTTTCCAGTAAATTTGCAAATTTTATCTCTGAAATGAGATAATGTCACATTTGATATAATTTCTCGGATGCTGTTCAAAAGCTCTATTGGTCTCCGCTTGGATAGATGCCCCAGTAGTTTCTTAGGCTTCTCCCACAGTATCGCAAGTAAGGTGTTGTTCAAAGGCAAAGTTGATGACGTGTGTGATTTGTATCGAGATGGTATTATCTGCATATTTAAGGTGTTCGTTATTAATCCTGTCAAATTGGTTTCAAAATATTCAATGTAATATTTCGCACGCCTTTAAGATGTTGCTGTATGATGTCTCTCTGATTGAAACTGGAAAAAATATCGGCTGCTACAGAAATTTCATAGAGACATAGGTGGTTATCTGGCCCACATGGGCCAACCCCATAAATCCTCGCCGGTTCAAGCAAAAAAAGATGATGAAAGAACATATCTGGAATTTTATAACCGAGAAATGCTGACATTATTTGGCTCAATTTTAACACAACTAAGGATCTTAATGTGAATAAAGATGTCTAGACGGTGGCCGTGATCCGGATTAATGGATCCATTCAGATAAAATATTGTATTCCTAGATAACTTGGAAACCGGTGATCCGTTTCGGCTAACATCTTTACATCAGAATGGATGTCACCGCACATTAGAATTTCACACCTTTGTTCATGATGCGAAAGATCCGGAAAATCAGAAAATGCTGTACAACA
Source organism: Chaetoderma sp. LZ-2023a (assembly GCA_034401795.1). Classification (NCBI taxonomy): domain Eukaryota; kingdom Metazoa; phylum Mollusca; class Caudofoveata; order Chaetodermatida; family Chaetodermatidae; genus Chaetoderma; species Chaetoderma sp. LZ-2023a. Next base: position 21,282,745 of record CM067360.1, on the reverse strand, counting down.
AAACCAATGAAACAATGAAATATAAATAACTTTTAATGGACGATGTTACTGGTTATGTCAACAACAGCTTCCATTGAAATGTATTTCAAAATGTCCAACATCTTCCAAATCAAGATACTGAGATATCAGGCTTGAAACTATTAAAGCGATGCAGTAATCGTTGCTGGACTTGTGGACAATTTACATTGAATCCGATGCTACAAATTCTGAAATCGTGAGGCACAAAATTGGGCTCCTTTGAAGTAAAGATCAATAAAAGCTGTCCCCTGCAGGGAATAAAGGAATGTGTGTATTCAAATATTGCCGTTTGCGACATCACCAACGTGTTGGCACTTTATTAATTTAGCTCTATTCCTATTTGATCTATAACTGGGCTTGCATCAGCTGTAACACGGTACGGATATATTCTATATGAATAATTTGGCATTACCTTTCATCTTCTAACTATTGCCTAAGCTCACTGCCCCATAGATGCATATTGTAAATTTTATTACTGTATGGCATTGCCTCATTTGCTGGTTTTATATTTAGCTCTTTTGAAATTTTGTCTTCCGGATATATTCACAGTAATATTCAATAAAGCCATGGGATCACTAACATATTACATTAAGCTGAATTTCCAGGAGCGTGTACTCATTAAATTCCTAAATTAGTTGGACTTAAATCCCATAACCAAAGAAGTAGCCTACAATTTATTAAATGAAAATAAGATTATGTAATAAGGTTTTAGTAGCGGTTTGCTTCAACCGTATGACTTGCACACAACCGTAGCACCAATTAGTGTAACCCACTGACATATTAACACATGTTACCTACATGAACTGTCATGTCAGTTTGTGACTAACTGAGAATTTTTATGTTGCTTTAGTTTACCCACCTGTCGGTGTATGCTATTGTTGTTTTGGTTTCCAACAATGCAATGTGTAATATGTAGGAATGCCTAAGAGTGGTTTATACTGTGTCACCCAGATATCTAGTTATTAGCAATTACTTCACATGTTGCCTGGTATTGAAAGTTCCGTTACTGAAGTATTGAAATTGTATGTTTTGAGGAGTTTATAATTTAATAGCTGTCATGTAGCGCATTTTGATAACAATAGGATAGCATAGCATCCCCCAGTTGCATTAGTTTCAAAATATTCAGCCGCTTAATATTTACCTTGATATTTAGATTCCACGAATTCATATTTCAATGTTTGAAATCGATTCTAACACGCGTAAAAAGAGGGTGGAGCTTCGCTGAAACGGGTGAGCCATAGATAGAAAATGGTTTATCTTTTAAACCTGCGACACGACAGTAAATCTTAAAACGGCATCCCTGTCATTCATAGTGCAGGAAATGGGTATTTCACATTTTAATATTAGGATTTCGTCGTAGGTGGGTGGGTGGGGGCACTTATCAGACCTATAGACACAAGCTGAAAGCAGTCCCCAGCATTGCGCCCAATGACCGGCTACATGGACAGTGGACATATTCTCTCTAAGTACTGATACTAACTAGACACAGCCGGGGAATCGAACCCACAACCGACAATAGCGCCTAACATTATAGTCCACAAACGTTTCCACCAGACCAACACAGCAGGATTATGGAAATCCTGTCGCTTTGATCTGGCGGAAGCATTTGTGAGCTACGATGCTAGGTGCTATCTGCCAGCTGTGGGTTCGATTCCCCGTCAATGCTAAATACCATAATGCCACAAATATTTGGCATCAGCTATGATTATGCTATCCTTACATGTGTTTCAATTTCTCTATGAACAATCTATTTTCAGTATGAAATATGAACTGTTTTCCGAGATATTATTGATTCTGTTCCGTGAAACATGATTAACTTCAACATAATCACCTTTTTTGTGACAGAGGGGGTGGGGTGGGTGGGGGGGGGGGAGCGGTGGAGATATTTGCTATTAGTGTCATGAATGAAACTTAACCTGTGGAATGGCAACAGAGAGATGTTATTGGTTGTAAAGACGGATGATGCATAACAAGAAGCTGGTTCTCGTTGGCATGTTTATGGATATGTCATCTACGCCATTTACTTGGCACCGTGCTATAATCGCGGGCTAGATTGCTTTCTCATAAATTTTCAAGATGTGACCCGCAGACAAATTCACTGGTCGAATTGTTGACACACCAATGTTTCAGATTTGTGAGTGGAATAGCCACGGAATAGCGACAAGCAAAGGTAAAATGAATGGATATTGTGGTTGCAACGTGTGAGACAAGTCAGTCATCGCGATATATATATATATATATATATATATATATATATATATATATATATATATATATATATATATATATATATATATATATATATATATATATATATATATATATATATATATATATATATATATATATATATAATATATATATATATATATATATATATATATATATATATATATATATATATATATATATATATATATATATATATATATATATACATACATATATATATATGCAATCCACCACCTTCTGATTTGTGATTTGTGAACCTTGTGATTCTGGGAATTCAGTATTCAAAGTATATAAATTGATTCTGACATGCGGGGGAAATGGGCGAAGATTAGCTAGAGATGGGCTGTGCATAGCTAGAATCTGAGCCGGATAACTGCATTCCATCAGAGAGTGCGAGCTCCTCACATTCTTGCCTATATCTTCTGGATTCGTTATCATCTCCAGGTAATGCTATATCTCAGGAGACATTTCCTACCTGGAGTGACTTCATTATCAAATCCAGGACGCCGTTTGTCATCAATCCTAAATGTTATCAAGTGCTGATATTTCCTCTCGTATTACCAATGGATCGGTTTTCTAATAGTGTTCATTTGCTTGATCCATATTTATTAATGTTTCCCATTTGTGAGCATGAACTACCGGATTATTAGGAGACTGTGCATCTTCGATTTTCCAAGCTGAGTCTTTCTTCTAAATATGTCTCACGGGAAAGCAAGGGGACAAATTTGATTAAATATGTATTGGTTGATCAATTATCCTTAGAAGAAATTTGAATGGCCAACAAAGTTGCAGTTCTACCATACCAAGATCAGATTGATTTACTTTTTCTCGATTCCATTTTTTTTTCTTAATATTTGAGTGACAGTCAATTAATATCTTACTAGCCAACAAGCTAGCTCTAGTGATTGACAGTTACAACTTACAAGTTCAATTGCTCACCTCAGCACTAACGCGTGTTCACGTTACAAGAGTCAGTCTAACTGATCACAAATAGAATTGTATTTATAAAACTAAAATCATTTTGATGAAGTTGTTGAGAGTGCCAAGAAAGCCCACCTAGCAGGCAAGGGGGGGGGGACGAAATGAGCTAATGGACCTTCCAGTTTTAGCTATGCCCCGCCCATCTCTAGCTAAGCTCCACCCACACCTCGCCCTGTTGGGATTGATCGATCGCCGAATGCCCTAACTATCAATTTCCTGTAAACTATACAGGTGAGCTGTTGAATATTGTGTAACTAATTTGACTGGGTGCTGTTGCTGCCTATGGCGGAAACAGCGCCCAGTCAAGTTAGTTTCAAAATATTTAACAGAATGTTTATTAAATAGTAAAGACATACAATTCTTACAGCAACGCATAGTCCGTCTTCAAGTATGCGTTCGTGACGTACTTATCTACGTCCTTCATGACGCCATAATGACGCCATTCATTATGATGTCATTCTACATGTCACGTAGTTGATTATGACGTCATATGATGGATTGGTAAAGTGGAAAGGCTAATTCTCTCTCATCCTTGGTAGATCATCTCCTCTGCTCGAGTCATTCCACTCTACTTATAGCAAACTGGGATCGCGTAGGGGGTGGCGATTCAATGCGAGCATAACCTAATATACAAATGAACTGATGACGTCAAAATGATGGGAGCGAATCACCACAGAGTGTGACAGCAGGTGCCCTTATCTACTCACAGATCAAACCATTGTTTGTCAAATATACAAAGAAAATGGCGGTTTAAAGAAGGGCTTTGTTTGAAATACTTTAATACACATAATATATATTTGATTAAAACACACAAACAAACAAGAACAGTCAGAGATTGCCTGACCTCGGATGTATGTTTTAACCTGATTCACGATGAAACATTAACAACATTATGCAAAATAATGTGCGCTTGTTAATTGTGACACAATTCATTCATTCTGGGTCCAAAAACGCCAGGCATTTAGTCTTAATAATTTGGACTTTAGTCAAATGGCTCATGCTTATAACGTCATCACTTAACAACCTATAGTAAAGACGTGCTTGATTGTGAATTTAGATAAGCCTATCAATTCATCTATCCATTCTCATGTCATAAAAGTAGTTATATAATAAGGGTTTCAGAACAGAACGTGGTGGGAGCTGCCGATCCGTGACCCGCGGCTACAGGAGGGGAGGTGGCTGTCAGAACAGTAATTATGCACATACATTCCACACATTCCAACTCGGGATTGTGTCCCCAGAAAATATGCGATGCGCCTAAGCACACAAAATAGCTAACCTTAAAACACTATCTCGCTGTTGTTATCTGTTAGATGTAATAGGCCAGTTATCAGTAGGTCTGCAGCTAATAACTAGGACACTAAAAAAACTATGAAACTCCCGTACCCAACTGTCCGGGACAACCCCCGCATTATCGCTGGCTGGCCGGCCTCTCTCTCTGCCTCTCTCTCTCTCTCTCTCTCTCTCTCTATCTCTCTCTGCGGGTTTTTTTATGTGGTTCCCGTTGCTCCTACCTATTTTTTCTGTCATTGTACCCCTACACTAGTGCGTACCTTTCTTTCGAACTGGGTACCATCTAGCCGAGGTCTTTTGCGAGATTTGAACAATGGGTTTTTTCTTGCTATTTCGGCGCCGTTATGAATTGAGCCAACGGGGAACCGATAACTAGCCCACAAATAATGACATTTATCTTTTATGAATTGTTGTGCAATAATAGCAAACAGATCAATCGGACTGATAACGCACTGATAACTACATTTTGAAATTATTGACAACTGTCTCAGCAACGCACTGATAACTACATTTTGAAATTATTGAGTCTATACAGTCTATAAACATGTATGCTTACTGGCGTTCCTGATCGCAATCTGTAGGCATATATTCCCTCTGCTCTGTGACGTGAATAATGCATGCATGGCCGAGATGGCTTATGCATTATTCGTTATATGTCGAATTATACTTTAAAATTGCTGGTTCAAATCTCGCTATGTATTATTAGTAAATGTAAACAGTGAAATATTACTCCCAGTCACATAAAGAATTACACACACTAATTTTTTCTCACGTCATAAAACACCTACAAACGACAATACTGTTACAAAAAACATGGACCTAGACAAGGATATTACAGCCGATTGTGTACAGATTTTTTCCTTAGGTTTCATATCATAGATAACGCATAACACGTTATCAGCTAAATCTAGGTAATTTGTTTGTTAATGCATGCATGGCCGAGATGGCTAATGCATTATTCGTTATATGTCGAATTACACTTTAAAATCACCGGTTCAAATCTCCCTATGTATTATAAGTAAAGTTTAAACAGTTTTGCCAGATAGTAGAGCATGCTGGACAACTTGTTTAGCGAACAGTCTGTCAGTAGTCTGGCTGTCTGTCAGTGGTCTCTCTGTCTGTCAGTGGTATGTCTGTCTGCCAGCCCCCCCCCCCCCCAGGCCGGCCCCCATCAGCAGGTGATACTATCAAAAAAAAACTATTAGAGAAACACAACTGTACAGGTAAATATCTGCTATGGACATTGATGAAGTACTTCAAAATTTGGCTAGATTTTGCAGCAAGGGCTTATCAGCCATACCACTTATGCCGAGAACCTGGCAGCTCTCCAGCCAACCCCAACCCAACGCAGGAAGCTACCAACTATTCCCAAGAAGCCAACCCCAACCCCACGCAGGAAGCTATCAACCACACCCGAAAAGGCCACCCACCCCCACCCCCACCCACCCCACCCCACCCCACCCCACCCACCCCAACCCCCCCCCACCCCCACCCCCGAGCTAGAAACACCACTCAAGTTCAGGAGATTGACACTTTTCTTGATGCTTTATTCCAGGAAATGAGGGACATACCTCCAGGATTTGTGACGGTCCCACATGCAATCCAGAACTATCTGCGGGGATGGGAACTTCCTGGACATGGGGAAAAGATCCAACAGTTTTTCTGGATAAAAAACTGGGCAAGATCGAGAGGAACTTGGTGGAAGAGATCCTCGAACTGAAGGTGGTGAAGTTCTGCCATGCTCTCAAGATCCCCCTCCACAGGGAGAAAAATGATGGGGCAGAGGTTACCACAGATCTCCTGTTCTGGTCTAAACAGCATGCCACCCTGAAGGCAAGCATTATTAGCGAGGCTGTGAAGGAGGCCAAGGCCAAGGTGCTGCAAGGCCTTAAGAACTACACCCGCGAGGGGTCTGGCGGGGCAGTTGACCAGGTTGATGCATTGAGATCTGGCCTTTGTCAACCTCTTTTCTTGAAAAGCTGTATGGGCCTGTGGAAGAACTGCAGAAAACCACAGATTTCATCTTGAGAACGGCTCTCCAAGTGTGGTACCAGCGACCGAAAAGAAGAAGAAGAACCACTACAATACACTGCAATACACCACTACAAGACACTGCAATACAATACAATACACTGCAATACACAACCACAATACACTGCAATACACCACTATAATACACTACAATACACAACTACAATACACTACAATACAATACAATACAATACAATACAATACAATACAATACAATACAATACACTACAATGTACTACAATACACTATAATCTACAGCACTGCACTGTAGTACACTACACTATTTATGGTACAAATTCCTGTAATGCAGTGCGAACGTGGACATAGCTGCATAGACATTGTATGGGGTCAACGCATGCTTGTGTCGGTAGTCATATCCAAACACTGGGATTTCCACGAAATGGGCATTGACATGTCACGAACCTTAAACACAATTAAACACTCAACGATCATAGATGTACTATGCCAGGCCAGTTGCAATGAAGATCAGCTACAACTAGTGAGACTACTGCTTGCAGACACTAAGCTGGGAGTGCGAGTCAAGTCGGTGAAGTCTGTAGAATTTGAGACATCGGTGTCCAGTGATGATGCATGTGCGGTGGCAGGCATCGAATTTGTCTAGAGCTGCCTTTGGAGCTGCCCCGCTGTTACAGTTAAATACAGGATCAGGAATACGCAGGTTACATTGTATAAACGTAGACTTGTTATCAAGGGCATCTTTGATCTACAAATCCATAGCTTCCAGAAGGACTGGAAAGCTCTGTTCCCCATGACGCAGCGTGCAGAAATGCCGGCAGTACTGCAAAGCAGTGTGCCCATGATTTTACTTTTCCTCCATGGTTCGCCGCCACGAAGTGGATCGCTATTTTCTTTAGCTTCATGCTTTGTAGATATGTATATGTGGGTGAACTCTGTTTTCGATTCACTCATAAAGAAATTCTCAATTTTTAGTTTGCTTGCAGCTATTTGGAGAAGTTCGTCAAGGGGTTTCTTTTCCTCGTCTATGAAGTCCACATCGTCAGCATATTCCATTTCTACTGGCATACCTAGTATTGCCAATGGGAGGGTGTGTTTGGTCTTGTGGAACTTTCCCGCACGAATTTCAGTGCAGCAGCAAGGTAACAGGTGAAAAGCACATGAGATAAACCATCTCCATGTGGGAGCCGATTGATGGCCAGACAGCATAATTTCCAATGATGCACTATACAAGATGTGTAATACGTCGCCACTGCCTTTAAAAGGCCCCCAGCAGAAATGGTCCATGTGTGGCCATGTGCTAAGGATGCCAGAAGACATACCAGCACAGAGAGCCTTGGAATTCTCCCTACTCAGAGCCAGCAAATACAAAGCCAGGAGAGGACGGCGTTGCATAAATCAGCTAAGCATTCTACGAGGTGACCCCAGGAAAGCAGGACTCATTCATGCCAAGAAGGAACCTGAGGAATCTAAGGATTTCGGCTGAGGACAAGACAGTGAGGAAAGCGTAGAAGGCCTGATTGCAGACGTAGGAGGTTTCTACTACTACAAACACACTGGTGTTTGACTTTTATTTGACAGGTTGACCATACAAGTGTTAACCAGTGCTTGACAGATTGAACATACCAGTGTTTGCACTTTATTTGACAGATTGAACATACCAGTGTTTCACCTTTATTTGAGAGATTGGCCATACCAGTGTTAACAGGTGTTTGACGGATTGAACATACCAGTGTTTGCACTTTGTTTGACAGATTGAACTTACCAATGTTTGACCTTTGTTTGGCAGATTGAACATACCAGTGTTTGCACTTTCTTTGACAGATTGAACATACCTGTGCTTGTACATTCTTTGACAGATTCAACATACCAGTGTTTGACCTTTGTTTGAGAGATGCCCAGGACTAATATTGTGGACCGCACGGTGTGCCTTGAATGCTTGTAAGACGACATTATTATTATTATTATTATTATTATTATTATTATTATTATTATTATTATTATTATTATTATTATTACTATTATTAAATGGCAATATTGTCCGCAATGTTATTATTTTTTTTATTATTATTATTATTATTATTATTATTAAATGGCAATATAGTTCGCAATGTTTACTGTCGTGTGATTGGTGTCATGTTGGGTGAGTTTAGATGAAAACTTTCGTGCCTACTCTCAGGTAAATCCTCGGACCTCGAGTTCGGATCATGACAAACATTGTGGAATCCTAGTGTACTGTCGCGCCATTTCTTGTGCTAATGGTTGAGCACAATCGGACAAGCAGTTTCCAAGATATGCATAGATCGAGAATTTGATCCCAACCGGATCCGTGTTCACGTCATGGCCAAAGTCCGTAAATACTCTTGCAGGGCAAGTGCCTTCCTTGTGTTAAGATTGGAGACAAAACTGATCAGTATTTTATAGATACAGGTGCAGGCAGACGGACGTACAGACGAGCGGGTGAGCAGATGACGGACAGATGGATGGACAAACGGATGGATGGACAAAAGAATGATGCAACGAACGAATGAACGAATGAACGAATGAACGAACGAACGAACGAACGAGCACGCACGCAAGCACGCACGCAAGCACGCACACACATGTACACACGCAAACGCACACGCGCATGCACACGCGCACGGACACGCACGCACACGCACGCACACGCACGCACACGCACGCACACGCACGCACACGCACGCAAACGCACACACACACACACAAGCCGCTTACCATAGCCTCTTTCCCGAGGGTAATTACATTGATTTCAATACAAACGCGTGATTTACTCTACTTACATTGCTTCGTAGGTGGGTACGTACTCTAGCCATTTATGCAATACTCTAGTAAATCATGTAGGTACTCTACTAGGGGCATAAGCTCACTCTATGACTCACACTTTTATGACTTACTTGTTCATAGATTAGAGAGCAGGCATGGCGACAATGACTACAGAGATGGGCGCAATGGTGATATAAACACACACACTATCGTGTATGTTTCGGGCAATAATCTGTCCCGTAAGCCCAGTAGAGGAGAAGCGTCGTCAGCGGAACCGCCATCACAAAGAACGCACAGATTGTTGCAGAAAACATGCAATTTGCATGTGCCACAGCTTTGCGTAAGATCTGATGATGGAGAATTAAATGTGACAGCTCATCAGTAACGTCGGCAACAGTTGACCTTTCTGCCGTATCCCTTGTTTTCACTTTCCACCAAACAAACCCAATTGTTAGGAGGCGACAACACGCCCAATAGACTACTGCTACAAACATAAGCACAGTATGGGCAACAGAAGCAACAAGGATGGTAAATATTGTGGTAAAGACTCGCCAGACAGACTGAACAGAAATTGGATAAAAGGTGCAATCGAATTCTTCCAGGCTGAGTGCTGATAGCGCAAACACTACAATAAAGCCTAGAATCAGAAAACAATGGAATTGTCAAAGAACCAAGATGACAGCAATGCGGATGCGGTGTTCGAGTTTCTTCAACTCCTTAGCGTTCTTTTCCACAAGATGGAGAGGCAGTAGTTCGTTTACAAAGGCGGGTAAACCTGTTTGAATGGCAAACTTTACAATCATTAACCAGATTACAGCACTAGCCTTATAGACTACCATTGTCCAGAGCAGCATCAACGATCTGAAGTCATGTCCAGTGGCCAGAGTATAGCACATAGAGTACAGCTTCTATTGTGTATATCAGAATAAGGCTTCCAAACAGTAAGAACCTACAAACTTGCTGGACTCGTCTTCTCAGCCCAAAGACACATATTGGTTTGTCCCAAAAGATACCGTGGATCCTCAGTGGCTGTAACAGTGCTGCAGTAAGCGTCCAATGTCCGAATCTTCCAACATGTTATCTGTCACATATAAGATTATTGCCTGTTACTCGGTCAGCTTTGTCACGTGATCGCCTAGATCTGCATGTGTGTGGTGTGGCAGATGATTCTTCCTTTAAGACAGGTGTATGATTTACAGGCTATGGCAAGGGACCGCCATCTTTTCCTCTCACAAATCTGAATCCAATGGTAACTGTAATATGGCAGTACTCAATGGTAATTATAAGAGCGCAACTTCACTTTCCTAGCCATATCCGAATCGTCCAACATGTTACTGTCACATATAAGATTAATTCCTGTTACTCGGTCAGCTTTGTCACGTGATCGCCTAGATCTGCATATGTGTGGGGTGGCAGGTGATTCTTCCTTTAAGACAGGTGTATGATTTACAGGCTATGACAAGGGACCGCCATCTTCTCCTCTCACAAATATGAATCCAATGGTAACTGTAATCTAGCAGTACTCAATGGTAATTATAAGAGCGCAACTTCACTTTCGTAGCCATTGCTTGGCATTTTCTAAGACGTGTCCCGAAAGGGTAGATTCGGCTGTATTTGGGTTCGTTCTGCAGCATAACAGATCATAACTGATTGCTAAATGAAGGTAGAGTCGATTATTTAAATCGCTGTTTGTCATGACATGTGTCACCGAGGATGGCGACAATCACTATACGATCCAATAGAATAAACACTTCCAGATACCATCCTTATCATTCTAGAATAATCACCAATTGCTGCTAATACTTTCTTTTGAGAGGATGGGGCTGACAATGTCATTGGCTGGTTATCTTCAATTAGCCAATGAAATTGCGCAAATGATGTTATCAGAAGAAAACAGAAGATAATTATTAATGTGATGCTCAATGGTATTCGTCGTGTTAAAACAATTAAGCAGCGTCCATTAAATATGTTTCTCGTTATTTACAGCAGGTTGAATGTTGATATTTTAAACATTTGCCACAGACACTATAATCGTATATGATTTAGATGACAACACTAGCAGCGATGTAAAACACAAGTGTGTGGGGGTAAACAAATATGCCTAACTCTGCAAGTGTGGAGATAAACAAATATGCCTGACTCTGCAAGTGTGGGGAGATAAACAAATAGGCCTAACTCTGCAAGTATGGGGGATAAACAATGTGCCTGACTCTGCAAGCGTGGGGGATAAACAATATGACTGACTCTGCAAGTGTGAGGAGATAAACAAATATGCCTAACTCTGCAAATGGCGGGAGGGGGGGAGAGATAAACAATGTGCCTGACTCTGCAAGTGTGGGGGGGAGGGATAAACAAATATGCCTAACTGTGTTAACGTCAATTCATCATTCTTATCATCGCGGGTGTTTCTGAGAGACAGTATTCCCAAGCAACGAAACTAAAAGCTTCTTTCAGCGCTTATCAGTGCTATTCCACCATTTATCGGTAATCACTCGATTTAGTAACGTTAATTTGCTTGGTGGGCGGATACATTCCTAGCTATAGCCCGCCAATTTCTAACTAAGCCCCACCCAATTCTCGCTAAGCCCCGCCCACTCCTGCGCATGTTTTATGATGATGTGGAAATACTAGTGGCGTGTGTGAGTACATCATTGAGGTACAGCCTGATATGTTTCAGACTGTATGGATGACTAACTTACGTATGTAGGCCTACTTCGTACTCTAGTGCATATTAGACTGAGGGAAGAATTCAAGGTCATTCAGTAAGCCTACTACCTCGAGTAGAAGTGGCCATTGTCTTTCAGATGAGCAGTGATGGGAGAAATTCGGACCATCATATACTCAAATCTGCACTTACTAATCTTCTTGCTTACGAGTAACTTAATAGCTGACAGTAGGTCAACCAGTCATTATTTATGGTTATCACCAGCCTAAGTTCAAGAGCATCAGAAGCCATGGTAACTTTAGCCAAACACATCAGAAGAGTCAAACGAAATTTAGCAATAAAGTATGCACGCAACATCATGGCTACGAGATTTCGTTATTTTACCGTCTTGCATTCCAGAGTTATGGCTATAACTGTGTATTTCTGTATCTACTTATAGTGACCCAGTGACCTAGATATTTAGCTATTTGACAATCAATACACTATATGTAGGGATGTCGTAAATTTGATGATTCTACGTTCTTGCATTCCTCATTTATTTTTTAAGCTTCTTTTATGCACTTACTGACTCCGTGATCCCGTGACCTAGATATATGTCCCGTTTGACTTCAAATGCAAAGCCCTCTTAAATAGTTGCAATATGACAACGTGTGGTGAATCTGACGATTCTACCTCCTTTCATTCCAGAGTTATGGCCAGAATTTGTATACTGGCATGCCTTTACTGATCCTGTGACCTGGATATTGACATGCATTTAGTGATCCTGTGACCTAGATATTGGCATGACCTTAGTGATCATGTGACCTAGATATTGACATACATTTGGTGATCATGTGACCCAGATATTGAAATGCACTTAGTGGTCATGCGACCTTGATATTGACAGCCACTTAGAGATCGTGTGACCTAGATATTGGAATACACTTAGTAATCGTGTGACCTATATAGTGACATACACTTAGTGATCCTGTGACCTAGATATTGACATGTACTTCGTGATCCTGTGACCTAAATATTGGCATGCACTTAGTGGTCATTTGACCTAGATATTGACATGTACTTAGTGAGCATGTGACCTAGATATCGGCATGTACTTAGTGAGCATGTAACCTAGATATTGGCATTCATTTAGTGGTCATGTGACCTAGATATTGACATGCACCTAGTGATCATGTAACATAGATATTGACATGCACTTACTGGTCATGTGACCCAGATATTGACATGCACTTAGTGATCCTGTGACATAGATATTGGCATGTACTTAGTGATCATGTGACCTACCTATTTGATACTTTGACCTGGAACTCAGAAAATTGTTATGCAGATACAATATGATTGCTTGCATTCAGCAGATATGTTACGGTTGGACGGATGGACGGACGAACGTATGGGGGAGGGGCAGGCGAGCAGGCAGACAGGCAGCCAGCCAGGCGGGCAGGCAGAGAGGCAGCCAGCCAGCCAGCCAGCTAGCCAGACAGACAGACAGGCAGGCAGGCAGGCAGGCATGAAGGCATGAAGGCAGGCAGACAGACAGACAGACAGACAGACAGACAGACAGACAGACAGACAGACAGGCAGGCAGGCAAGCACGCACTCACTCACTCACTCACCCACCCACGCACGCACGCACGCACGCACGCACGCACGCACGCACGCACGCACGCACGCACGCACGCACGCACAGACAGACAGACAGACAGACAGACAGACAGACAGACAGACAGACAGCATGACAGACAGGCAGACAGGCAGACAGACAGACAGACAGACAGACAGACAGACAGACAGACAGACAGACAGACAGACAGACAGACAGACAGACAGACGCACGCACGCACGCACGCACAGCGAGGCAGACAGGCCATCATCGGAATGGCGGCCCTCGACGTGAGTAATGGCACCTTGTTTTTGAGAGCAAATTCAACTCTAGCTGATTGACCAATCAGTGCAAGTCACGTTGACATTATTGTGACTATATATCACAAGCATACATGCTATGAAGTCCCTGAATGGGTCCAATATTGTTTTAACTTAAACAGCGTTTATCAAGCCCCAATTTCTAGGCCCCATTCAGGCTATAACTAGTCTGGTTTTATTTTCAGTCTATTACGCCACTTCGGAAAACCTCCCCAGTTTATACACCGATACACATTTATACTCCTGTGTGGTGAGAGACAATCAGTGAAGGAAGGTGCTCACGTTACCAACGATGGCGAGATAACCCCCACTCAGGCGCGAACCGGGTTCTCCAGTTAAGTAAGCTGACTCTCCCTTTATCTCTACTCTCGTGAATGTCAGGTGAAGGGAGATAATTTATGTAGGCGGTGTACTTAAACTAACAGTAGTTACATCCCATCATATCGACGTCTTAACGCGGGTAATGTGATGAACTACAGTTTAGATTTCACTAAGGCCGTGTTCTCACTAGAGACTTAATCCAGAATAATGCCATATTGAAGTATGACGTTATTCCCGATTAACTTTCTAGTGAGAACAGGGCCTAAGACGTGACACACTACTGTTCAGAAATGGAATTGATACGCAGGTTGCATAAACTGTGAATCTGACTATCACATTTGTAATTATTTAGTCACCTCATATGCTTTTGTGAGGCCTGCGTGTAGATAAAGTGAACTTGAAATGGAACTTGGCAAATGTTGATGAGGCGAATGATTAAAATGCTGATGATGATCGATGATGATGATGATGATGATGACGATGAAGTGAGAGTAGTGAAGAAGCAGCTAATCATTGGCGTTGATTACTAATTACCGTCAATCAGCCACCTACACACCATGTGACACCGGGGGCTCTCTGGTAACAAACTCGAGTCGTAAAACTAATCTTGTGAGTTCGAATGTGACAGTCACCTACACACAATGTGACAGTCACCTACACACAATGTGACAGCCACCTACACACAATGTGACAGTCACCTACACACAATGTGACAGTAACCTACACACAATGTGACTGACTCCTGCGCACAATGTGACATGCACTTACACACAATGTGACTGACACCTACACACAATGTGACTGACACCTACACACAATGTGACAGCCACCTACATACAATGTGACAGTAACCCACACACAATGTGACTGACACCTACACACAATGTGACAGTCACCTACACACAATGTGACTGACTCCTGCGCACAATGTGACAGTCACTTACACACAATGTGACTGACACATACACACAATGTGACTGACACCTACACACAATGTGACAGCCACCTACACACAATGTGACAGTCACCTACACACGATGTGACTGACAACTACACACGATGTGACAGTCACCTACACACAATGTGACAGTCACCTACACACAATGTGACAGTCACCTACACACAATGTGACAGTCACCTACACACGATGTGACAGTCACCTACACACGGTGTGACTGACAACTACACACAATGTGACAGTCACCTACACACAATGTGACAGTCACCTACACAAAATGTGACAGTAACCTACACACAATGTGACTGACACCTGCGCACAATGTGACAGTCACCTACACACAATGTGACAGCCACCTACACCCAATGTGACAGTCACCTACACACAATGTGACTGACACCTACACACAATGTGGCAGTCACCTACACACAATGTGACAGTCACCTACACACAATGTGACAGCCACCTACACCCAATGTGACAGTCACCTACACACAATGTGACTGACACCTACACACAATGTGGCAGTCACCTACACACGATGTGACTGACAACTACACACAATGTGACAGTCACCTACACACAATGTGACAGTCACCTACATACAATGTGACAGTAACCTACACACAATGTGACAGTCACCTACACACAATGTGACTGACTCCTGCGCACAATGTGACAGTCACTTACACACAATGTGACTGACACATACACACAATGTGACTGACACCTACACACAATGTGACAGCCACCTACATACAATGTGACAGTAACCTACACACAATGTGACTGACACCTACACACAATGTGACAGTCACCTACACACAATGTGACTGACTCCTGCGCACAATGTGACAGTCACTTACACACAATGTGACTGACACATACACACAATGTGACTGACACCTACACACAATGTGACAGTCACCTACACAAAATGTGACAGTAACCTACACACAATGTGACTGACTCCTGCGCACAATGTGACAGTCACCTACACACAATGTGACAGCCACCTACACCCAATGTGACAGTCACCTACACACAATGTGACTGACACCTACACACAATGTGGCAGTCACCTACACACAATGTGACAGTCACCTACACACAATGTGACAGCCACCTACACCCAATGTGACAGTCACCTACACACAATGTGACTGACACCTACACACAATGTGGCAGTCACCTACACACAATGTGACAGTCACCTACACACAATGTGACAGCCACCTACACCCAATGTGACAGTCACCTACACACAATGTGACTGACACCTACACACAATGTGGCAGTCACCTACACACAATGTGACTGACACCTACACACAATGTGACAGTCACCTACACACGATGTGACTGACAACTACACACAATGTGACAGTCACCTACACACAATGTGACAGTCACCTACATACAATGTGACAGTAACCTACACACAATGTGACAGTCACCTACACACAATGTGACTGACTCCTGCGCACAATGTGACAGTCGCTTACACACAATGTGACTGACACATACACACAATGTGACTGACACCTACACACAATGTGACAGCCACCTACATACAATGTGACAATAACCTACACACAATGTGACTGACACCTACACACAATGTGACAGTCACCTACACACAATGTGACTGACTCCTGCGCACAATGTGACTGTCACTTACACACAATGTGACTGACACATACACACAATGTGACTGACACCTACACACAATGTGACAGCCACCTACACACAATGTGACAGTCACCTACACACGATGTGACTGACAACTACACACGATGTGACAGTCACCTACACACAATGTGACAGTCACCTACACACAATGTGACAGTCACCTACACACGATGTGACAGTCACCTACACACGATGTGACTGACACCTACACACAATGTGACTGACACCTACACACAATGTCACAGTCACATACACACAATGTGACTGCCACCTACACACATTGTGACTGCTACCTACACCAAAGGGTCATCCAGGCTGTTATTGTAAAATAGCCATCTCAGAAAATTAGGGGCGAGATGTGTGAGATGGAACCCACCAGCCAACCCCCGCCCCTCCCCTAACCTGTGTGCCGTCACCCACCCACCCCCACCACCCACCCCATCCCCCCACCCCCACCCCAACACACACACACGCACACGCACACCGCCAACACCCCCACACCATCCCACCACACCACACCACACACCCAAGATTATTTCCCGGATCTTTGATGTCAACTTACTAGGCCGACTGCTCTATACAAAAAAAACAACTTTTATAACCTACTCCATAGATAGATTAAGTTATTAAATTAAAGATATATTCCAATTCATACCAGCGTGGAGAGATTTGATAAAAAGGTCTTTCTTTGCCTACTAGATGTACATGCCCTAACGGTAAGAGTACAACCTTAAAAAAAAACTAGGGGACACATTAACAATCTACACATGTTGTCTGATCTCGGATTGTCATCATCAAGATCAAGCACGTCGCTCAACATTGCAAGATCATTTATCCTATTGGGCAAGCGGGTGGGGGGCGGGGGGTCAAGTCGCGTGATGAGCTGAGGTACGGGTTGGTCTCGACAATAGGCAAAGTAGGTGCTATGCTTCCACCAACAAAAGATTCATTTCAACTGCATGTCCTCAGAGCCCTATACCAGACAGATATATGGTGCCAAAGGCACATAGCAAATCTAGATCTGAAGGATCATGTATATTATGGATGGATCAAAGAATGTGATGGATCACTGAAACACTGCAACCCAAAATGAATGAAAATGAGTGTGACCCTTTTGAGGTTGTAGGTATCACCCATCTGCACTGCAATGATAGAAGTTATATTATGCCAATGAAATGCCCATGTTTGCCTGCTAGTTTTCCTTGCATTGTGCGCTTGCGCAGATTGTCCAAATGGCCAACCACCACACCACGAGGAAACTGATGAATTGGATTCTCTTAGTGAAAGTGATGATTTATGCTGTACTCCAATTTGGTGATACTATGATATCTATGGCATTTGATTTTGCTAGTTGTCCCATTTCAGTTATGATTGATATAAGTGTTCATGTTCAAGAGTCTGAAATATGGGTTTGGTCTTGTGGAACTTTCCCACACGGATTTCAATGCAGCAGCAAGGTTACAGCTGAAAAGCACAGGAGATAGACCATCTCCATGTGGGGAGCTGATTGATGGGCAGACAACATAATTTCCAATGATGCACTATACAAAATTTGTAATACGTCGGCACTGGCTGTAAAGGTCGCCCAGCAAAGATGGTCTATGTTTGGCCATGTGCTAAGGATGCCAGAAGACAGACCGGCACAGAGAGCCTTGGAATTCTCCCCACTCGGAGCCAGCAAATACAAACCCGGGAGAGGACGGCATTGCATAAATCTGCTAAGTGTGCTACGAGGTGACCTCAGAAAAGCAGGACTCGGTACATTCATGTCAAGAATATACCTGAGGAATCTAAGGATTTCGGCTGAAGACAAGACACACTGGGGAAAGCGTAGAAGGCCTGGTGTAGTTCGGATCGACCGGTCGGATACCGGCCGTACCAGCTACGCTGGGTACGCGCCGCCCATCCTGGATTCGTTTCCTGAACACGCCCCTCTAGGTAGAGCCATAAGCGTATATAGGCCTATGGAAGAGATCGCGTTGCGAAAACGACTAAGTTCGTTAAAAACGCATGATGCGCATGCACGCACCAGGATGCTGTTTCTGATGGAGTTCGTAGTTACGACCAAGATAGGCTGGCGCTTTTAGTGTACCGAGATGGTACCCTGTAATCTTTACTGATTGCCTGTTCCGGTTAAATCTGGCATTGATCAAGACCAGAATTCAATGGGCTTTTTAAATCTGTAAGCCATTTTAAAATCGGTTGAGAAATGGCCGAGTTATCTACGGAAAACCCTTCTTGATTATCTTCAAAATATTGCCGTGACGTCATAACCACGTGGACGCAAAACTTCTAGAATGTTCTAGAACATTCGGCTGTGCTATTATTAGCTACGCGCTGATTGGCTGTGGCTCGAACGATGATTGGTTGGAGCCTGCGCCTGTGACGTCATGAGGAGTATAAAAGGAGACACGATCGTGATCGAGAGCATCCTCGGCCAGGGGCGGAATGGGTTGGATCTGTACCAGCTACTACCAGCACGTCAGACAATAGGCATTTTACTTCGCTATGTGTCGGGTTTTTATTCTGTAGCTGGCAGTTGCCCAACCCACCGCACTAAAACAATTTTGTAACTCCCTACCTACGGGAGTAATTTGGAACGTCTGATTATGTTCACGAATATCAATATCTACTTCCGAATACAAATTTGCGGTGAGGCCTTTACGGCCTGAACATGTGAGTCTACAGATGTAGAGGCAGGATGTTCTTTGATGGATGACTCGCCGGATCTGCTGGCCATGCCAAAAAGTGGTATTTCAACAATCACCGCACTGATATCATGTAGGTTCTTCTGACTTTCGACCGCAGCAAGTGAACTCTGTCTGGTGCATCTTCAGAGCTGGCAGACGTACCCAGCACCGTGAAGCTTTGTTTTGTATCTTCATTCGCATCTGACAACCCCCGCTTGTGATCGGGTTGTTTACACCTTCCATCCATGCCATCGGTGTACGGGAACTTTCTTCACCACAGTAGTACTATCGTATCTTATGCTGACTGCTCATTAGACAATCTATTAGGCTTACAGTGCTGAGCGATGTCCTCCCGCCATGAGTGTTCTTGCGGCAATCTTGTTTGTGGAAAATAGCTTGCGGGAACCAACCTGCGGGTACTTTCCAGCTTCCGGAGAACGCATCATCTCACGTCGACTACGGAATGACGTATCAATTTCAGTAACACGGTATCCTAACTTAAGAATGACTACCGAGTATTCAAGTATTTATATTTCACAGTTTAATTATTTCTCTATATGGCTTTCGTTAATTATATTGTATCCATAAGAACAGTCCCGATAACTAAAAGGAACTGTAACGGTCTTAGGACCGCTAGTTATAATTTCTGTATTTGTTTATAATTATTCTCATTTTCCTCAATGTGTTGCTAACCGCACTATAGTAGGTTCGTTAACCTATGCTGATATATATACCTTGATCATTTGATACCGTATTGATTGTTCTGATTAGATTATGTATATATATGGCCAGTGGTCATCCGTTCATATGTTTTGCTTATTTATAGAAAATATAGGAGTGCAGTGCACGTAGGAAACACGATACAGCAACACTTATATATGCAGCACTTTCTCCCGCCACCAACAATTTTTCACTGAGGTCACTGTCCGTGCTATGACTCTGTTTAGCCCGGCATGCTACCGACTAAAACTTTTCTATCCAGCTCGATAGGATAGGTTCAAAATGATTAGAGACACTTTCTTCATTACATACTCTATAATATACTCTTCTCTTCCGGCAGTGCAATAATCTAACCCCGCACTCCGGTAAGACTTATAACTAAAGACTGTGTCTCTCTTCATGTTCCACTCAGCCTAGTGGCTTCTTAATTGTTTGGATGTCCCCATCCGCACCATGGGCTGATCCGACTCTGAGAAACTGTTGGGGTTTCCGAGCGGTGATGGCCAGGGTGTGGTATTACACACATTCCTGCGTATCATTGGATACTTAGTAGAGAGCACTTTAGCCAATGTAGGAAAGCACTACGAAAACATATATTAATTATTATTTTATTTACTGAACCAACCTCCCGCACAACAGTGCAAAACAGGCAACTTGTATATAAACCTAACGACAGGTTAAATGGTTAGTCCCATAGGACCCGGTGACGGGCGAGATGCGTATCCACACTGAATTCCATAAGAATGTCTGGGCATGATATTTAGATCTGCCACGCCCTTGCGCGAAGGACATTTACGGTGGGTATTCGTCTCTCTTTCCTCCACCATAACGATAGAACAATGGCCTAATATGCTTTCGTGAAAAGTAACCCATGTCTTGTAACGTTTTATGTAGCTACGGAGCGGGATGTCCGGATTCTTAACCAGTTCGGAGATCTTACTAAGTAACATGCATGAGCGCTGTCTTCAGTATTGATGTCTTAGGGCATCTGTTCTCAGTGACAGCCGTGTCTAATAGCTAGGTAGATACCAGCCAGTTTGCGGCCAAAAATAGTTCTTGTTTTGAAAACAACTAAAAGCTAATTAAGCAAAGCAGAAGGCCCGCATAGATAAAGTGGCAACTACTAACTCAGCATACTAAGAATCGCATAAGACGGTGTCGAGGCAATCCATCAGGAATCGCCCATCCCGTCTTCACGTAAAACAGCACGCACCCCTATAGTCATAATCTCACTAGGTATGGTCTTTTCTTTCTCAAGCATTTTTGGTTGAAATATTAGAGTGGGCCCATTTTTGCCTGCTCCACTTCTCCCGCTTTAAGCAGTGGCGACACCTTCCCGAGACGGAGGCCCGCACGAGGCACTTGCCTCTCGCAGGGATTCAACGACGACGGTCCACGCGAGGATAATACTCCTCACCCAAACTAGCACTAGGAGTAGTGCCAACGTGAGGCACATAACTCTTCGTCCGAGATAACCTTCTTCCTTTCAGCTTAGAGGTATAATAACTTATATTAAATTAATTAGTTAAGTCTCGTGTACGGGAGCCTCCCTTGCGGGGATACCTCTGCGGACCTACGAGTCTGTGTGGTACCTCCGGGAGCCCCATATTTAAAAGTTCATCTACCTGTCTCTATGTCTCGTATTTTCGACAGGCATACTGGTGACACAAATTCTTGGGATGAGACAGTTGTGTTTAATGTTCGCGGCAATGGTCGCATGGCCCCACCAGAACGATTGAGTTCCACCGGCCTTAGGAGCCGGCTTTTGTTACCCGCAGGGCAGTCTTGTACATGGTCCGTCACCCCGATACCGGATGCTAACAAGCGACATCACTCGTTATGCACTTGCGGCGCAGCGAGCCGACATGATACACCGGAATGGACCGACACTACCCGGCGAGCCACACTGATTGCAGATGTAGCTACTACAGACATACCGGTGTTTGACCTTTGTTTGACAGATTGACAATACCAGTGTTTGTACTTTGTTTGACAGATTTAACATACTAGTGTTTGCACTTTGTTTGACAGATTGACCATACCAGTGTTAACCGGTGTTTGACAGATTGAACATACCAGTGTTTGTACTTTGTTTGATAGATTGAACATACCAGTGTTTGCACTTTGTTTGACAGATTGAACATACCAGTGTTTGACCTTTGTTTGGCAGATTGAACATACCAGTGTTTGCACTTTCTTTGACAGATTTAACATACCAGTGTTTGCACTTTCTTTGACAGATTGAACATAGCAGTATTTGACCTTTGTTTGAGAGATGATCAAGACTAATATTTTGGACCGCACAGTGTGCCTTGTATGCCTGTAACAGACGACATTATTATTATTATTATTATTATTATTATTATTATTATTATTATTATTATTAAATGGTAATAGTGTCCGCAATGTTATTATTATTATTATTATTATTATTAGTAGTAGTAGTAGTAGTAGTAGTAGTAGTAGTAGTAGTAGTAGTAGTAGTAGTAGTAGTAGTAGTAGTAGTAGTAGTAGAGTAGTAGTACTAGTAGTAGTAGTAGTAGTAGTAGTAGTAGTAGTAGTAGTAGTAGTAGTAGTAGTAGTAGTAGTAGTAGTAGTAAATGGCAATATTGTCCCAATGTTTACTGTCTTGTGATTGGTGTCATGTTGGGTGAGTTAGGTGAAAACATTCCTACCTACTCTCGGGTAAATCCTCGAACCTCAAGTTCGGATCACGACAAACGTTGTGGAATCCTAGTGCGCAGTCGCACCCTTTCTTGTGCTAATGGTTGAACACAATTGGACAAGCAGTTTCCAAGATATGCATAGATTGAGATTTTGATCCCACCGGATCCGTGTTCACGTCATGGCCAAAGCCCGGAAATACTCTTGCAGGGCAAGTGCTTTCATTGTGTTTAGATTGGAGACAAAATGGACCAGTACATTTTTAGGATACATGTGCAGACGGACTTACAGACGGGTGGGCAGGCGGATGGACGGACAGTTGGATAGACAAACGGATGGATGAATGAACGATCGAACGAACGAACGAACGAACGAACGAACGAACGACCGAACGAACGAACGAACGAACGAACGAGCGAGCGCGCGCGCGCACGCACGCACGCACGCAAGCACGAACGCACGAACGCACGCACGCACGCACACACACACGCACACGTACATGCAAGCGCATGCACACAAGCCGCTTACCATAGCCTCTTTCCCGAGGGTAATTACATTGATTTCAATACAAACGCGTGATTTACTCTACTTACATTGCTTCGTAGGTGGGTACATACTCTAGCCATTTATGCAATACTCTAGTAAATCATGTAGGTACTCTACTAGGGGTATAAGCTCACTCTATGTCTCATACTGATATGACTTACTTGTTCATAGATTAGAATAGCAGGCATGGCGACAATGACGACAGAGATGAGCGCAATGGTGATATAAACGATATAAGAGGAGAAGCGTCGTCAGCGGAACCGCCATCACAAAGAATGCACAGATTGTTGCAGAAAACATGCAATTTGCATGTGCCACAGCTTTGCGTAAGATCTGATGATGGAGAATTAAATGTGACAGCTCATCAGTAACGTCGGTAACAGTTGACCTTTCTGCCGTATCCCTTGTTTTCCCTTTCCGCCAAACAAACCCAATTGTTAGGAGGTGACAACATGCCCAATAGATTGCTGCTACAAACATAAGCACAGTATGGGCAACAGAAGCAACAAGGATGGTAAATATTGTCGCAAAGACTCGCCAGGCAGACTGAACAGAAATTGGATAAAAGGTGCAATCGAATTCTTCCAGGCTGAGTACTGATAGCGCAAACACTACAATAAAGCCATGAATCAGAAAACAATGGAACTGTCCAAGAGCCAAGATGACAGCAATGCGGATGCTGTGTTCGAGTTTCTTCAACTCTTTAGCGTTCTTTTCCACAAGATAGATAGGCTATAGTTCGTTTACAAAGGTGGGTAAACCTCTTTGAATGGTAACCTTTACAATCATTAACCAGATTACAGCACTAGCCTTATAGACTACCATTGTCCAGAGCAGCATCAACGATCTGAAGTCATGTCCAGTGACCAGAGTATAGCACATATAGCACACAGCTTCTATTGTGTATATCAGAATAAGTTTTCCAAACAGTAAGACCGTACAAACTTGCTTTACTCGTCTTCTCAGCCCAAAGTTACATATTGGTTTGTCCCAAAAGATACCGTGGATCCTCAGTGGCTACAACAATCTCCAATCTCCGAATCTTCCAACATGTTACTGTGACATTAAGATTAATTCCTGTTACTCGGTCAGCCTTGTCACGTGATCGCCTAGATCTGCTTGTGTGTGGTGTGGCAGATGATTCTTCCTTTAAACAGGTGTATGATTTCCAGACTATGGCAAGGTACTGCCATCTTATCCTCGCACAAATATGATTCCAATGGTAACTGTAATATGGCACTACTCAATGGTAATTATAAGAGCGCAACTTCACTTTCGTCGCCATTACTTGGCATTTTCTAAGACGTGTCCCGAAAGTGTAGATTCGACTCTATTTGGGTTTGTTCTGCAGCATAACAGATCATAACTGATTGCTAAATGAAGGTAGAGTCGATTACTTAAATCGCTGTTTGTCATGACATGTGTCACCGAGGATGGCGACAATCACTATACGATCCAATAGAATAAACACTTCCAGATAACACCCTTATCATTCTAGAATAATCACCAATTGCTGCTAATACTTTCTTTTGAGAGGCTGGGGCTGACAATGTCATTGGTTGGTTATCTTCAACTAGCCAATGAAATTGCAAAAATGATGTTATCAGAAGAAAACAGAAGATAATTATTAATGTGATGCTCAATGTTATTCGTCGTGTTAAAGCAATTAAGCAGCGTCCATTAAATATGTTTCTCGTTATTTACAGCAGGTTGAATGTTGATATTTTAAACATTTGCCACAGACACTATAATCGTATATGATTTAGATGGCAACACTAACAGCGATGTAAAACACAAGTGTGTGAGAGTAAACAAATATGCCTAACTCTGCAAGTGTGGGGATAAACAAATATTCCTAACTCTGCAAGTGTGGGCGGATAAACAAATATGCCTAACTCTGCAAGTGTGGGGATATAAACAAATATACCTGACTCTGTAAGTGTGGGGGATAAACACTATGCCTGACTCTGCAAGGGTGGGGGAAGGGATAAACAAATATGCCTAACTGTGTTAATGTCAATTCATCATTCTTATCATCGCGGGTGTTTCTGAGAGACAGTATTCCCAAGCAACTAAACTAAAAGCTTCCATCAGCGCTTATCAGTGCTATTCCACCATCTATCCGTAATCGCTCTATCGATTTAGTAACGTTAATTTGCTTGGTTGGTGGATACATTCCTAGCTATGGCCCGCCCATTTCTAACTAAGCCACACCCATTTCTCGCTAAGCCCCGCCCACTCCTGCGCATGTTTTCTGCTGTACTGCTATGTTTTATGACAAATTACGACACTGGAAATACTAGTGGCTTGTGTGAGTACATCATTGAGGTACAGCATGATATGTTTCAGACTGTATGGATGACTAACTTACGTATGTAGGCCTACTTCGTACTCTAGTGCACATTAGACTGCACAGCGAAGAGAATTCACAATGAGGGAAGAATTCAAGGTCATTCAGTAAGCCTACTACCTCAAGTAGAAGTGACCATTGTCTTTCAGATGAGCAGTGATGGGAGAAAACCGGACCATCATATACTCAAATCTGCACTTACTAATCGTCTGACTTACGAGTAACTTAATAGCTGACAGTAGGTCAACCAGTCATTATGTATGGTTATGACCAGCCTAAGTTCAAGAGCATCAGAAGCCATGGTAACTTTAGCCAAACACATCAGAATTGTCAAACGAAATTTAGCAATAAAGTATGCACGCAACATCATGGCTACGAGATTTCGTTATTTTACCGTCTTGCATCCCAGTGTTATGGCTATCAATGTGTATTTCTGTATCTACTTATAGTGACCCAGTGACCTAGATATTTAGCTATTTGACAATCAATACACTATATGTAGGGATGTCGTAAACTTGATGATTCTACGTTCTTGCATTCCTGATTTATTTTTTAAGCTTCTTTTATGCACTTAGTGACCCCGTGATCCCGTGACCTAGATATATCCCCATTGACTTCAAACGCAAACCCCTCTTAGATAGTTGCAATATGACGGCGTGTGGCGAATCTGACGATTCTACCTTCTTTCATTCCAGAGTTAGGCCAGAAATTGTATTCTGGCATGCATTTAGTGATCTTGTGACCTCGATATTGACATGCATTTAGTGATCCTGTGACATAGATAATGACATGCATTTAGTGGTTCTGTGACATAGATATTTGCATGTACTTAGTGAGCATGTGACCTAGATATTGGCATGCACTTCTTGATCCTCTGCCCTAGATATTGACATGTACTTAGTGGTCGTTTGACCTAGATATTAACATGTACTTAGTGAGCATGTGACCTAGATATTGGCATGCATTTAGTGGCCAGGTGACCTAGAGATTGACATGCACTTAGTGATCATGTAACCTAGATATTGACATGCACTTAGTGGCCATGTGACCTAGATATTGACATGCACGTAGTGATCATGTGACCTAGATATGAACATACACTTAGTGATCCTGTGACATAGATATTGGCATGTACTTAGTGATCATGTGAGTCATGATGTGACCTAAATATTTGATACTTTAACCTGGAACTCAGACAATTTTTATGCAGATACAATATGATTGCTTGCATTCAGCAGACATGTTACGGACGGACGGACGGACGGATTGATGGGTGGGCGGGCAGACAGACAGACAGATAGACAGGCAGGCAGGCAGGCAGGCAGGCAGGCAGGCAGGCATGCGCACGCGCGCGCATGCACTCACGCACGCACGCACGCACGTAGACAGACAGAGGCAGACACAGACAGATAGACAGCATGACAGACAGACAGACAGACAGACAGACAGACAGACAGACATACAGACAGACAGACAGACAGACAGACAGACAGACGCGCGCACGCACGCACACAGGCAGGCAGGCAGGCGCGCGCCCGTGCATGCACGCACGCACACAGCGAGGCAGACAGGCCATCATAGGAATGGCGGCCCTCGACGTGAGTAATGGCACCTTGTTTTGAGAGCATATTCAACTCTAGCTGATTGACCAATCAGTGCAAATTACGTTGACATTATTGTGACTATATATCACAAGCATACATGCTATGAAGTCCGTGAATGGGTCCAACATTGTTTTAACTCTCCAGTCTTGTTAGAAGTCAACAGCTTTTATCAAGCCTCAATTTCTAGGCCCCATTCAGGCTATAACTAGTCTGATTTTATTTTCAGTCTATTACGCCATTGCGGAAAACCTCCCCAGTTTATACACTGGTACACATTTATACTCCAGTGTGGTGAGAGACAATCAGTGAAGGAATGTGCTCACGTTACCAACGATGGCGAGATAATTCCCACTCAGGCGCGAACCGGGTTCTCCAGTTAAGTAAGCGGACTCTCCCTTTAGCTCTACTCTGGTGAATGTCAGGTGGAGGGAGATAATTCATGTAGGTGTGCTTAACCTAACAGTAGTTACTTCCCATTATATCGACGTCTTAACGCGGGTAATGTGGCAAACTAGTTTAGATTTCACGAAGGCCGTGTTCTCACTAGAGACTTAATCCGGAATAACGCCATATTGAAGTATGACGTTATTCCCGATTAACTTTCTAGTGAGAACACGGCCTAAGACGTGGCACACTACTGTTCAGAAATGGAAATTCTCCGTTTTAAATAGCGAAATGTTTTCTAATGAGTTTAATTGATACGTTAATTGTGCATAAACTGTGAATCTGATTATACATCAACGGCTCACATCAACCTTGACAAATATCACATTTCTAAATATTTAGTTACCTCATATGCTTTTGTGAGACCTGCGTGTAGATAAAGTGAACTTGAACTGGAACTTGACAAATTTTGATGAGGCGAATGATTAAAATGCTGATGATGATCGATGATGATGATCGATCATGATGATGAAGTGAGAGTAGTGAAAACGCTAATCATTGGCGTTGATGATGAATACAAATTACTAATTACCGTCAATCAGCCGCCACCAGCTGTCAATCAGCTGTCACAATGTGACACCAGGGGTTATCTGGTAACAAACTTGACTCGTAAAACAAATCTTGTGGGTTCGAATGTGACAGTCACCTACACACAATGTGACAGTCACCTACACACAATGTGACAGTCACAGGGGCGGATCCAGGAATCCACGAAGGGGTGGGTCCAATCGGGGGGGGGTCAGGGGTCCTCCCCCGAAATTTTTTTTAATCTAGATGCTCTCAGAATGCATCTCCTGCATTTCTGGAGGTAAATATGATGAATGAATTGGAGGTGACAATGCCCATTTTTCATGGACAAGTTTCAAATTTTGAGTCTTACAAGATCAGCTGAGACTGCCCTTGTTATGTTTAACATTTGGAATTAATTTAACTGCCATATGTTTGGCAACAGGCCAACTGAATAGTACTACAGTCACGTTAATGACAACAATCTCCAGCATTATGGTATCATGTTTCAAGAAATAGGTCTATTATATTATCATCCACAAATACAGATAGAGTACATTTTACGGATAATAAGGTTGTGACGACAGCACATTAACTTATCATTTTATCCATCTATTCATATTCATAACTTAGTAGTGCATATTACCAATACAATTCTGAAGCGTCCATTGGAGAATCATAATCCGATGCAATTTTAGTGTTAGTATTGTGAAGCTATTGTCTTCAAAATATAAGAGTATAGTTGTCCAATTTGATTCTTCAATGTTCACTTCACCCCTTTATTGATATTTTGGGCTACTCATAATATAAATATGTTGATAGATTGGTAGGGGGACGGATGAATCGATGGATGGATTGCATTGTTTCACTTTTAAATGATTAGTGCGCAGCAGTATCATATAGGCTACACATCCTAGCTTGCCGCATAAGCAGTTGGCATATGAACTTTGCTCAAGACGACTTCTAAGAAACATTTAAAATGGTTTATTTCTTAATATGTTTTTGACACTATTGTCACATGATATAACAATCAGACATTTCTAGAGTATCCGTCTATCATCTGATCACGTATGACGGCATAACCAGCTCAACACGTGTAGGATGACGTCACATCGATTACATCATGAAGTGTTCGAAGTCTGACACGTTGTATGGATTGTATGTCTTTGTAATTCTTTGCTATTTAATAAACATGATGTTGACTATTTTGAAGCTAATTTGACTGGGCGCTGTTGCTGCCTTATGCACCAACAACACCCAGTCGATTAGTTTCAAAATTTTTAACAACTTACATGTGTAGTCTTCTCTAAATTGATAGTCATGGTGTTAAGAAATCGATCGCTCCCAACACGAGCTGTGTGTGTGAGTGGAGCTTAGCTAGAGATGGGCGGGACATGGCTAAAACCGGAAAGGTCCATTCCTACAGTTCGTACATAGGGAAAAACAAACGGCGCAGTCTTTTCTGAAGAAATGTACTGACTACATTATCAATATCGATATGTGTATCGTAGTACATGTTCATTAAGACCAGCGCTCCTCTCCCATTGTTGATCGTAATTGAGTTTTATGCTGACGAATGGCGGAAAACGACCTCTCGGCTTCGCAGCTGGTAACCGGGGTGACGCATGCAATCTGGAGAAGGACGGCTAGATTTGGAAACAAGTCTCGACTACACGCATTCAATGCTTTCAGTAGTGAATCTGGTGGAGATTGCTCACCGGCCCATCTTCCGCGACAAATTTCGAGTACAACTCGGAGGCTGTTGAACCGGACAAATTATTTCTATGTGCTTCGAAATCCTCTACAATCTTTGGAAGGTCTGTAATATTAGATTTTGCGATAAGGCTAGGGATTAGGCTAATCAATGTCGATATTACACTTGTACTATCCGGAGCGAATCGCTCGCACATCTGGCAGCTGACGTCATCAATAAATGGGATGGCAATTGATCTCTTGTAGAATTCTAATGGTGTGATTGGGCTGGATGGGTTGATGGATGTATATTTCTCCCCTTAGCTCGGGGACGCTCTCATTTGTACCAAGTTTGCCAGCTAGGTCCTGAATGTACCAAAGAGCGAATCTGGCATCAATATCCGCTCTGAGCATAGCTATCCCTCTTAACATCTGCCAATGATAAGTACGCTGACCTGATATCGATGTCCCGTTTTTGTAGTCGTATCGTTATTTCTCGGAGCGCCTGAAGGACATTTCTCAATATGATTAATGATACGATCATCTCGAAGTTGTCAAAACTTGCCAATATGCCTTGGGCGCGAGTTTTCGTATCACCGTCCCAGTTCCATTTCTCCTCTATTAGTTTGCAAATTTCTTCATCCTCGGAATAGAGATGGGGCTTGATAATGATGTCGCATGTAGTCTGAACTGCATTGGACAGATCCAGGAAATTATCAATTGCTTCGAAGTGCGCTACCCATCTTGTCTTACACCGTCCTTTCAACTTGTGCTGCCCAGTACTATCTTTTTGCTCTTGACGATCTCTTTCAACCAGAATATCAATCACACGTTCAAAGAATCCCTGCCTTTTGTGAGACGCATTGAAGAACAGATAGGTCTTATTTATTTCCGTGATAGCTTTCCCAATCTGGGGTAACTTTGATGCTGAGGCAATTATCAAATTTAACTTATGACTATTACACGGTGTGTACACTACATTAGGACATCTCTACAAAACAGTCCTTGAAGGCCACGATCACCAGATGACATTGCAGCTGTAATGTCGTAAGCCTGTCCCCTCACATTTTCTAATTTAAGCCCGCAATTGACAAGTTGCCCTTTAATGGTCTCAACCAGATATGCAGCTGTTCCCCGACTGGCATAAGTAAAGTCAAGTAAGCCTTCTTTGATCTCGATGTTCTCCCCATTAAGCTTCCGGTATCTTAGACACAATGAGAGAATATGCTGATTGGCGATGTCATCTGTGAGTTCATCTGCTATTATGCTATAGAAAGGGCACAGTTTATCATTGATGTTGCTAGTTATCAATTCCTGCATGACATCCGTCCAATATCTCATTTTGTATTGTCTTAGATGTATATTTAGCATTTTCCGGGCACGTATCTAAAAAACATTTCAGATTGGTATCAGTCTTTGCACGAAATTCAATCAACGCATGCAAATTACCCGTGTTTGTGTTAGAATCCGCAGTGGAGTCATCTCGGTGACCACGCAATGCTGAACATTGACGACCGAAGTGAATTATGCAATCAATAATGCTTCCCAAGGCAGCCTTGTGGAGTTCAAACTGCTTCTGGCGTTGAAGTTCAAGCTGAAAGTCGATTCTCTCCTCTGTCTTCTCAAGGGTCCTTATGAAATTATCAGCAACTACAACAGATGATTTGTGGTACGAGGTCAATTCATGAGAATCAAGAACTCCATTTTTGCCACGGGCT
Source organism: Chaetoderma sp. LZ-2023a (assembly GCA_034401795.1). Classification (NCBI taxonomy): domain Eukaryota; kingdom Metazoa; phylum Mollusca; class Caudofoveata; order Chaetodermatida; family Chaetodermatidae; genus Chaetoderma; species Chaetoderma sp. LZ-2023a. Next base: position 21,250,940 of record CM067360.1, on the reverse strand, counting down.
CTACGGAAGTCAGTGAATGGACTATCGAGCAACGCTCCAAACATACACCTCCTGCCACCAGGGTGTTGGGCAAAGATAAAGCAGGGCAAACAGTAACCACCATTTTCCGTCTTTGAATATACAAGCCATTTGAACTGGTCCAACCAGGAAAAGTTGAATTTTAAGTTCTTTACTTTGTATGGTCTCACTGGGAAGTTGAATTTTCGATCAGGGCGAAAATGACACTTGAGTAATTGCATTTTGTCACTGTCGCTTATATCTAATCTTTTACATAAACCAACATCATTGAAGGCACGGATCGGGTCGTCAATACTGTTATGTGGTTCGTCTGCTGTGGTTTGAATCGTCTGTTCAGGTGTTCCAGCATTCTCACGAACTTCTGTGTGGGTACTAGTAGCCTGAAGAATATCCGGCTGAATCACCCTGTTGGTGGTCGCAACACTCTCCTCAAGATCATCACCAATTTTGACCTTCTTCGTAAAGAACTCATTTATGGAAGCTTCGTTCCGTTTCTCCATATTGGACCTGCAGGAAAACATTGAATGTGAGGCCATTCAGCACAGGGAGTAATTCGTGGATGTGATGATAATGTCAGTGGATTAATAAATATATCTAATCCTGAGCTGCAACTATAAAGCTTACAAAAACGCCAGGGTCGTAGTCTTGCTTAATTTGAAGCACATAATTGTGATTAAATCGGCCACCTGTAAAATATGAAACCAGAAACCAAACTCCCAAAAGTGCCCCTCGAAGTTGACATTGCCCCATTTGAGAAAACATGTCAAGAACCTTGCAAAATGAAATAGACTACTGTAGTCACCGAAGCAAGTAATGCACATAACCAAATAAACTAGACGGCATATGCCGTTGAAGCCGCGATCTTTTAGGGTTGATGAATTAAATATCAATTGAGTTGCAGGCGGAGCCTAATCTAAATCTCGTCTTGCAAAGCACCTTCCTAGGGGTAACCCACATACCAAATTTGGTTGAATTCCACCCAACAGTTTGGGAGGAGTTAGCGTGACGGACAATCAATGTGACCTTTTGACTCCTGTCACGCTGCCTTGAGGGTGGGGCCCTAATCTATATCTCGTCTTGCAAAGCGCATTCATATTAGTAACACACATACCGAATTTTGTTGAATTTCATGCAACGCTTTGGGGCTTGCATGCATAACATGCATTATAATCAATTTGACACTTTGACCCCTGTCACGCCCCCTTGGGGGAGCCTAATCAAAATGTCGTCTTGCAAAGCGCATTCCTATGGGTAACCCACATACCAAATTTGCCCCCCCCCCCAACAGTTGAGGAGGAGTTAGCGTGATGGACAGAGGGACGAACCGACGAACAATGGATCCTATGGTATAGGATGGATATAAAGATGGTATAGAAGCATCTTGTGAGGTTCCATTGTGATCGTATAACCCTTGATGAATTAAATATCATTTGTAAAAACATTTTGAATGAAAACCTTAACGTTGAGTGTATGCTCATGGAGGAACGGGACAGACACAGGCGGACTGACAAAGGATCGCATGGTGTAGATCGGAGGTATTGATGGAATAGACGCATCCTGTGAAGTTTCATCGTGATCGGATAACTCCTTGATGATTTAAATATCAATTGAAAAACCTGTACATTTTGAGGGTTTGGCCACGGTGGAACAGAGGAACTGAGTGTATGCTCACGGAGGAACGGAAGGATGGACGGACAGATGAACTAGCAAAGGATCACATGGTGTATGATGTATGTAATGATGGTATAGAAGCATCCTGTGAAGTTTCAACGTGATCGGATAACTCCTTGATGATTTAAATATCAATTGAAAAAACTGTACATTTTGAGGGTTTGGTCACGGTGGAACGGAATGTATGCTCTCGGAGGAATGGAAGGATGGACGGACAGATGGACTAACAAACGATCACATGGTGTAGGATGTATGTAATAATGGTATAGAAGCATCCTGTGAAGTTTCATTATGATCTGATAACTCCTTGATGATTTAAATATCAATTGAAAAACTGTACATTTTGAGGCTTTGGTCACGGTGGAACGGAGCAACGGAGGAACGGACTAACAAAGGCTCCTATAGAGCCGCTCGCTGATCGCGGTCGCAGCTAATTAACATGGCTAATGGCGTTTGAGTACACCTGTAGGATGTTGGTACCTTAAGATGGGTGGTCGTACTGGAGAATGATTTGTGCCTTTGTACTCTGAAGATAATAATTGAGAAATTGTGTGAAGTCAATAACAAGCATATATCCTCTCCATAGCCTAGAGCTGTGAAAACATTAAGACAGCCAATTGTTTGATGCATGATACAGATGGGATTCCCAAAGCACTGTACCGTGGACAGATGGCAATAATCAAATGGGATGTCATCAATGTGATGTAATAAATAAGATGCACTCGAGGGGGGTGATAACTCACACCATTTGGCATACCCGTATAGACGCATGACCTAGATAGTTGACATTTTGACCTTACTCATTCATAGCCTACCCTTTAATGATATGGCCGTGATCGCCAAATTAGGTGATAATATTATATCTTCGTGTACTTTTAAGATATGGGCGGAAACATATTTTCTGACATGTACCTAATTACCTAGATATTTGACAGTGGGCCCTCAAACTGTAACCATTTCAACCAATTGTTTTTATGAATCTATATGCCAAACTAAATCACTTTACCTTCGCGCACTCAGGACTGAGTTACATATGAAAAAATGTTAATATCCGAGATGTAGGCCTACTTGGTAATCACGTGACCTAGCTACTTGCCCTTTTCACGTCAAACTGTAAAGATTTTTACAGTGACATTATGAAGGCTAGCTGTATGCTAATCTAACTGATTCTATCTTTTTGTGATCCTGAGCTATTGGCAAAGATATGTTTTCGGAGATGCGTGGTACTTAGTGATCCTTCGACCTACATAATTGGCCTCAAACTCAAAGAGCATCTGGACATTCACAATGCGAATGGAAATTAGGTGATTCTACCTTCTTGCATTCAATAGACACGCTGTGGATAATCAACCCCTTAGTGGCAGATGCACAAACGGACAAACGGCTTGAGTAAATAAACAGTAATTTTAACAGATCTGAAATACCAAATTCTTTGTTATATAAAGATTAATTATTTATGGTGAATATTTTGAAACTAATCGTCTAATGTGACAGAAGCTGGTGATGGCAGCAAACGATCCCAGTCAATTTAGTTTCAAACTATCCAAACAGCTTTCCAGTATAGTTCTCTTGAAATTCAGATTCTTGAATTTCAGTTGTAAAGGGTTAATGTTTCAATATTTATTTAGTTACCTTTAGCAATCAATTAAATTTAAACCTCTGTATTGATGCTTAAACAGAGCAGTCTGCTGAGCTATTATTTTATTCTCGTGTGCATTGATGATTCGCTATAGGTGCATAGCCATGGCAGCACACGCTGATCTGACTTGATACTAAGCTGATTAATTAGTAGGCCCACACAGCTCCTGAAATTACAGGCACAGCCTCTACAATGCGTATTAACTGTGGCGGAGGTGGCGAAATGTTGCTACGTTCGCTTTGTAAATGTCACGTGGCTGTGTTTGACGTCATCATATTTGGTCTTGTTTGACGTCATCATATTCGGTCTTGTTTGAAGTCATCATATTCTGTCTTAATTAGCGCATTCAGTACTATTGACGTCAATATTGGGTCATCGACCGAGGCCACTTGTCGGCATTGCATGAGCGCGATATGCAAAAAAAAAGATTTTGCCCGTCGTGAGCAGGGGTGTGTCCGGACCCGGTGGACCCACCCCCTGGATCCGCCCCTGAGTCACTTCCACGCAATGTGACTGACTCCTGTGCACAATGTGACAGTCACTTACACACAATGTGACTGACACATACACACAATGTGACTGACACCTACACACAATGTGACAGTCACCTACGCACAATGTGACTGATACCTACACACAATGTGAGCCACCTACACACAATGTGAATGATACCTACACAGAGTGTGACAGTCACCTACACACAATGTGACAGTCACCTACACACAATGTGACAGTCACCTACACACAATGTGACTGACACCTACGCACAAGTGCTACCTACACCAAAGTGTCATCCGGGCTGTTATGCAAAATAGCCATCTCAGACAACTATGGGCGAGATGCGTGAAATGGAACCCACCAGCCAACCCCACCCAGCCCCACCCCACCCACCCCCACCCCCACCCCACCACACCCCCACCAGCCCCCCCCCCACCCCAAGAAAGATGACTTCCTGGATCTTTGATGTCACCTTACTAGGCCGACTGCTCTTTTTCCAAAAAAACATTTTTAGCCTACTCCATAGATAAATTAAGTTAATTTTATTATTAATCTATTGAGATTAGATAATATTAATAAATTAAATCGATGAACTGAACTATTATATTAAATTTAATTAAATTAAGATGGATTTAGTGACTGAAATATTTGGATTCTAATTTTGGTTATGGATATGCGGATAAGCTACGTTATTTACGCTGATTTGTAGCCTTATGTCTTGCTGTTATTAGGCCTAGCCGTGTAACCAATGTCAGATGACGTTTTGCTTGGCAGATTTGGGACATTTAAGGGAGATAACTCTTGACGGCTTATAGCTTTAGAAATAACAGAATATTTCTAAGAAGTTGATTGGTCGAAATTATATTCACCTTTTTCATTTAACTAAAATTTCTTAGATAATCCTATTTTATTGATGTATTACGGTGTCCAATTTTTATTGAAACAAAATTTGATAGAGAATATAATTTACCTTTCGTGCTTTCTACATTATAGTAGAAAAGAATAGCGGGAATAGACAAAATGGCGTCGGCACAAAATTCAGAGTCTTGGTATGTTTCTCTTTTGGGACTGGCCGAGAGTTTCAGGACGTCGAATCCACCAAACATACGTCTGTGTATACACTGTTTACAGTCAATATTTAATCTTAAGCCACCGCCAAGAATAGAAGCGAGGACGCATCTTCAACTTGGTAACATCTTCCTCACTCATACCAAAAACATGGACCTTGCCCAGCAGCATTTAGAGAAAGCGGTGAGTATTGTTTACAAATAATATTCCACTGTAACACATGTGAACGTCCGAATCGGTAAAAAAAAGGACTGGTTGAGCTAGAATGATTCGCTCAATCTTAACAATGTTGTATTTTGTTATTATTTATTGTCCACATCTGTAAATCTTTAACATTATAAATAATACTTAAAGCTGAACAATAATTTTAAATGTTCAATATTACTGTCATGTTCAAGGTTGTTTGTTTCAAATCAGTTTAAAGCAGTTTATTTCATGATGCTGATGAATGAATGAACAGCACTTAGCTGCACAATACGTGTAAAAGACAGTTTGTGCATGTACGTTTGTAATCCTACCTGCACAGTGTACATGTATGTACCTCTCCTCTGGCTGATATGCTGACTGCTGTAATGTTAGTTTATGTACAGGTAGATATAGTGCTGTACAGGTAACTCAGCCAGGGGATGTATTCGCAAAGAGATGCCATAAAAGAGTCATCACTAAACTAGGGCATAAGTATAAAAAGATGGTTACAAGTGTATATTCAGCGCTATTGGCAGTAGTTTAGTCCATGACAATACAATTCGAAATAACCATTTAAAAAAACAGAAAATGATGTATATGACGGTGTGGGGAAGGTGGGTTTATGTGCATCCATGATACTAAGGGCCGTAAGGGTTGACTGGATTCTGTGGCTGAAACGGGTGAAAACTTCTTTCAATGGGCATTTGTAGACCGCATTAAAAATTGTGAAAATTTACCACGTGAATGACTGACCACTGCAGAAGCCATTTTAGCTGATATGAACATTAGAGGATTAAATTTGATGTTGTCTAATGGCAAACTTCAAATTATCAAACATGGCAGGCAAACAATGTGACCCCTGCAGGCAAACTGTGACCCCCCTGCAGGTAAACTGTGACCCCCTGCAGGTAAACACTGTGACCCTTGCAGGCACCCTTGTGACCCATGGCTGCAGTCACCATTCTAACCCTGCAAGCACAATACTAACCCCTCCCTGTAATTACACATTGTGACCCTACATGTAAACAATGTGGCCGCTGTAGGCAACAATGTGACCCCTTGCAGGTAAACAATGCATATTCCCATTCAATCTAAGATTAAATTGCTGAACGTAATAATTGTGTCAAATTACGTCTCCAGATCTATCATGTCTGCTATAAATTTGCATACTAGTCAGCATTCAGCATTACAGCTGACATTGTGTGTTAAAGGTTATAATATCAAGACTTTAACCCTCATATCAACCAAAAACGCCTTCTGCAGTGATCGTGACAAATGTCCTAGAAAATTGAAATTTTCTTCAACATATTTGAGTGTTAAGTTTAAATAAGGTGTTAATTAATATTTGTCATTCTTTTTTGTTTTTCAGTGGACTGTCTCATCAAGTGTATCCTTTGAAAACTTGCTGCTTACCCCCCCCCCCCCCACACCCTTCCCCCCCCCCCCACACACACACACACACAGCTTCTGTTATAGCACTGATAGAGCAAAGCTAGAATATGGCTGTACACAGTAGACACAGGTCATCTTTCTTTCTAATCTCTTATACAAATGCTTATTTATAACAAGATCTCATGGTGGCATTTAGACCTTCCTTGACTTGTTGTTGTTCAGATAAGCCAGAGTGACAGCAGAGATGTACATTATGAATCAGCCAGTGTGTTAGCACAGCTCTACGAAAAACAGGTATAATTTAAATTTCAAAAATTTAGATATTTGTGACTAATTTAACCTATATATAATTTGGGGGGGAGGGGTGTTTGACCATGACAATCTATTCCTCTTGCAGTGTGTTTGACACTATATATTCGTTTCGTGAAGGGTGGTAGTTAATAAATAAAGATATACACATGATATGTTAGATTTTGTCTATTCCTGGGCTTATATATTCGGGACATGATCCAACTGGTTCCCAACTGTATAATATTTCAGAGCAAAAGTCGGGAGCCATTATGATGTGAATCATCTGTTCATACCGTGTCATAGTCCCAAGCAAACAGACCCAATGAGTTACAACCTAATGTTCACATTTGATCCAGATAATTTTAATTTACTCATAGAAACTGTCCATTTGCAGACAGAGAGACTATTTTTAGAATTTTACCACTGGAATGACTTGCTCGGTTGTCCAATGGTAAGTTTTCAAAGGTCAACTCACTTGTCATGTAAATACAATTTAAGCCATTGTTGTCACCCTGGACCATTAAAGTGTTCATTATTTCATATTATGGACTCCTAGACTTTGCCAAAGATAATCTGTATGATAATGATTGGATATGGAAAATATTGCTGGAATATATTTATGTCTGCTAGATCGGCCTGTGTTGTTATGGTAACGTGTTGAAAACGTAATCGTTCTCCATGAGGTTGCCTTAATTTATTTTAGGAGACCTGAAATGGGTTACCTTAATCTGTTGATTTTAGTATGGACATCAATGAGGTTTATAAGGTTTAGAACATATAAGACAATCTATTATGGGTTACCATTGGAAATATTGCAGCACAGGCCTGTAGATAATGGATGGATATTGTACAGTTCACAAAAATTATAAATGAGTCCATGTATGTTTGATTGGTCTGCAGAGCCAAGTGCAGCTGGCCAAACCATTACTGAGAAAAGCTATTGAGATCTCACAACAAGCGCCATACTGGAGATGTAGACTTCTCTTCCAACTGGCAGTATGTATCCACTCACACACATGTCCATAGAGATGCATGCACGCACACGCATGCACACACACACACACACACACACACACACACACACACACACACACCGGTACACACACATGTCAGCATCGTTCCTATCTGGCAGAATTTTGAAGGGGAGCAATCGCTTGCTCTCCTAACTTAAAATTTACGCCATTTGGGCGAGCAATGCCAGTACTCTCCTATATTTGATCCTTGTTACTAAGCAATGTAGCAAGCAATACGATACTGCCTAGGCTAAAATTAACTTTAGACGAGACGAGAGCAACGACTTGCCTCTTGTGGAGAGGTCTGATGTACACACAGATGCATGCATACGCACACACGCATACAGACACTCACACGTACACACACGGACACATGCACACACGCACACAGCTAGCTGTATACACACACTGAGATAATTACTCAACTTATATTGTAAATTATTTAACCCTTTAATTGCTAGCATAGATAGTGTCAAGATAATTTAAATTGTTCTGTAGTGAATACTCACCTGCTGGTGAAGAGAAGACTATTTTTGAAAATTTATCACTTGTAACTCTTCCACAGCAAATCCATGCCTCAGAACGTGACCTCGTATCAGCTGTCAGTTTGTTGAGCCATGGAGCCGACTTTGCACACTCTGCCCAGTCACACTACACACGCCTATTGTTCCTGCTCAGTAAAGGCATGGTAAGTCACATGACAAGCGTCTATTGTTCCTGCTCAGTAAAGGCATGGTAAGTCACGTGACACACGTCTATTGTTCCTTCTTAGTAAAAGCATGGTAAGTCACATGACACATGCGTATTGTTCCTGCTCCGTAAAGGCATGGTAAGTCACGTATGTATGTATGTATGTATGCATTTATATAGCGCCAATTCCAGAATTAACTGCCCAAAGGCGCTTTACAAAAGTTAAAGCTAATTTAAAATAGTGAAATATGCTTTTTGGAACAAATGGGTTTTTAGAAGAGTTTTGAAAGCCTCAACATTGTTGCTGTTTTGAATGTTGGATGGAAGGTCGTTCCAAAGTTTTGGTCCAGCTATGGAGAAAGCACGCTCTCCAATGACAAGATTGGAATTGGGTACTACGCAGAGTAGCTGTTCACTCGATCTTAGTGCTCTCGGTGCTATTCGTCAAGTTATGAGTGATGATAAATACGGTGGGGCTAAGTCATGTAGGCATTTGAACACGAAAAGTGCGACCTTAAATTCGATTCGTTGTTCCACTGGCAGCCAGTGTAGCTCTTTGAGGACTGGTCGAATGTGTTCATGCACTTTTGTTCTGGTTATTAACCAGGCTGCCATATTTTGTGCTCGTTGGAGACGTTGTAACTGCGATGATGATATGCCTGTGAGAAGAGAATTGCAATTGTCCAGCCTTGATGTAATGGTTGACACGCATCTATTGCTCAGTAAAGGCATGGTAAGTCACATGACACATGCGTATTGTTCCTGCTCCGTAAAGGCATGGTAAGTCACGTGACACATGCCTATTGTTCCCGCTCCGTAAAGGCATGGTAAGTCACGTGACACTCATCTATTGTTCCTGCTCAGTAAAGGCTTGGTAAGTCACATGACACATGCGTATTGTTCCTGCTCAGTAAAGGCATGGTAAGTCACATGACACATGCGTATTGTTCCTGCTCCGTAAAGGCATGGTAAGTCACGTGACACTCATCTATTGTTCCTGCTCCGTAAAGGCATGGTAAGTCACGTGACACTCATCTATTGTTCCTGCTCAGTAAAGGCATGGTAAGTCACATGACACATGCGTATTGTTCCTGCTCAGTAAAGGCATGGTAAGTCACGTGACACTCATCTATTGTTCCTGCTCCGTAAAGGCATGTTAAGTCACGTGACACTCATCTATTGTTCCTGCTCAGTAAAGGCATGGTAAGTCACGTGACACGCATCTATTGTTCCTGCTCCGTAAATGCATGGTAAGTCACGTGACACTCATCTATTGTTCCTGCTCAGTAAAGGCATGGTAAGTCACGTGACACATGCCTATTGTTCCTGCTCAGTAAAGGCATGGTAAGTCACGTGACACGCATCTATTGTTCGTGCTCAGTAAAGGCATGGTAAGTCACGTGACACATGCCTATTGTTCCTGCTCAGTAAAGGCATGGTAAGTCACGTGACACGAATCTATTGTTCCTGCTCAGTAAAGGCATGGTAAGTCACGTGACACGCATCTATTGTTCCTGCTCAGTAAAGGCATGGTAAGTCAAGTGACACGCATCTATTGTTCCTGCTCAGTAAAGGCATGGTAAGTCACATGACACGCATCTATTGTTCCTGCTCAGTAAAGGCATGGTAAGTCACGTGACACATGCCTATTGTTCCCGCTCAGTAAAGGCATGGTAAGTCACGTGACACTCATCTATTGTTCCTGCTCCGTAAAGGCATGGTAAGTCACGTGACACTCATCTATTGTTCCTGCTCAGTAAAGGCATGGTAAGTCACGTGACACATGCCTATTGTTCCCGCTCAGTAAAGGCATGTTAAGTCACGTGACACATGCCTATTGTTCATGCTCAGTAAAGGCATGTTAAGTCACATGGCACGCATCTATTGTTCCTGCTCAGTAAAGTCGTGGTATTCTAAAAAAAAAAAAGTCCAAAAATGTTCATTAGCAAGCCAAGAGATTATTTTCGAAAATTTACCACTCAAATGATGGCTCGATTATTGAGCAGTGGTAAATTTTACAAAATGGCCATCTCTTGGCCTGTAAATGAACATTCCTCAAGACCACTGCAGAGGCAGGTTTAGGCTGACTTTAGAGGGTTAACATTGCCATGTGTTTGTTTGATGGCATTGTAGTTATTGCTGGTTGATAAGAAGATGGCAGAAGTACACGAGACCTTGTCACAGACTGGTGCATTAACAGAAACATTTGATGGATCACCCATACAGAAAGAGTCATTGAAGGTGTTCTTCCTGGTCCTACAAGTCTGTCACTATCTCATGGCTGGACAGGTATGCTGGCATTAACACTCGCATGTCCATTTACAGGCCAAGAGAACACAATTTTTGAAAATTTATGACTGGAATGACTGACTTGGTTATCGAGCCAGTCATTCCAGTGGTAAATTTTCAAAAATTGTATTCTGGCCTGTAAATGGACATTCCACACGACCATAGCAGAGGCCGGTTTTGACTGGTATGACCATGAAAGGGTTAAGACAATGTGGTTTCTGGAGACAATGTCCTAGACAATCTGTATTCGCATTCATTTGAGCATAAATACATTCAAACTTATCAGTTAATGATCACGCTGTATCTTGCAGGTGATTGCAAATTATTCCATTCAAACTTTCAGGCTGCTGAGCGCTTCACTGCCTATACCTTTAGTGGGTGGGTTTATCCTGTGGGTGTGTGCATATAGTCTTATGCAAACTTTCAGGGTGCCCAGTGTGTCACTCCCCATATACCTTTTGTGGGCTGTGGATGAGTGTAAAAAGAAGCCATACAAGAACAATAAATTCAGAATATCACTATTTGCCACATTATATTGATGTTTGAATTAAGCAATGAACTTGTGAGAGGTCTACGGTTATAGCTATAGGTAACTTGTATATAGAATGAGACATAAATCTCTGAAAAAGTATCTTTACAATATCAAACTTATTTTTTTAATATATTGAAATTAATTTGACTGGAAGTGCTGCTTAAGGCAGCAATGGCTTCCAGTCAAATTAATTTCAAAATATTCTACAGTTTTACTGTATGCTTGCCTAGAAAATGAGATATAGGGAATTCATTGGTAAAACGGGTAACAGGTATTTTGAGTTAGGCATACAGATTTCTATGCTTGTCAGAAACGATTTTTGGTTCCATGCTCACATGTATTTTCGCTGTGAATGTGTCCGAAAATTTGTGTTTCAATTTTGTTTAGCATAATCCATGCTCATCGCAACAATGACAAAGTTTTTTCTGTGTTGCACATTTTATTGAAAGCATATAACCCTAACCTCTATTGAATGAAACCCATAGTTGCTTTGAAAGCTGCACACCTGTTTTGTGTCCTTGTTAATGATAATCCATGTTAATTAATTGTGTTGTGTTTCAGGTAAAAAGTGTGAAGTCTGTGTTAAAACAGCTTCAGCAGAGCATTCAGACGATTACACAGCTACATTCAGATGATGGTAAGAAACAGAAGTAGGATTAGTGCTTTGAGTGCTCACGATCGACTATTTAGCTCACCTGGCCAAATGAGCTTATGCCATGGCGACTGTCCGTCGGGCCGGCGTCCGGACGTCAAGTTTTTCTTTAAACGAATTACAGGGCCAATTTCAATTATATTTGTCCGGAAGCATCCTTATGGCATAGAGATCCAAGTTTGTGCAAAACGAAGCCGATGGCTGGTGGCTATCTTGGATTTTGGCCAATTTTTAGAAATGCCTTTTAAAATCTTCTCTAAAACCACTTGAAGAATCGATTCAAAACTCACGAAACATCATCTAGGGCAAGACGTAAGCCAAGTTTGTTCAAGAGAACTTGATTGACCAAATTGTTCAGCGGCCATCTTGGATGACCTAGTTTTAGTGAAAACGACCTCCTGAACCGATGAAGGGATCGGGCCGAAATCTGGGAGATGTCATTAGGGACTAAGGGCCCGTGAAGTTTGTAAAAGGGAAGGAAGTTGATTCGTCTAAAAACATGGCTGCCATGGGCCAATCAAAATGGAGTATATTTTTCGTCCATATTTGATTTTTTTATTAGACAGATTTTGAGGCCAAATTTGGTTTTATATATATATATATATATATATATGTGTGTGTGTGTTTTTGTGTATTCTGATCTCAAATTTGGCATTTTTGAAGCTGTCGGATAAACGATTTGTCGGCTATTCCCGCCAAAAACTAGATGGGAAATTTCAAATGTCTTCTCGAGAACCACAGGGCCGATTTCAAGTATATTGGACAGGAAGCATCCTTAGGGCATAGGGATACAAGTTTGTTCAAAGGAAGACGATCAGCCAATTTTGGCCGACGTTTAAAAACGAAAGCGCTTGGGGGATCGATGCAAACCTCATGAAATGTGATCTCGGGCAATGGCTGAACCAAGTTTGTTCGAGGGAACTGGATTTGCCATATGGTTCGGTGGCCATCTTGGATGACCTAGTTTTCGCAAAAACAACTTCTTCAGAACCGTTCAATAGATCGGGCCGAAATTTAGTAGATTTAGGGGTGAAAGCGCCATTAAGATTTGTCCATGGAAAGTTGATATGTCAAAAAACATGTCCGTGATTACTTGATTAATCAGCCTCGGTACAAAGTACATTGTACACAGACATAATAACACCACGTTACCAATGATGGCAGCTGCAATGGTGTTTAGACTGTAAGTGTCCCTTAAAAAATCTGTATTTGAAAAGGTGTCCCCAGATTATACACAAAAATGACAAATAAGTTAAAACAAATTCAGAATTGTGACTCTTACAGCTCGTAATGTTGTTGTATCAGAATATTGACATGAGATTGGTAAGTGTTAAGAAAGTCAGACACAACAACAACATTATGAGCTGTAGGACAGTCACAATTCTGAATTAACAAAGAAACTGGTGTACATTTGTAAACAATTTTGGTGGATGATTTTGCTGTCTACCACCAAATTTGTTGTGAAAACTGAACATCAGCTAATCTTAATTTAACCCTTTGCTGCCTGTAGCAGCCTAGGCCACCCCATACATTAACAATGGCAATGAAAACTGATTTTTCTGGATGAGTACTCTCCCTTCCGAGTGAGCATAGACATAATTTCATTTATTTCAACAACAAAAATTTGTATGACAAAAATGTCAAATTTATGGAAAATTTTGAAAATTAATTTAGTTCACACAGAACATAAATATATTAAGGCATAAAAGGGTTAAAGGAGAGAAAAATTTTAATTTTATCATCAAATTGTAACAGTTAAAGGAATTTGTATGAATTACCATTACAGTTATAGAAGACTGCCTAATTTTTATGCCAATAGAAGACAATTTTTTTAGATGTACCACTGGGATGATTGTCTCAGTTACCAAGCCATTTATTCCAGTGGTGAATTTTTATACTCCGCCAAAAGATTTACCGTTTATCAGATCGCTTTGAAACTTCATAGGGTGGTTCGACGACCTCTGGGGAAGAAACCTATCGAGATTGACAATGATACGAACTTTAAGATGGCCGCCAGCCACTGATGGTCATCTTGAAAATTGGTTTCTAGATGATAGATCTGTTAGCATATTTATCGGATCGCTTTGAAGCTTCATAGGGTGGTTGGACTAGGTGTGGAGAAGAAACCTATCGAAATTGACAATGATCTGAAATTCAAGATGGCCGCCAGCCACAGTCTGCCATCTTGAAGGTTGGTTTCTGGATGATATCTCCCTTACCATTTATCGGATCACTTCCTAGGATGTTTAGAATATGTCTGGTGAAGAAACTTATCGAAATTTACGATAATCCGAAATCCAATATGGCCGCCAGTCAGTGGCAGCTATCTTGAAAATTGGTTTCCAGACGATACCTCCTTGACCGTTTAACGGATCGCTTTGACACTTCACAGGCCTGTCCAAATTGAAAATGTGCGGAACCCATTTTTGGGTTAAGCAAATTTGTTTTAGGTAACTCATTCTGTTTTGCGTAACCATTTTTCATGTATTTATGTATAACATCAAAAAGATTTGCGGGAACGGAAAACAGGTTGTGTCAGAAATGTTTGCAAACGAGAAATGGGTTACGCCAATTTGTACAGGCCTGCTTCATGAGGATGATGTTCTGATGGGTCTGAGGAAGAAATAAATATTTTCTGATGGCTCTCATTCATTGGTTTGTCATCATGGTGGTGTATTGTGCCGTTTGCGAAGCTCTTGTCAAATATAGTCAATTTCAAGAGTTCAAACTTTCAAATCACTTCCAACATGTGTAAAATGTGAGCGTAGCTTAGCTAGAAATGTGTCATAGCTAAAACTGGATTCCTCTATTGATGCTTTAACACTCATATCAGCCAAAAACAGCTTCCGTAGTGCTCTTGAGAAATGTGTTTTTGCAGACCAAGAGAAGACTATTTTTGAAAATTTACCACTTGAATGACTGGCCCAAGGCAGTCATTCCAGTGGTAAATTTTCAAGTCTTCCTTTTGTCTGCAAATGAACATTTTCTATGAGAAAATTTAAATTTTGAACAAATTCTAGGGTTAAATGGTTAGTGTATTTTACAGAGCCACTGTCCAGTAATCCGGTTGACCTGTTACAATGGATGCCAAAAGAACACATGTGTGTGCTGGTCTATCTTGTAAGTATTAATCTCTCATCACGTTTACACACATACCTACAATAGCTTATATGCAGTAGAGTGGCATGTATAGCGTCCCAAGGCCACCACAAATAGTTTCTGCAGTGTTCTTGAGAAATATTCATTTGCATGCAAAGGGAGGGCAATTATTAAGAATTTAACACTGGAATGGCTCACCAGTCAATCCAATTGTAAATTTCTTTTATTCTATTAAATAAGAACAAATTTAAATAATCAAAGAAGTCCTGGGCCTGATCTGGAAATTTTCAATATTCGTTGCACGCCTAATACGACATGTTTCTTAATTTTTTTTCTTTTTCTTTGAACCTTACATGTAATGTTAAAATTTCAAAACTACTTTGAAATGGAAAACAGAAAATATATCAAAGCTAATGCTTTTCATGACCATCCCTGACACAATTTGGTCCAGCCCTTGACAGCTATCCGGGATTGAACCTTCCGTGATGTCATATGCAAAAGGATGTCTTACTGACTTAGGGATTAGCATAAATGTCAATTTTGAACTCATTCCCTTAAAATTAGTTTAAATTAAGCTTTTTTCTGTCAAATGTGTCAGAAACAATTTGATTATCCAATGTAGGATCATTGAAGACTGTGATACCTACAGACGCATATAATACAGTGATCCGCTCCACAGTCTAGGTATCTTCATTTGCAAACTTAATTATGAAAATATATTATCCTTGAAGAACGATTTTCAGATTAGACTACCCCTATCCCCAGTTTTTAAAATGACTAACATATTGTTAAACAGTGTGGTCAATAATAGTGATCTGTAATCCTATACTTCTCACATAATATGCTCTAGTAAGAAATATATTCATTTCTAAATACCTAAATGGAGTCATTCATGACGTAGTGATTATGATGTCATCCTAATACATCGTATGATGGATGCATAAACTGGAAAGGTCCATTATTAGAAATATTCAGGCTGTTTTCCTTGTATTACTCATCGTCGAATAATACATGTGAGCACTACATGATGATAATAAAGCCTTACTGATATCATGATAATATATTTGTGATTATATTTGTTTTTTCTGATAGTGCTCTGGTAGCCATGGATATTGTATGTAAGCGTCGACTATGTACACGTATATGTATGGACAGTTGTTTCTATTGTGAATAAGTAATTCTGTTTTTGTTTCCTAGGTAACTGTAATGCATGCAATGCAGGCCGGGTATATGGATAAAGCACAAAAGTACACAGACAAAGCTCTGCTACAAATAGAGAAACTCAAGTGTAAGTCTAACGCTAAAAAGTACACAGATAAAGGTCTCTGTTACAGATCTTAGGGAATCTCAAGTGTAAGTCTGTTACATATAGAGAAACTCAAGTGTGAGTCTGCAGGTAAAGTTGATCACTAAACGGTTTGTTGAAGACCTCTTCAGTGTTCTGGCTCTTTTGGCTGTATGATCTGTAGCTTATAATATGTTATTGTATAAGTTCTCAGGGCATAATTTAGAATTTGATATTTACATAGCATGTATCGCTGTGCAAATTATAAATTGTAAAGCTATCGGCAAAAATGTATAGCAATCAACTCTTTCACCGATAAATTCCCTGTATCTCAAACTCAGAGCAAACAAATAGGAAAGTTGTTGAATAGGTTGAAATTAATATGGCTGGAAGCCATTGCTGCCTTAGGCAGCAATGGCTTCCAGTCATATTAATTTCAAAATATTCAACAAAATATGGTATGCATTGTAAAGAATGTACTTTTTCAGGGATTTGTTGTTAAAAGGGTTAATGATAGAATTTTGAAAATCAATGGTAAATTGCAATCGCGTACAAATTTTGCATAGCAGATACAGCTATGCGTGTTGCAGAATGTATAGCAACTGCTTAAATATGTGTAGCAAATTGAGATGCGATACCAGATAAATTATGCCCTGGTTCTCAACATGCAAGTTTAGAATCTTTCTTTGCACAGATCCAGTTGATAAGGTCATCCTTAAATTATCCTTTGTTTGGTAGCTATCATAATCATACTTACCTTAAAGGGGATCACAAAATGAGAATTAGATGTGAATAAAAATGTCAAAGATAAAGTTTCATCATATTTTATAAATTAACAAGAATTTTATAAATTTTCACAAAGTATCACTGCTAAAATTGCTACAGTTAGTTTTGAATTTCTACACCCCCATAAATTTCACAATATGAGATTACGCCACACTGGTTTTCAGAATAGACAGATCTGACATCTGATACAGTTATGAAGCTTTACATCAGCGCAGATTCAAACTCTGGGTTGTATTTCGTATACTTCTCATTAATATTAGAATGTATCAATGAGCTGCTATGAGCTATCAGTGATCAACAGCATAATATTCACACGATGATGTCATACCACAACAATCATGATTCTCATAGAAAATTACTTTCCGTGGAGAAATTTTGTATTTAGGAATTCCAAAATATGCTAATTATATGTTATATTGTATCCAAATTAAACATCATTTGGCGTGCTTTAACCCTTGTCTGTTTGTGTTCACCGTTAAACAATTTTAACAAAAAAAAAAAGAAATTTTAAATTTAAAATGTTTTTATCATGAAAGTCGATGATAAAAATTTAACACAAAAATTTGTCTGTATGTCTGAGTACTGATATATAGCTTAACTCAAAATGTTACGCTGGATACCCAAAACAGAAAATCTTAACCAAGTTGCCGTTTCATGTGAGATTTATCACACGTGTGTAATAATGTCTCAGTTGAAGCTAGCGTTAATGAGTTCCAAATGAGAATCTTTATACATGTAAGCGAGAGTGAAGGAAAAATTTAAAATGAATGGTATTATCACATAAGCTGTTATTTCAAATTTTCACAAACATTCTGGTCATTTCCTTAACATTATAGATTATAAATGTACTTATTATTGCTGTAGTGACTCACTGCTGAGAGTTCTCACTAATATTGATTGCATCGTGTATGTATCATATCATCTTTGTGTGTGTGTTCATCTTTCAGTGCTCGACTCTCATCCGCTCCTGTCCGCGTTTCAGCTAATGTTACTGGAACATATCATCATGTGTCGTCTCATCATGGGCAATAAGACAGTCGCTATTCAAGAAGTAAGCTTAGATCACTGTCATGTTACATGTTAATACATTCAACCAGCTCCCCCCCCCCCAAAAAAAAAGGCCATTGTTAATGATGCATACATATAGCATATTCTGTTGAATATTTTAAAATTAATATGGTTGAAAACCATTGCTGCAATGGCTTTCGGTCATATTAATTTCAAAATATTCAACATTTTCTGTTTGCTTGCCCTGAAACTGAGATACAGGGAATTTATCGGTGAATTAGTTACGCCTAAATTCAGCTTGACAACCCAATGCATGTTCAGCTTTATGAAGATATTGCAAGCTAAGACAATAATGGCCTTCAATCAAATTATTTTTCTGAATATCTAATTGCAGCTGGTGTCCCTCATGTGTGTGTCTTGAAAGTTATGTAAAGAGATTTCCTTGATACGGATTTTTACCGTGTATCAGGTTTTGTAATCTGTATGCCCCCCCCCCCTCCCTGTAAAGTACAACGTTCCCCCCCCCCTCCCTGTAAAGTACAACGTTCCCCCCCCCTCCCTGTAAAGTACAACGTCCCCCCCCCCCCTCCCTGTAAAGTACAACGTCCCCCCCCCCTCCCTGTAAAGTACAACATCCCCCCCTCCCTGTAAAGTACAACGTTCCCCCCCCCTCCCTGTAAAGTACAATGTCTTCCCCCCCCCCTCCCTGTAAAGTACAATGTCTTCCCCCCCCCCCCCTCTTGTAAAGTACAACGCCCCCCCAACATGTATAGGATATATGGCTCACACGTCCCAGCTGATGATGTTTGCCGGCTACAACATTAAGATCAGGCATTATTTCAAGCAATAACTTGGACTGATTTTCACAAAACTTTGAATGGGAATTGATCTGTATTGAAATTGGTAGGGATATTGAAATTGAATATTGTCAGCAAAATTGTCATCTTGAAAAAACCTGATTTCGCATCGGATGTGGAAATTAGTGCCTGTAATTGTCAATTCCTCGCAGTTTTATTATATCGACATTTTCTTCATGTAGAAGAAATGCCCATAATATGAATTAAATATTTATCGTTGTTCACCAGATTCAGTGTTGGCACGTTTTAAAAGCAATACACATTTATCTGTAAGAAATAATACGTCTAAACTCCTTTACTATCAAGCCGACCAAAACTAGCCTCTACAGTGGTTTGAGGATTATCCATTTACAGGACAAGAGAAGACTATTTTTGAAAATTGACACTGCAATGACTGGCCGGATAACAGAGCCAGTCATCCATGTTGTAAAAGTCCATATTCTTAATCAGCTTTTACCATTAACCCTTTCACTGATAAATTCCCCAGATCTTAATCTAAGTAGTGATGTTATTTTTGCGGAAAAATATTTTTGCGGAAAACTTTCCAGTATTTTGCCAATGTTTTTCCAGAAAATTTTCCTAAAATTGGAAAATATGTGTAAAATTTGAACCATAAAAATATATATATATGTATATATATATAGTGTGCGTGTGTGGCGCCGTGGGTCTTTGTGTGGCACTGTGGTCTGTGGGTGTGTCATAGTATGTGGGTAAGTTGGTGGGTGGGTGGGTGCAGGGCTGTCTGATTGTTTGTTTGACAGACTGCCTGCTAATTTTTACCAATTTAAGTGTAAGAAAAAACCCAAATGGGTATTTTTAAACAAATTATTTTGACAGTTTAATGACTAAAGCAACTGTCACATTACATGCCCTTTACACCAGCTGATTTACATGTGACTAACTGAAGTGAGTAAGTTTCATATTTAGCTCAACAGTTCATTTTGGTCATTACAGGCCTATTTTGGTGTCTATCAGAAGTCATCTTTTATATTCCATCAAATGTCAGTTGGGATCAAATAAATCATCATCATGAAATATATAATGACTTACATGTACTGTCATGTATGCAAATTACTTTTCAATTGTCTGATCATCAATCATCATTATCATCATCATGTTACATTCATCATTATCATCAGTTACATTCACACATCATCATCCTCATCATCATCATTGTCTCTATTACAAATTAAATGTCATCATCATCATCATCAAGATACATCATTATCACATCATCTGATCATCATCATCATCATCAGTTACATTTCTGTGACATACATAATTATATTAGTACTATCAATTACACCTAAATGGCTTAATCATTGTGATCATCATGAATATCATCATCGTTATTATCAGCAGCATCAGCGTCATCTATATCATCATCATCAACATCGTCATCATATTCATAGTCATCATCATCAACTTCTATGGGATTGGCATCATCTTCATATCGCATAGAAATGTCAACACTGGCGGCTTGGCTGGTTCCAGGCACTGAAGCAGAAAGGTCCATGCGAGGTTCCTCCTGACATTCACTCATATCCTGTTTTAACTGGAGTTGGAGGTTATGAGCTACAGACACTAATTTCCTCAGTCTATCAAGTGTCAAGCGGTTGCACTTTTTTGTCTGAACTATAGTGATAGTGTAACCTGATGCAAGTCATTTCAGCCATGGCAATAGATGACACAAATCTAAATCTATTAACTTATTTTAGCAGCAAAAGCATCGGTATTAATGCAATAGGGAAATAAATATTTGCAATTGCATCCTTAGGTGACCGGAAAATTTTCTGGAAAAATACGGTAAATTTTCTTTTTGAAAAATTTTCCACGGAAAACTTTCACTCACAACACTAAATCTAAGGGCAAACAACAAAAAGGGTTTGCATATTTTGAGATTAATATGACTGGGAGCATTGCTGCCATGGCTTCCAGTGCTACCAATTCCAAAATACTCAACAGAAACTGCTATGCATCATAAAGAATGTACTTTTTCATTGATCTGTTGTTGAAAGTGAAGTGTTTAACCCTTTAATGGTCAAGCCGTCCAAAACTGGCCTCTAAAGTGGTCTTGAGGAATGTCCATTTGCAGCCCAAGAGAATACTATTTTTGAAAATTTACCATTGGAATGACTGGCTCGATAACCGAGCCAGTCATTCCAGTGATCAATTTTCAAAAATGATATTCTCTTGGTGTGCAAATGGACATTCAAATAGGAAATATTTAGATTTTCTTGACCAAATCTGACCATTAAAGGGTTAAAGATACTACAGGCTTGGTCTGTGAATCCTCTTATTATCATTCTTATGACGCCTGTTATCATCATTCTTATATGAGGTGATTTTGATGTGTCTAAAACTGTGACTAATGCTAATACCCCTTATGAGAGGTGTTGAGGATGTAATTTTGAGTGATGCGGGTACAGGTACATAAATTAACCATCATCACTTTGTTTCAGATATTCCAAGCTTGTCACGTTTGTCAGCAGCAGCCACGATTATTCACAACACATGGTTCACAAATTCATACATTACTGGTAAGTGATATTCACAACACATGGTTCACAGCTTCATACATACATTATTGGTAAGTCATATTCACAACATATGGTTCACAGCTTCATACATACATTATTGGTAAGTCATATTCACAACATATGGTTCACAGCTTCATACATTATTGGTAAGTCATATTCACAACACATGGTTCACAGCTTCATACATTATTGGTAAGTCATATTCACAACACATGGTTCACAGCTTCATACATTATTGGTAAGTCATATTCACAACATATGGTTCACAGCTTCATACGTTATTGGTAAGTCATATTCACAGCATATGGTTCACAGCTTCATACGTTATTGGTAAGTCATATTCACAACACATGGTTCACAGCTTCATACATTATTGGTAAGTCATATTCACAACACATGGTTCACAGCTTCATACATTATTAGTAAGTCATATTCACAACACATGGTTCACAGCTTCATACATTATTGGTAAGTCATATTCACAACACATGGTTCACAGCTTCATACATTATTGGTAAGTCATATTCACAACACATGGTTCACAGCTTCATACATTATTGGTAAGTCATATTCACAACACATGGTTCACAGCTTCATACGTTATTAGTAAGTCATATTCACAACACATGGTTCACAGCTTCGTACATTATTGGTAAGTTATCAAACTATTTTTGAAAATTTGTTTTAGGAAAGTATGGCTCATTGATCGAGCCAGTCATTCCAGTGACAAATTTCAAAATTTTCTCGTGGCCTCTAAACGTACATTCATTAAGCACAAATATTGATTTTGTTAGCCGGGCTATTAAATGGTGGAAAACAAATGCTATGTTTTCATCCATAACGTCCAGCTCAGGGACATTCTTACTTCTGGTTTATACCATGACAAATTGACAATAATGGCATTCGGGCTAACCACTGACTGAAACTGCTTCACTGTAGTCGGTGATCACTGATTCCATAATAAATACACTTAAAGCTTACCTATGTCTAGATAACACATCACCACGTAAAGGAGCTTGATCTCTGTGCGGCACATGCCTTTGTTGTTATGTAGGGGTAATTTGTAACCAGGCTGATTAATCAAGTAATCATGATTACTCCTAACTAGTCTATCATGATCACTCAAAGCAATAATCGCACACGCCTACATGACACTCACAAGCCTATATGACACTCACAAGCCTACATGACACTCACAAGCCTACATGACACTCACAAGCCTATGTGACACTCACAAGCCTATGTGACACTCACAAGCCTGCGCGACACTCGCACGCATATGTGACACTCACACGCGTATGTGACACTCACATGCCTATGTGACACTCATGAGCCTGCCTATGTGACACTCACGAGCCTATATGACACTCACGAGCCTATATGACACTCATGAGCCTATGTGACACTCACTAGCCTACGTGACACTCACTAGCCTACGTGACACTCACAAGCCCATGTGACACTCACAAGCCTATGTGGCACTCACAAGCCTATGTGACACTCACAAGCCTATATGACACTCACAAGCCTACATGACACTCACACGCCTACATGACACTACCAAGCCTATATGACACTCGCAAGCCTATATGACACTGTTATTTATCCCCAGGGTTTATATGCTATGTCTATGAACTGTATGGAGGCAGCAGAGGCACAATTCAACACAGCATCCAGGGTATGTTATCACGTAACAGTATAAACCTATGGATGAATAGACTTAGCTATGCCCCGTCCATGTCTAACTCATCTCCGTCCATGTCTAACTCATCTCCGTCCATGTCTAACTCATCTCCATCCATGTCTAACTCATCTCCGTCCATGTCTAACTCATCTCCGTCCATGTCTAACTCAGCTCCGTCCATGTCTAACTCATCTCCGCCCATGTCTAACTCATCTCCGCCCATGTCTAACTCATCTCCGTCCATGTCTAACTCAGCTCCGTCCATGTCTAACTCAGCTCCGTCCATGTCTAACTCAGCTCCGTCCATGTCTAACTCGGCTCCGTCCATGTCTAACTCAGCTCCGTCCATGTCTAACTCAGCTCCGTCCATGTCTAACTCAGCTCCGTCCATGTCTAACTCATCTCCATCCATGTCTAACTCATCTCCGCCCATGCTTTTCCCCCTGTTTAGATCGATTGAATCCTGAATTCCCAGAATGCCAATATCAAGGTAACTACATATATATGCAAGTAACCTGTTAAATATTTTAAAATAAATTTAACAGGGTGCTATGCAGCAACAAGGCGCAGTCAAATTATTTTCAAAATATTCAACAGAATGTTTATTAAGTGGTAAAGACATACAATTCATACAACTGACAGACTATTCCAAGTTCATGACAGAATATTTCTGTCAATATGATTGTGACATCAAGCTGCATGTGATATAATTGATTATGATGTCATATACTTGAGTGACAGATGGGATTCATCCATTAACCACAGCTTCATGATGTTAACCCTTTAACCCTCACAGACTGATGGAAATTATCAATTCTTTATGATGTAACGAATATTCTCTTGAGCATTTTGAAACTAATTTAACTGGGACCTGTTGCTTCCTATGGAAGCAACAGGTTCCAGTCAAATTAGTTTCAAAATATTCAACAGCTTTACTGTATAGGTGTCTTGAAATTAAGACCCAAAAATATCAATGGTTAGAGTTAAATATGAATAAATATTTATACACATAGACTAGTCACACCTGTCTATAGATTACAGACACTGTGTGGACCATCAAAGGTGGTCACAAGACAGGTCGTTTAACCTTTTAACACTCATATCAGCCAAAATCGGCCTCTGCAATGTCCATGTGCTGATCAAGTGAGGTTTTTTTAATTTTACCGTTGTACTGACTGGCTTGATAACAGAGCCAGTCATTCCAATGGTAAATTTTCAAAAACAATCTCATGGTCTGCAAATGTACATTTTCTTGATTGTCAAGCGGTTAAATGCTACAGCTCATGTACTGTGAATCCTGATAAACAACTTGTGGGATACATAATGGTGGTTACTTAAGATGGTTAGGTGCACATTTCACCACATGTTAACCCTTTAACGCTCAAATTTGTTCAAGAAAATTTAGATTTTCTCTTAGAAAATGTCCAGTTGCAGACTAAGAGACCTATTTTTGAAAATTTACCACTGGAATGACTGGCTCGGTTATCGAGCCAGTCATTCCAGTGGTAAAATTTCAAAAAATAGTCTTCTATTGGTCTGCAAATGGACATTTCTCAAGATCACTGCAGAAGCATTTTTTGGCTGATGTGAGTGTTAACGGGTTAAGTATGAGATGCCTATTGAAATGGTTAGGATACAAAAAGTCCAATATGGCTGCCATACCTCAGTATACTCGCCCTGTAAGGGAAAGAGGGTATTACAGTTGTGTGTATGTGAGCTTGAGCGCGTTTGCGTGTGCGTGAGTGTCAGCTCAAAGATTACCAATAGAATTTGGCTCAGATCTTCACACAAATGAACTTATCATGCAAGATGATTTTCAAGGCTGGGATCTGGATTTTAAAAAACAGATCTAGATTTGATCAGTTTCTGGATGTATGGATATCTCGGAATGTGCTACTGGCCAGATTTAACTCAAATAAGGATTATACAACTTTGATCACGATCGGGAAAAACCTCCGATTGTTTGTAACGTGACAGAACGCGTGGACGAGGGTTCCTCATCTTTGATCACTCTTGTTACTCATATTCAAACTCATACTCATATTTTGTTTAACCCGTTAAGGGTCAAATTTGGTCCAAAATTTTTAGTATTTTCTTAGGGATGTCCATTTCGAGGGTTAGAGAGTAGAATTTTTGAAAATTGATCACTGGAATGGCTTGCTCGGTAATCGAGCCAGTCATTCCAGTGGTAAATTTGCAAAAATTGTACTCTTGTCCTGTAAATGGCCATCCCACAGGACCATAGCAGAGGCCGGTTTTTGGCCGGTATGACCATTAAAGGGTTAATGAATTGATTAATTGTAAATGTTTTGTTTTCTGGCTGCAGTTATCAACAGACACGTCATTATGGACGTTTATCAATCTCAATTTAGCAATAGTCTACCTGCGGACGAACAGACAAACGGAGCTAGTTGGGTTACTAGAACGGGTCGATCCAGAAAGGTTACCATCTCAGTAAGTACCGTGATTCAGTCTTTAATGGTCAAGATGACTAAAACTGACCTCTGGTCAAATCATCTTGAGGAGTGTCCATTTTCAGGCTGACAGAAGAGTCATTCCAGTGATAGATTTTCAAGAATACTCTTGTTTGCTTGCAAATTGACATTCACTAACTAAGCTAAAATATCACTTCTTGACCATGGCAGGATGAACACTTTAATTGTCAAGATTTGTATGATCCAAAAAATTATCGAGCCAGTTATTCCAGTGGTAAAGTTTTAAAAAAATAGTCGTCTCTTGGCCTGTAAATGGACATTCCTCAAGACCACTGCAGAGGTCAGTTTTGGCTGGCTTGACCATTAAAGGGTTAGCTTGCGTCATATAAGTCTGTCGTATGCTCAATTTGTGAATATACATGAATGGTATATACATGTAGTCTTACATACTATACATGGAACTATTTGATGCAAGGAAATAAAAAAGTAGTTTTCAATGTCATGAGTTTAACTGTGCTGTCGCTCACACCCACCCACCTCCCTCACTCGCCAACCCACCACCTGACCCACTCCATCACCCAACTTATACACTCATTCATTCACTCACACGCACACCCAACTAAAACTCACTCACTCGTCAGCCTGCTCGCTCAGTCACTCACCCACCAACTGAAACACGGTTGCACACGCTGACGTTCACACCGTCGTTTAGTCACACACAATCACTAGCCTACTATGGTTGTGATTTGTTTTTCTAGAACTGCCGTCTGCAACAAGTTCCAGTCACAGTCAAATTGGTTTCAAAATAGTCCATATCTTGCCTGTATATATGGCTTGTAATTGAGACACTGGCATTTCAATGGGTAACCCTTTGACTCTCATCAGCCAAAAATGGCTTCTACCCGGGTCTTAAGAAATGTCCATTTGCAGACTAAGAGAAGTCTGTTTTTTGAAAATTTACCACTGGAATGACTAGGTCGATAATCAAGCCGGTCATTCAAGTGGTAAATTTTCAAAAAGGGTCTTGGTCTACAAATCAGCATAATTTTTTAATGAGAAAATTGAAATCTTTTTAAGCAAATTTAAGTGTTAAACGGTTAAATGTGTAATCTCCATCTTGATTATCTCACTCATATCACTGATATATCTCATTTACTTTGCATTTTCAGTTCACATAGTTTAAAGGCATCAGCATATTACGTCAGGGGTCTTCAAGCTTTCTTCCAAGCCAGATACACAGAAGCAAAGTAAGGAAGCATACAGCCTCGTATTCACCCACAGATGTATTCATTTATTAAATTTTCTTTAGCTCTCCACGTGATAATCTATTTTAGCCATTATACAGTTAACTAGTATTTAGAGCAAGTGTAATCTGGTGAATAATGTCTGATTATATGTAATTTTCTCTACTTCTATTTAGAATATATAAACTACAATGTATCTGAATGCGTTGGTGTGTTTGCATAGCTTCCAGGGCTTTAGATTTACCTCATTTGGGCACACACCTATCTGGTCCGGGATCCATCATTTGGGCACACACCTATCTGGTCCGGGATCCATCATTTGGGCACACACCTATCTGGTCCGGGATCCATCATTTGGGCACACCACCTATCTGGTCCGGGATCCATCAAATCTAGAAACTAGAGAATTTTGAAATCTGAGATTGATTTTGAGCCATTTTAGTTTTAATACCACTATAAGACCTCTGAATGGCCATAAAATGACACAGCATCCATCTCTGAGTATTTAATTGACTGTAAATCAGTTAATTAGTGTTTATAGCAGCCGGTAGGATTTTAATTTGGACTCACTAATAGGGGCAGATTTCATTTGGGCGGGCAGGGGTAATCTAAAGCCCTGAGCTTCATACATCTGTGTGATATTTCTCTCACATTTTCAGACGCTTTCTCAGGGAAACATTAAAGATGGCGAATGAAGAAGACTTGAATCGATTAACATCATGTTCTCTCGTGCTACTCGGTCATATATTCTTGTCACTTGGCAATAACACGGTAAGTGTCATTTAAACAATTAGGCCTCGGTCATATATTCTTGTCACTTGGCAATAACACGGTAAGTGTCATTTAAATAATTAGACCTCGGTCATATATTCTTGTCACTCAGCAATAACACGGTGAGTTTCATTTAAACAATTAGGCCTCGGTCATATATTCTTGTCACTCGGCAATAACACGGTGAGGTTCATTTAAACAATTAGACCTCGGTCATATATTCTTGTCGCTCAGCAATAGCACGGTGAGTTTCCTTTAAACAATTAGACCTCAGTCATATATTCTTGTCACTCGGCAATAACGGTGAGTTTCATTTAAACAATTAGACCTCGGTCATATATTCTTGTCGCTCAGCAATAACACGGTGAGGTTCATTTAAACAATTAGACCTCGGTCATATATTCTTGTCACTCAGCAATAACACGGTGAGTTTCATTTAAACAATTAGACCTCGGTCATATATTCTTGTCACTCGGCAATAACACGGTGAGTTTCATTTAAACAATTAGACCTCGGTCATATATTCTTGTCACTCGGCAATAACACGGTAAGTTTCATTTAAACAATTAGACCTCGGTCATATATATACACCTGTGCAAAAGTTAAGCACCAGCAAAAACAATAGAACGTAGAAACATGATGGTACAACTAGGCTGCCATACTTTTTGTCCCCGCGTTAGCTGACATAATTCCAAGTACAAAATGCACA
Organism: Chaetoderma sp. LZ-2023a; assembly: GCA_034401795.1. Lineage (NCBI taxonomy): Eukaryota > Metazoa > Mollusca > Caudofoveata > Chaetodermatida > Chaetodermatidae > Chaetoderma > Chaetoderma sp. LZ-2023a. The sequence goes on along the minus strand of CM067360.1, from coordinate 21,222,583 downwards.
TGCATGCATGACTTCACGACGCTTGATGTCCGTGCGTGGCGGGAAACAGCACACGTGTTCAGTTATGTAAAAGTCCAGTTTGAGGTGTAGAACATTACATACAGATTTAGGCTGGTATGTCATGCAGAGAGATTGGCAGACAGCTGAACATTAACCATACTGTAATCAGTCGTTTGATTGCAAAACATGGGCAAACTAACGAGGTGAAGGACAGGCCTAGATCTGGAAGACCGAAGAAGACTACTGCCCGTGATGATCGAGCCCTAGTACGCCTTGTTAGGAGATCTCCATTCACCAACAGCAGAGTGCTCAGCCAGCAATGGGAAACGCGCAATGGAGTGTCAATGTCTACCGTCAAAAGGAGACTGTATGCTGCCGGCATGAAAGCTAGGAGACCTGTCAGACGTCCTCTCCTCACTGCACACCACAAAGAGGAGCGTCTGAGGTGGTACAACGAAAGAAGACACTGGAACATGAGATCCTGGAGACGGGTACACTGGTCCGATGAAAGTCGGTTCCTGCTTCATGCCACAGATGGTCGAACTCGTGTATGGAGGTCCAGACGCACGGCGTACGACCAACGTAACATCATGGAAGAAGTTCCATTTGGTGGAGGTTCCGTTATGATATGGGGGTGCATCTCATTTGATTGTAAGCTGGATCTGTTGACTGTACCTGGAACACTAAATGGACAAAGATATCAAGATTCCATACTGGATAGAGTTGTGGTCCCTCATTTTGTAAATCATGCACCTGGAACCCACCCTATATTCATGGATGACAACGCCCGACCACATCGTGCTAGAGCTGTGCATGAATACCTCCGCCAGAATGCCATTGAAACCCTACCATGGCCAGCAAGGAGCCCTGACATGAACCCTATTGAGCATATCTGGGACATTCTGGGAAACATGGTGAGAAGGAGGGATCCTCCTGTGCAGAACCTACAGGAATTAACAGACGCACTCCATCTTGAATGGCAACGAATACCACAATGGCGTATCAGTCGGTTGGTGACCAGCATGAGACGTCGTGTCCAGGTCGTTATCCAGGCACAAGGTGGATATACCCGGTATTAATAATGACAGCCTCAAACTCGTGCACAGATGTTAAACTTCGTTTTCAGACACCATTAATGACAATCTAGCCACGTGTGTCAACTGTAGGGCAATAGTTGTCAGTTGTGTCAACGTAACCATATTCAGGCCTCGTTTTCAAGTTCAAACAAAAACATACAGTGTTTCCCCACCATCATAATCAGCATTCCTCTAGTTGCATTATTACCTCTTGCACGAAGATGGATGGGTACATAAATGTTTATGCTATTGCTTTCTTCATAGCACATGAATATACCCTCGCATGTGCGTAAAAATAGGGTGGTGCTTAACTTTTGCACAGGTGTATAGAAGCTGAAATTGGTTTTCTTAACTCCGCTTACTTGTCAGTCAGCTGTCGTATAGCGATGACCCCATCCGCCTTCTGTATGTCCGTCCATCCATCTGTCTGTTCGTCACCAACAATGGCGGCTCATTTTGTTATTTCTTGATGGATTAACACCAAACTTGGTCACAATGTTAATGTCGACATCTAATATCTGTGTTGTGAAAATGAAACTACTAGGATGTCAAATGCCTGAGTTATCACTCCTTAAATATTTGCAGTCTCACTTTCATAGGGCAAACACATGTTTGTTCCCACCGTCCATTGATTTATCACCATGTCAGATTTTATTGCCTAACTAGATATTAAATTCCAATTAACAGAATAACCTGTCCAATACTGCCGAAATATTTAAGATATACATTATGTGCTCTGACATCTATGCTCTTAAAAATATTTTAAAATGTATTTGATTGAAAGTTGTTGCTGCCTTAGGCAGCAATGAAAGTTGTTGCTGCCTTCAGTCAAATTATTCTTTTAATCAACTCCAGCTCACCCTACCCCTACTGCTAACTTGGTGATTCAGCCAGATGCGCATGTGTTAAATGGATTGTGTGGTGGTGGGGAATAACCTGCTATAAAGACCACCTACCTACCTTTAGAGACCATTTTCTTCAATTGTATTTAAACCTCTGTTAACCGTCTGACTGAGTTTTTGCAGACGACATATTCCAAAGGTTATATCTCTGAACCTGATAAATATTTTGAAAACAATTGGACTGAAAGTTATTGGTGGCTAAGCCGCCAACAACTTTCAGTCGAATTGTTTTCAAAATATTCAAGAAGTCAAGAGCTTTTGAAAATTGAAATTATTGGCTGCACTGGCTTGCAGCAGTGAGACAGTTAAGAAATCATCTGTAGTTAGCACTGATATCATCTATTTTCACTTAAACATTGTTCAAAATCACTAATGCAAAGAAACCAGTCCAGAGATTGTCAATATTTCGAAAACTAAACCATTTGACTGAAAGTCATTGGAATGTAAAACTGGATGTAAAACTTAAGTAAGATTAGTTGAAATGCCAGGTGAGCGATACAGGCCCATTGGGCCTCTTGTTTAAACAATTAGACCTCGGTCATATATTCTTGTCGCTCAGCAATAACACGGTAAGTCTCATTTAAATAATTAGGCCTCGGTCATATATTCTTGTCACTCAGCAATAACACGGTGAGTTTCATTTAAACAATTAGACCTCGGTCATATATTCTTGTCACTCGGCAATAACATGGTGAGTTTCATTTAAACAATTAGACCTCGGTCATATATTCTTGTCACTCAGCAATAACACAGTGAGTTTCATTTAAACAATTAGACCTCGGTCATATATTCTTGTCACTCAGCAATAACACGGTGAGTTTCATTTAAACAATTAGACCTCGGTCATATATTCTTGTCACTCGGCAATAACACGGTGAGTTTCATTTAAACAATTAGACCTCGGTCATATATTCTTGTCACTCAGCAATAACACGGTGAGTTTCATTTAAACAATTAGACCTCGGTCATATATTCTTGTCACTCGGCAATAACACGGTGAGTTTCATTTAAACAATTAGACCTCGGTCATATATTCTTGTCACTCAGCAATAACACAGTGAGTTTCATTTAAACAATTAGACCTCGGTCATATATTCTTGTCACTCGGCAATAACATGGTGAGTTTCATTTAAACAATTAGACCTCGGTCATGTATTCTTGTCACTCAGCAATAACACGGTGAGTTTAACCCCTCTTGTGTCAACTTAACCCATCAAAATTCAAACCTAGTTTCAGCTACATATAGTGGTCTTAGGGCATGTCTATTTGCAAGCCAAGAGAAAAGTATTTTTGAATATTTGCCGTTGGAATGACTGGCTCTGTAACCGAGCCAGTCATTCCAGTGGTAAATTTTCAAAAATACACGGCCTGATAATGGACACTAGCTAAGCAAAAACCTAAATTTTCTTTAACGTTACTCTTTTGATGGTCAAGCCGGCCAAAATTCCATGGTCAAGCCGGCCAAAATTCCATGGTCAAGCCGGCCAGAATTCCAGTTGTAAATTCATAAAAATAGTCTTGTAAAATTAAAATTAATTGAAAAAATGTTGACCATTAAAACGATTAATTAATATAACGAGTAGTATTTTGAGCACTTTGAGGCACCATTGACACAAGATGGGTTAAACAATTAGGTCATGTATTTGATTACTTGTACATAATTAGTATTCTGTTTAATCTATATGAAATTTGCTCTTTGACTTAATCCTTAGTACACTGATGTCAATATTCTATATTTTACACTGCAAATAGCAAAGAAACTAGTGTACGTTTTTCAACAATTTTGGTGGACAATGTTGCTGTCTATGACAGCACCATCTTCCACCAAACTTGTTGAAAAATTAGCACTAGTTCATCTTTAATTTAATTTGAAAATTTAAAATTTTGACATCAGAGCGGTAAGGGTTAACTGTTAGTCAGCCTGATGATTAGCATAATAGCTGGTCTTCATCTGCTTTTATGTATTCCCAAACTGTCTGTCCTCCAGCGTGTGTGCGTACGCCCAGACAGTCTGTGTGAACCGGAAGTGTCTGTATACACCCAGATTCTGTGTAAGCTTTGTAGATCTTGCATCTTGACAAGATATCACAGGGAATTGCATTCCTGTAAAATTCAGTCATACCATAGTCATCTGGATCCATAGATATGTAACCAGGACTGTCTATTTTATTTTCCTTTGTCATTTATCACATATAATGCAGATTTAGTCCCGCAGGTAAGAAAAGAAGCTGATGCAATGAATCTATGTATGGTTACTGTATTCTGCAGCTGCAATCAGTCCTTCACTTTTGCCCACTGTGTCTTGTCCTCAGCCTAAGTCTTTAACTTCATCCGGTTCATTCTTCACTTGATTGTACCGAGTCCTACTTTCTTGAGGTCACCTCGTAGCACGCTTAACAGATTTATGCAATGACGTCCTCGTCTGGCTTTGTATTTGCTGGCTCCGAGTGTATCGTTGGAAATTATGGTGTCTGGCCATCAGTGTCCAATGACGGTGCATAGGTGTTTGTGGTGGCAGACATCAAGTTTGTCTTAGAGTTGTCATCGGAGCTGCCTGGATGTGAATAAGCAGAATGAATCTATCTGAGTGTATATAATATAATCTAGTTTTGTGTTTGTGTTGTGAATAAGCACAATGACTATCTGAGTGTATATATAATCTAGTTTTGTGTTTGTGTATTTTGTGTTCAGGAAGCAATGAATATGGTGACGCCGGCGATGCAGTTAGCTGGCAAAATACCGGATGTTCATGTACAACTCTGGGCATCAGCTCTTCTCAAAGGTAAAGGCTGGACTGCATGTATACCAAAACACAGTCTGTAAACTAAACATACCTCGTAATATAGATTCATTGTAATGAGACAAAATAAATCTTAACCTTTTCACCAATGAATTCCCCAAATCTCATTTTTCACAGGCAGCTATACAGGAAAACTTGAATATTTTGAAATTTATTGACTGGAAACCGTTGCTGCCTTAGAAGAATTAATTTTTTCAGGGATTTGTTGGTAAAAGGGTTAAACATATGATGATTTGTTTCCATTTAGATTTTAAAAATTTTTGTGAATTTGAATTAGGGAAACGAGTCCCTAATTCAAATTCGCAACTAGCCAAAATATAATTTATATGGAATGAAATCATTGTATGTTATTTTGACTCATTCCATTGAGGGACACAATTTAAGCCTCTAAAAGTATACAATTATTGTTTTCAGTCATTCTACTGTAACTGTGCATCGCTACATAGACACTATGTTTTCGCTTCCGTCTATCCATACGTGCGTCTGTGTGTGCCTTCGCTCAATAACATGTATAATGGATGGATTCATGTCAAATTTTGTTATGAGAAATTACAGAGAAAGTAGTTTCAGGTGTTTGAGTCAGTTTTTTATGTAGTTATGTCCCTTTTCGACTAATGAAATACAAACATATCAGCTTTGAAGACTTTTGTTCGCTTTCACCATACACAACTGAAACTTGGTTTATTGCTTTGTTATGAGAAGTTACAGATCAAGTTCGAGTTTCATCTGCTTCTGTCAATTTTTAATGTAGTTTTTGACTGTCAATCTCTAAAGATGTATATCACCAGGTTTGGGGCATGTATTGCAAAGCAATACTTATAGAATGCGTGTTTTATCTTGCCTTTACAGATCTCCATCGTCTGTTATATTTTATCTTTATCTTGTCTTTACAGATCTCCATCATCTGTTATATTTTATCTTTATCTTGTCTTTACAGATCTCCATCGTCTGTTATATTTTATCTTGTCTTTACAGATCTCCATCATCTGTTATATTGTATCGTGTCTTTACAGATCTCCATCGTCTGTTATATTTTATCTTGTCTTTACAGATCTCCATCGTCTGTTATATTGTATCGTGTCTTTACAGATCTCCATCGTCTGTTATATTTTATCTTGTCTTTACAGATCTCCATCATCTGTTATATTGTATCGTGTCTTTACAGATCTCCATCATCTGTTATATTGTATCTTGTCTTTACAGATCTCCATCATCTGTTATATTGTATCTTGTCTTTACAGATCTCCATCATCTGTTATATTGTATCGTGTCTTTACAGATCTCCATCATCTGTTATATTGTATCTTGTCTTTACAGATCTCCATCATCTGTTATATTTTATCTTGTCTTTACAGATCTCCATCGTCTGTTATATTTTATCTTGTCTTTACAGATCTCCATCGTCTGTTATATTTTATCTTGTCTTTACAGATCTCCATCGTCTGTTATATTTTATCTCGTCTTTACAGATCTCCATCATCTGTTATATTTTATCTCGTCTTTACAGATCTCCATCATCTGTTATATTGTATCTCGTCTTTACAGATCTCCATCATCTGTTATATTGTATCTCGTCTTTACAGATCTCCATCATCTGTTATATTTTATCGTGTCTTTACAGATCTCCATCATCTGTTATATTGTATCTTGTCTTTACAGATCTCCATCATCTGTTATATTTTGTCTTGTCTTTACAGATCTCCATCGTCTGTTATATTTTATCTTGTCTTTACAGATCTCCATCATCTGTTATATTTTATCTTGTCTTTACAGATCTCCATCATCTGTTATATTTTATCTCGTCTTTACAGATCTCCATCATCTGTTATATTTTATCTCGTCTTTACAGATCTCCATCATCTGTTATATTTTATCTCGTCTTTACAGATCTCCATCATCTGTTATATTTTATCTCGTCTTTACAGATCTCCATCATCTGTTATATTTTATCTCGTCTTTACAGATCTCCATCATCTGTTATATTTTATCTCGTCTTTACAGATCTCGATCATCTGTTATATTTTATCTCGTCTTTACAGATCTCGATCATCTGTTATATTTTATCTCGTCTTTACAGATCTCGATCATCTGTTATATTTTATCTTGTCTTTACAGATCTCGATCATCTGTTATATTTTATCTTGTCTTTACAGATCTCCATCATCTGTTATATTTTGTCTTGTCTTTACAGATCTCCATCATCTGTTATATTTTGTCTTGTCTTTACAGATCTCCATCATCTGTTATATTTTGTCTTGTCTTTACAGATCTCCATCATCTGTTATATTTTGTCTTGTCTTTACAGATCTCGATCATCTGTTATATTTTATCATGTCTTTACAGATCTCGATCATCTGTTATATTTTATCTCGTCTTTACAGATCTCCATCATCTGTTATATTTTATCATGTCTTTTACAGATCTCCATCATCTGTTATATTTTATCTTGTCTTTACAGATCTCCATCATCTGTTATATTGTATCGTGTCTTTACAGATCTCCATCATCTGTTATATTTTATCTTGTCTTTACAGATCTCCATCATCTGTTATATTGTATCGTGTCTTTACAGATCTCGATCATCTGTTATATTTTATCTTGTCTTTACAGATCTCCATCATCTGTTATATTGTATCTTGTCTTTACAGATCTCCATCATCTGTTATATTTTATCTTGTCTTTACAGATCTCCATCATCTGTTATATTGTATCGTGTCTTTACAGATCTCCATCATCTGTTATATTTTGTCTTGTCTTTACAGATCTCCATCATCTGTTATATTTTATCTTGTCTTTACAGATCTCCATCATCTGTTATATTTTATCTTGTCTTTACAGATCTCCATCATCTGTTATATTTTATCGTGTCTTTACAGATCTCCATCATCTGTTATATTGTATCGTGTCTTTACAGATCTCCATCATCTGTTATATTGTATCGTGTCTTTACAGATCTCCATCATCTGTTATATTTTGTCTCGTCTTTACAGATCTCCATCATCTGTTATATTGTATCTTGTCTTTACAGATCTCCATCATCTGTTATATTTTATCTCGTCTTTACAGATCTCCATCATCTGTTATATTTTGTCTTGTCTTTACAGATCTCCATCATCTGTTATATTGTATCTTGTCTTTACAGATCTCCATCATCTGTTATATTTTATCTTGTCTTTACAGATCTCGATCATCTGTTATATTTTATCTTGTCTTTACAGATCTCGATCATCTGTTATATTTTATCTTGTCTTTACAGATCTCCATCATCTGTTATATTTTATCTTGTCTTTACAGATCTCCATCATCTGTTATATTTTATCTCGTCTTTACAGATCTCCATCATCTGTTATATTTTATCTTGTCTTTACAGATCTCTATCGTCTGTGCAATGATCCTGTAAATGAGGCAGAAGGATATCGAATGCACAATATTTTCTCACAGTCACTTCTCAAAGATCATTTTCAGTCATCAAAAATGTCAGAACACGGACTAGTACAGGTAATTGCACATAGCTATCTTTTTGTAGGTGTTCACAATGTTCACAATGTCCCTCTAACTGCTAAATAATTTAGCAAAAATTGGAATGGACTCATGGAAACCTGCTACATATGGCAACAATAGTCTCCAGTCAAATTAGTTTCTAAATATTCAAGATATTGTGTGTATGATTGCTTTGAAAGTTAAATGTTTCCAAACATACATCAAGAAATATCGATACTGTCAACAGATAACCACCAACGAAACACGCACCTATGCACACCTGTCGCACAAACACACACACGTGCACATACATGCACACACGCAATTACTTATGACGCTGAATTATTTTTGTCCATTCCTTTCAGTGGGTAGATGGGCCGTGTCCATTTCATTTGAGCAGTTCCAGTGCTGGAGCCAGCAGTGCCATGCTTTGACAGGACTAGAGGCCTGCCAGTCTACTTCTCTACAGAAAATCATGCTGTAATATATTCATTCATAATTATTATGTTGTATGCCAGACTGTGCTCAGGGACAGGGGAACAAATTTTAGGCAGTGAATAGGTCTATGGTCAGTTAGGGAGTTTCTAGGCATTGACCAGGTGTGTGATTTGGAGGGATCTCCTAGGCAGTGACCAGGAAGTTTGTAGGCAGTAGCCAGGTGTGTGATCGGGAGGGAATTTGTAGGCATTGACAGGTGTGTGATCGGGAGGGAGTTTCTAGGCATTGACCAGGTGTGTGATCGGGAGGGAGTTTAGAGGCAGTGACCAGGTGTGATCGGGAGGGAGTTTCTAGGCAGTGGCCAGGTGTGTGATCGGGAGGGAGTTTCTAGGCAGTGACCAGGTGTATGGTCGGGAGGGAGTTTGTAGGTAGTGGCCAGGTGTGTGAGGGTGAGCATGTAGGGAGTTTCTAGGCAATGACGAGGAGTATGGTCAGGAGGGAATTTCTAGGCAGTGAACAGGTGTATGGGAGGGAGGGAGTTTCTAGGCAGTGAACAGGTGTATGGGAGGGAGGGAGTTTCTAGGCAGTGAACAGGTGTATGGGAGGGAGGGGGTTTCTAGGCAGTGAACAGGTGTCTGGGCATGTAGGGAGTTTCTAGGCAGTTGACAAGTGTCTGGCTATTTAGGGGGTTTCTAGGCGTTTAACAGGTGTGGTCATGCAGAAAGTTTCTAGGCATTTGACAGGTGTAATATTGAACAAAACTAATAATGATGTACGGAATATTCTAGTGAATGTTCTGAAAATAATTTGATTGGAATCTGTTTCTGCCAAAATGTTTTCAAAATCTTTCAACAGCAAGGAATAATTTAGAATAAATTATCACATCTACGAGTGAACTAGATGTACAAATGTGTAGTTAATATTTCCTTTATGAGAAACCTTATTAGAATATAAGCTAATTAAAATTAATATTAATTACATATCTGTATTTGTCAGGTAAGCACTATTGCCCTTAGGACATTTATTAAAGTAGTCAATGATTGTGAAGATGAGATTAATTAATTTTCTATCGTCCAACATGCAAGCTGCAGTTCTGTGAACTGCTCCTGTATCATGGCTCAATTACCTGTTAAAGGTATGTACCTGTTATGCCTGTGAGAACATCACACCTGTGACAATATTGTGACAACATCATACCTGTTACAATATCACACCTGTTACACATGTGACAACATCACACCTGTTACAACATCACACCTGATACACCTGTGACAACATCACACCTGTGGCAACATCACATCTGTGACATCACATGTGACAACATCATACCTGTGACAACATTACACCTGTGACAGCATCACACCTGATACACCTGTGACATCACACGTGACAACATTACACCTGCGACAACACCACACCTGATACACCTGTGGCAACATCACACCTGTGGCAACATCACACCTGATACACATGTGACAACATCACACCTGATGCACCTGTAACAACATCACACCCTTGACAACATCATTCCTGAGACACCTGTGACAACATCATACCTGACACACCTGTGAGAACATCGTATCAACCTGATTACAGTCTAACCTATGAATAAGGTACACCTGTGTGGTTCTTCAGTGCATGCCTTCTAAGTGCATATATGGTTACTTAATGCAAATCATACTGTATGGTACAATATTTTCTGACCACCCATCTTAAAAACCACCATTTGCTTTCAGAGGCAGGTAACTACTGGTTTAGATAGGTTTGAGTTTTCCCCACTCGCTGATCTCTCTATGTTTGTGTGTGTGTGTGTGTGTGTGTGCGTGCGTGCACGTGTGTGTGTGTATAATATGTATGTACAGTGTCTGTATATATTTGTACAATCGCAACATAGAGACTATATCTGTATATATGTATAATATCTGTAAAATTATGTACAAAAACTAATGAATGAATGTGTAGAGTGAATTGATCCATGTGTGTTTGTACGTGAGCATGTGTGTGTGTGTGTGTTTGTACGTGAGCGTGTGTGTGTGTGTGTGTGTGTGTGTGTGTGTGTTTCATCGACTGATTGTGTGCATATATCTGTGCATTTTATTGTATAGCTATAGTACCCCTTGGTAATGAAAGGACTTCACATGACCAGGGCTAAAAATTAACTTTTTTAAATGTGATCCATACGGATCAGTACACCAGAAAATTCCCAGATCCCAGGAATTTTGAACTGATCCTTACTGTCATAACTGCGCTTTATACACCATATTATTAGGATAATTAATCATTTAATCGTCAAGAAGTCAACTTTTCCTTACATAATGTCCATTTTGCAGGCCAAGAGAATACTATTTTTAAAGATTTACTTTTGGAATGACTGGCTTGTTTTGCGAACCAGTCATTCCAGTTGTAAATTTTCAAAAAACGTATTCTCTTGGCCTACAAATGGACATTTCTGAAGATCATTGTAAAGGCTATATTTTGTCGGCTTGATCACTAATAGTGTTAAAACACCAGAGATTACACTTACTGGTTTATGAAGTAAACAGTAAATCTGTTTGAATTATGTCATAAAACTACTGAAACACAGGGATCCAGCCGGATCAGTTACTGTCCTAAAGCAGTGATCCGTTACTGATCCGTATGCAAAAAATGCCTACAGATCACAGGATCAGTGGTTAATTTTTAGCCGTGAATGACCAGGATTAACCCTTTGATGGCCATGATTGATCAGGAAAAATGAAATATTTACTTATTCAGTGTTCAAGAGACCATTTTTGATTATTTAGCACTTGAATGACTGGTTCAGTTATTGAGACAGTCATTCCAGTGGTAAATTTTCAAGAATACTCTTGGTATGGTCAGCAAATGGACAATCCCGAAGATGCCTGCAGAAGCGTGTTTTGACCAGCTGATTATTAGCGGATCAATAGATATGTTACTTGAGCAAGTATCCATACGCTTCTGTCTAACAACATTGTTTCGTCTCTGTAAATCTACCGTTTTCAATTTGACAAACTTATTTAATTTTAGCGACTTATTAAGAGATTAAATTCCATCATAGTGCTTGTTAACCCATTATCCCTCGAATTTGTTCCAGAAAGTTCTAATTTTCTCATAGAATATGTCCATTTGCATACCAAGAGAAGCCTATTCTTGAAAATTTACCACTGGAATGACTGGTTCGGTTATGGAGCCAGTCATTCCAGTGAAAAATCTTCAAAAATAGTCTTCTCTTGGCCTGCAAATGGTCATTACTCAGGACGAGTGCTGATGTCGTTTCTGGCTGATATGAGTGCTAATGGGTTAAGAAATCCCATATACAAGGATGATTCGATATCCTTGCCTCTCCCATTCATACTCTCATTGTCAAGACACAGAAAACTGAGGTATTTGCAGGCTAAAAGAAGTCTTTTTGAAACTTTACCACTTGATTGACTGGCTCGATAACGAAGCCAGTCGCTCCAGTGATTTTCAAAAGTACTCTTCTCTCGGTCTACAAATGGACATTTATCATTACCACTGAAGAGACATGTTTTTTGCCATTGTATTGCAGTTTTCTCATTTTGTATGGCTTGTCCCAGTCATTATTCGAACTGTTCTGTCCTCCTTAAATAGATGAAAGTTACTGTATCATCTGGAGAGCAATGGGTGTGAAGGCCTCAATGACACCAACAAAGCTAACATAATTCATTCCATTGACCCATTCTGTAGATCAACTACGTAGATAGTTCATCCCTTTGACCCATTCTATAAAGACAACTAAGATAATGCTTCGTATAGCAGCAACAGGTTCCAGTCAAATTGCCTTCAAAATATTCAACATCCTTCCTGTATAGTTGTCCTGAAATGGAGAGTGGCATTTCATGTCAAGGTTAAGGCGGTTAACACATTGCATTCTGTATGCCTGTCTCTAGGATAACACATTGCATTCTGTATGCCTGTGTCTAGGATAACAAATTGCATTCTATATGCCTGTTTCTAGGTTAACAAATTGCATTCTGTATGCCTGTCTCTAGGATAACACATTGCATTCTGTATGCCTGTTTCTAGGATAGCAAATTGCATTCTGTATGCCTGTCTCTAGGATAACACATTGCATTCTGTATGCCTGTTCTAGGATAGCAAATTGCATTCTGTATGCCTGTGTCTAGGATAACAAATTGCATTCTGTATTCCTGTCTCTAGGATAGCAAATTGCATTCTGTATGCCTGTTTCTAGGATAGCAAATTGCATTCTGTATGCCTGTTCTAGGATAACAAATTGCATTCTGTATGCCTGTGTCTAGGATAACAAATTGCATTCTGTATTCCTGTCTCTAGGATAACAAATTGCATTCTGTATGCCTGTGTCTAGGATAACAAATTGCATTCTGTATGCCTGTTTCTAGGATAACAAATTGCATTCTGTATGCCTGTGTCTAGGATAACAAATTGCATTCTGTATTCCTGTCTCTAGGATAACAAATTGCATTCTGTATGCCTGTTTCTAGGATAACAAATTGCATTCTTCTCAACAGGCACTCTTTTGGAGCACTATAATCTATTTACGGACCACTATGTTTTGAAAATGTGCTGTCCTCCAGCATCCTTTGCTCAATACGCTTATGACATAATACATATGTCATACCTCCAAACATGTTTTGTGAAACAGCAGAGCGCTCCAACGAAACCTACTGTTTAAAAGAACAGGCTTTTTTGTGCTCTGCAAGTTTTGTAAAGCGCTCTGAAACATTTTGCTTTCCAAACAGTTTCTATTTCAGAAACAAACGGAGCAGTGAGCTGTTATTTAATAAGAGCAGTCTTCTAATGGACCTTTCCGGTTTTAGCTATGCCCCACCCATCTCTAGCTAAGCTCCACCCACACCTCGCTCGTGTTGGGATCAATCGATCTCTGAACACCCTGACCATCAATTTCCAAAAAACTACACAGGTAAGCTGTTGAATATTTTGATTTTGATAAGGCAGCAACAGCGCCCAGTCAAATTAGTTTGAAAATATTCAACAGCATGTTTATTAAATAGCAAAGAATTACAAAGACATACAATTCATACAACGTGTCAGACTAGTTGAGATTTGATGATGGTCTATATAGAACCCTTTATGACATAATTTTTGTGATGTCATCATACACGCGCTGAGCTGATTATGACATCATACGAAATCAGATTATGGATGCATACTCTAGAAAGGTGAATTAGAAGCTCGCATTAATAACTATTGGCCCTTTCCTTTTGAAGGAGAGGAGACAAGTATACTTGAAAATTTACCACTGCAATGACGGGCTTGATAAACAAGCCAGTAAATCCAGTGGTTTAGTTTCAAAAAATTGTCTTCTGGTCCTGCAAATGGGCATTTGGTAGGAAATGATTTAGATTTTCTCAACCAAACTTAACTATTTAATGAATACGCTCTTATTTCTGTTTACGTCCCTTGTAAGAACATTTTTGTCTTGCGCATTGGAATTGACTAATGTTTAGTCACAAGCTTTCTCTGTTGCTGTTCTTTGTTGTCATATGTGCTACGATTCTGCATAGGCATCATTATCATCATCATCAGCAGCAGCATCACCACCATCATTAACAGCATCAACATCATCAGCAGCACCATCATCATATCATCATCATCATTATTAATTCACTGTATGAATCACACATCACGACCCTATCAGTCTAATATAAAAACTATTATATCAGTATTTATGAACAAGATGTTTTCTATTATCAGAGGTCAGTTCTGATCACGTTTTATCTATATCATGTACCGTACATTACATATTCATGTGTCTAGATATGCGCTTAAAACCTGTCTATAGTGGACAGTTGCTTTTGGGGCTCTAAGACAGGAGGTCACGTGACCAAGTAGTTTAAAACCATTAGCGCTCGCCGGCGAAAAAAGGCTACAGTGATCTTGAGAAATGTCCATTTGCAGATCAAGAGAATAATATTTTTGTAAAATTTACCACTGGATTATCGAGCCAGTCGTTCCAGTGAGAAATTAAAAACAATACTATTCTCTTGGTCTCCAAATAGACATTTTGTATGAGAAAATTTTTATTTTCTTGAATACATTTTCTGGTTACTGGGCTAATTAACCACGAAGGTGTGGCTCCAAAAGACATGTCATGTAATAAGCAACTTATTTTAACCCATGCGACTGATGTCAGTATTCTATATTTTACTGTGTCAATAGCAAAGAAACTTGTGTACATTTTTCAACAATTTTGGTGGATGATGTTGCTGTCTATGACAGCAAGATCTTCCACGAAATTTGTTGAAAAATCAACACAGTTCATCTTTTAAATTAATTTTAAATGTTTTAATTTTACCATCAGAGTGTTACGGGTTAACCCTCAAATTTGTTCAAGAAATCGTAAATTTTCTCATAGAAAGTGTCAATCTGCAGATCAAGATAAGATAAATCGAGCCAGTCATTTCCAGTGATAAAGCTTCATAAATCGTCTTATCTCAGTCTGTAAATGGACATTTCTAAAGACCATGCCAAAAGCTGTTTTTGGCCAACTTTAGTGTTAAAGGGTTAAGTGACCACCTTTGTAGCGACCAGTGGTCAATAAAGTGTCCGTTACTGACCACTGGTCAATAACGTGTCCATTATAGACCTGTTTGACTGAATTTTATCATATATGCATTATATGTGTGTGTGTAATATATATGTACTCATAGACTAATATAATGTCTGTTATTGCAAAGCACACATCCGCAATCATGTGGGATTATTATTATTATTATTGTTATATCTATAATAGTACATATTTCAGCTTTAAAAGCGTGTAATAATAATGATGGGTGATTTCTTTGTCAAATAATGGGGGAGCAGTATTTATTGATTTGATTATTTTTTGTAACCTATTTATTGGTTAAAATTTTTGTAAGCATATTTTAATTATTAATCCAAGTGTACCTCCACATATTGTTTTGCTAAGGGATGGAATTTTATGGAGACATTTTCCCCATTCCCTTTTAGATTCCTAATCCCATTTCCCTTTCAGATTCCTAAATCTCACTCTTAGATTCCTAAATTTCATTCCCGGACAGATTCCATTCCGTTTTAAATTCCTAAATCCCATTCTCTTAGATTCCTAAATCCCATTCCCGGGCAGATTCCTGTATCACATTCCCTTTTAGATTCCTAAATCCCATTCCCTTTTAGATTCCTAAATCCCATTCCGTTTTAGATTCCTAAATCCCATTCCCTTTTAGATTCCTAAATCCCATTCCCTTTTAGATTCCTAAATCCCATTCCCTGACAGATTCCTAAATCCCATTCCCTTTTAGATTCTTAAACCCGACTCCCTGACAGATTCCTAAATCCCATTCCCTTTTAGATTCCTAAACCCCACTCCCTTTTAGATTCCTATATTCCATTCCCTTTAAGATTCCTAAATCCCATTCCCTTTTAGATTCCTAAATCCCATTCCCTTTTAGATTCCTAAATCCCATTCCCTTTTAGAGTCCTAAATCCCATTCCCTTTTAGATTCCTAAATCCCATTCCCAGACAGATTCCTGTATCATATTCCCTTTTAGATTCCTATATCCCATTCCCTTTTAAATTCCTAAATCCCACTCCCTTTTAGATTCCTAAATCCCACTCCCTTTTAGATTCCTAAATCCCACTCCCTTTTAGATTCCTATATTCCATTCCCTTTAAGATTCCTAAATCCCATTCCCTTTTAGATTTGAAAATCCCATTCCTTTTTAGATTCCGAAATCCCACTTCCTTTTGGATTCCTAAATCCCATTCCCTTTTAGATTCCTAAATCCCATTCCCTTTTAGATCTCCCTACCTTGGAGCTTCGGAAATCCCATTCCCTATTAGATTCCTAAACCCCACTCCCTTTTAGATTCCTAAATACCATTCCCTTTTAGGTTCCTATATTCCATTCCCTTTTAGATTCCTATATTCCATTCCCTTTAAGATTCCTAAATCCCATTCCCTTTTAGATTCCTAAAACCCACTCCCTTTTAGATTCCTAAATCCCACTCCCTTTAAGATTCATAAATCCCATTCCCTTTTAGCTTCGGAAATCCCATTCCCTTTTAGATTCCTAAATCCCACTCCCTTTTAGATTCCTAAATCCCACTCCCTTTAAGATTCCTAAATCCCATACCCTTTTAGCTTCCGAAATCCCATTCCCTTTTAGATTCCTAAATCCCATTCCCTTTTAGATTCCCAAATCCCATTCCCTTTTAGATCTCCCTACCTTGGAGCTTTCTAAATCCCATTCCCTTTTAGATTCTTAAACCTGACTCCCTTTTAGATTTCTAAATCCCATTCCCTTTTAGATTCCTATATTCCATTCCCTTTTAGATTCCTATATTCCATTCCCTTTAAGATTCCTAAATCCCATTCCCTTTTAGATTCCTAAATCCCACTCCCTTTTAGATTCCTAAATCCCATTCCCTTTTAGATTCCTATATCACATTCCCTTTTAGATTCCCAAATCCCATTCCCTTTTAGATTCCTAAACCCATTCCGTTTTAGATTCCTAAATCCCATTCCCTTTTAGATCTCCCTACCTTGGAGCTTTCTAAATCCCATTCCCTTTTAGATTCTTAAACCTGACTCCCTTTTAGATTCCTAAATCCCATTCCCTTTTAGATTCCTAAACCCCACTCCCTTTTAGATTCTTAAATCCCATTCCCTTTTAGATTCCTAAACCCAACTCACTTTGAGTTTCCTAAATCCCATTCCCTTTCATTTATTAGCTCACCTGGCCTGAAAGGCCAAGTGAGCTTATGCCGTAACAACTGTCCGTCGTCCGTCAACTTTTCCTTTAAGCGACTTCTCAAGAACCACTGAGCCGATTTCAATTATATTTGGCAGGAAGCATCCTTAGGGCATAGGGATCCAAGTGTGTTCAAAGGAACCTGATCGGCCAATTTAGCCAGCGGCTGTCTTGGATTTAGGTCGATTTTAGGAAACGTCTTTAAAAATCTTCTCGGAAACGTAGAGGATTGATGCAAATCTCATGAAATATGATCTAGTGCAAGAGCTGAACCAAGTTTGTTCGAGGGAACTTGATTGGTCAAATGGTTGGGCAGTCATCTTGGTTGACCTAATTGTAGCATAAATGACTTCTCCAGAACCACGGAAGGGATCGTGCCAAAATTTGGCAGATATGATTAGGGCCTAAGGGCCATTAAAGTTTGTTCACGAGAAGTTGATACGTCAAAAAACATGGCCGCCGTGGGCCAATCAAAATATAGCGTGTTTGGCGGCCATATTGGATTTTTTTATTTAATGGATTTTGAGGCCGAAATTGGTTTTGTATGTGTTTTGCGGTATTCTGATCACAAATTTGCAATTTTCGAAACTGTCTGATAAATGGTTTGGCGGTATCTTGGATCATTTTCCCACCAAAAGCTCCGATACTAGCGCAATTGGAAATTTTAAATGTAGTCTTCTTGAGAACTACTGGGCCGATTTCAATTATGTTTCGCAGGAAGCATCCTTAGGGCATAGGGATTCAAGTTTCTTCAAACGAAGCCGATCGTCCAATTGAGCCGGTGGCCATCTTGGATTTTCGCAGATTTTTTAGAAATGTCTTAAAAAATCTCCGAAACCGCTTGGGGGATTGATGCAAACCTCATTAAATATGATTGAGGGCAAGTGCTGAACCAAGTTTGTTCAAGGGAAATTGATTGGTCAAATGGTTTGGCAGCCATTTTTGTTGACCTAGTTGTAGTGAAAATGACTTCTTCTCCAGAACCGCTGAACGGATCAGGCCGAAATGTGGCAGATATGATTAGCCCTAAGGGCCATTCAAGTTTGTTCAAGAGAAGGTGATCCGTCAAAAAACATGGCCACCGTCGTCCAATCAAAATATAGCATGTTTGGTGGCCAAAATGGGTTTTGTATGTGTTTTAGAGTATTCTGAGCTCAGATTTGCAATTTTCGAAACTCGGATAAACGGTTTTGTGGCCATCTTGGATCATTTTCCCGCCAAAAGCTCCCATACTAAAGCAATGGGAAATTTTTAATGTTTTCTCTAGAACTACCTGGCTGATTTCAATTATATTTGCTAGGAAGCATCCTTAGGGTGTAGAGATTCAAGTTTCTTCAAACGAAGCTAATCGGCCAATTGGGCCGGTGGCCATCTTGGATTTTGGCTTCTCCAGAACCGCTTAAGGGATCAGGCCGAAATGTCGCAGATATGATTAGCCCTAAGGGCCATTCAAGTTTGTTCCGGAGAAGCTGATCCATCAAAAAACATGGCCGCCGTCGGCCAATCAAAATATAGCATGTTTGGTGGCCATGTTGGATTTTTTTATTTGATGGATTTTGAGGCCGAAATTGGTTTTGTATGTCTTTTAGAGTATTCTGAGCTTACAAATGCCTATGGTCCAGGTGAGCGATGCAGGCCCCTTGGGCCTCTTGTTAATAACTGGTCTTGATTTTGCCAGCTGTTCGGTGTCTCTCCCCCCCCCTCTCTCTCTCTCTCTCTCTCTCTCTCTCTCTCTCTCTCTGTCCCCCTGTCCCCATGTTTTGTAACAATACTGACCAACCATCTGTCAAATAGCTTAATTTCATTCATAATTCCCTTCATATGCCATTACTATCCATGTTAAAACCGTAACCTTAGAAGGTTGGTAAATAAATGATTTTCTACCTGACCTTTGACTTTTATGTTCATTTGCGCGCATAGTATCAATATGATGAACCATTATGCCAAGGATACTCTGCAAGGATACTCTGCCCAGCTGTTGATATTACACACACCTATAGTGTGACCAAATATAAGGCAGCTGCACTTATCACCCGATATGACTACAAAGATGAATTAATGCTACTCCATCAAATGTGGTCAAGAAAATCAACATATTTCCTTATTGAATGTCCATCTAAAGCTAAAGGAATATGAGTGAAGATTTACCACTGGAATAACTGGATTCACGATAATCGAGCCAGTTATTCCAGTGGTAAATCTTCACTAATATTCCTTTAGCTTTAGATGGACATTCCTCAAGACTACTGCGGAGGCCGGTTTTTGGTCGTCAAAATTGGGCTAGAAAATAAACTAAAATTTGTTCTTTAAAATTACTGTATTTTACAGGCCATGAGAAGACTATTTTTGATAATTTATCACTTGAATGACTAGCTTGGTTATCTAGCCGGTCATTTTAGTGGTAAATTGTCTAGTTAGTCTTCTCTTGACCTGCAAATGGACTCTTCTCACAAGCACTCCAGATTCTGATTTTGGCCACGTTTGACCAGTGAATGATTAACTTGTACATACATGTGTCATGCACTTAAATATTGTTTTATCTGAAGAAGTACAATGTCTGAGAGGGCGTTTAAAATAATAAATAAATTCATATTAAGCTTGTTTAGATTATAGTGCTTGTTTAATGTCATTATTGACTTGGTGCATTTTATAAGACATGTATGTATGTTTATTTATGAAAGTTTTCTATACTCTCTTAGTCATAAAGTGGTCACTTAAGACAGGTTTCTCTGTGGCTCCATAAGGTGGTCACTTAATAGTGGTTTTACTGTGGCTCCATAAGGTGGTCACTTAGACAGGTTTCACTGTGGCTCCATAAGGTGGTCACTTAAAAGACAGGTTTTGCTATGGCTCCATAAGGTGGTCACTTTAGACAGGTTTTGCTATTGCTCCATAAGGTGGTCACTTAGGACAGGTTTCACAGTGGCTCCATAAAGTGGTCACTTTGTTAAGGCTCCATAAGGTGGTCACTTAAGACAGGTTTCACTGTGGCTCCAAAAGTACATTTACGCTGCTTTGCCAAAGTTGACGTGTTTTGTCTTCACACCTGTATCGTGTCCATACTTCAGTATCTGGCATCACTTTCACCTTCAATTCATCCCTTACTGTACAACTCAGAAATAAGCGGTCCTGTTTTCAAAACAAAAACAGAGAAATGTTAACCCTTTAATGGTTATATCGGCCTCTGCTATGGTCTTGTTGAATGGCTATTTACAGGCTGAGAGAATACTTTTTTTTTTAATTTATCACTGAAATGACTGGCTCAATAACCGAGCCAGTCATTCCAGTGATAAATTTAAAAAAATTATTTTCTCTTGGTCTGTAAATGGCCATTCAATAAGTAAATATTTAAATTTTCTTGACCAAATTTGGCCATTAAAGGGCTAATTAGACTAGACCAATTTAATGGTTTGTTTTACAAAAAATTCCCACCCAAAGCACAAGATCAGTGATGGAGGGGAAAAAATAAAATAATGGTCAGTTTCAAGCTGTTACAGGATTAACCCTTTCCTCATGTTCATTGTCAAGATTGATCAAGAAAATCCATAACGTTTTCTCAGTAATTGTCTATTTGCAGGCCAATAGAAGACTATTTTTGAAAATTTACCACAGGAATGCCTGGAAAATAGTCTTCTTCTTGGCCTGCAAATGGACTTCTCATGACCATTGCAAAGCGATTTTGGCAGGCTTCACCATTAGAGGGTTAACAAAGCTACGGACCAGACAGAGAACAAAAAGAGTTCAGAGAATTCTGAAGAATTCCGAGTGATACGGATTTGTCTGCCAAAAATTGTTTGATAGAAAGAATGTCGAAAATAATGCCTTAAAATCCCAGCATTACTTTTTTTTCTAGATATGGCAAAATTAAGTTAGGAGGGTTCTTTGTAAAACAAAAATTTAAATGGTATGGCCTTAGTAAGAAATGGTATGTGGGTTTGTAAAACAAAAATTTAAATGGTATGGCCTTAGTAAGCAATGTTCTGTTAAATATTTTGACCATAAATAGTTTTAGAAGACATTGTTTCTAAAACAGTTTTGTTCAGAATATCCAATAGTACGTTTTATTTTGTTTTGGAAACAAGTTAACTGTCTCACTACTACAAGCCACCAAACGATAATTTTAATGAGCAAAAAGTCCTGAGTTGCTGAATATTTTGAAAACAATTTGACTGAAAGTTGTTGGTGGCCTAGCCACCAACAACTTTCAGCCAAATTGTTTTCAAAATATTTAGCAGATCGAGAGATATAACCCTTGGAATATGTTGTCTGCAAATTCCAGCAGTCAGATAGTAATCTTATTTCTCAGCTACACTGTATCATATAAAGGGGTATTTTTAATTAATTAATTATCAGAGAGATTACAAATTGTGTTTTAATATTTTTGTAATTCTATAAACGTTTTAGCTGATACATGTAACTCTTTCGTTACTTTTCTAAAAATATTTTGTGATTGTGGTTTTATCATGAGCATATTTGCGATAATCGTGAGAATTTGTATCAGAGGAATGAATGTGAAAGGTTGTATAGTTCTTCTATTTAATAAACTCATCACCATGTGTTTGAGTCAAGTATTCGAGTCAATACTTCAATCTTTCCCTCTATCCCATCACCAAATACTAGTCTATTGTGGGGTCAAGATTGGCCAAAAATGTAGAATATTGTTCTCCGTGAATGTCCATTTTCCGGCCAATCGAAGACTGTTTATTTGCAATTTTAATACTGGAATAACTGCCTCCGTAACCGAGCCAGGCATTTCAGTAGTCAATTTTCAGAAATATTCTCTTGGTTTGTAAGTAGCCATTTCACAAGACCACTGCAGAGGTCAGTTTTTGTCGGCCTGGCCATTAATGGGCTAATATCACATCATCTTTGCTCTGTTTATTCTAAATCCCAATCACATGTTTCAGCAAAACCAAATATGACATCACCTGAATATATAGTCACAGTATTTGCAAGATAGTGTCAGTTCGACTCTAGCATGTACATAGAACGGAATGATGTATACATGTCCTGAGCTCCGCTATATGATACACATCAATTACAGCACAGGAGGGACCATAGATTTTAACATGCCACCAGCCTCATTATTTTTCTGAAACCACAGCAGCTCTATGTACAGTTATTCATCATTGCTCTTTCTGCTTTCTCTGACTGAGCTCTATGGAATCTGTTGTTAGTTCACTTGGCCTTTTGGGCCAGGTAAGCTTATGGCATGGTGTACATCAATCTGTCGTCTGTCTGTCCAATCTCATCTCATTTATGCTTTGACTGGTTGCAACCAAATTTGGCTGGAAGGATCCTATGGTGGTAGGCTCCAGACCTATTCAGAATTTTGATTGGTCAATATTTCTGGTGGCCATCTTGGATTTTCTAAAAATTTCAGGAAATCAATTAAAACACTACTCATTAACTGCTTGAGCGATTTCCAGCAAACTGGGTTGGTAGGACCCTACAGTGGTATCCTTCAGAAGGGGTATACAGAATTTTGTTTGGTCTATTTTTTCGGTGGCCATCAAAAAATGTTGGGAAATCATTAAAAATACTACTCATTAAGTGCTTGGGTAATTGCAACCAGACTAGGCTAGAAGGATACTAGGCTGGTAGGTTTCAGAACATGTATACAGAATTTTGATTTGTCAATTTTTCTAGCAGTCATCTTGAATTTTCGGAAAATTTCTGGAGATCAGTTAAAAGCCTACTCAGTAACCGTTTTGGCCGCTTTCAAGCAAACTCGGTTGGAAGGTCCCTGGAGTCATATGCTTCAGAACTTGTATACAGGATTTTGATTGGTCTACCTTTTTGGCGTCCATCTTGAATTTTCCCAAAAAAATTTGGAAATTGTTTAACAGCTGGGGAAATTTCAACCAGACTTGGCTAGAAGAATATACTAAGCTGGTAGGTTTCAGAACATATATACAGAATTTTAATTGGTCAATTTTTCTGTTGGCCATCCTGGATTTTCTTAACATTCCTGGAAATCAGTTAAAAGCCTACTCATTAACCACTTAGCCGATTTCAAGCAAACTCATTTGGAATGCCCCTAGAGTGGTCTGCTTCAGAAGTTGTATACAGAATTTTGATTGATCAATTTTGTGTGCAGTGCCCATTTTGTTCTTGAAAATTGCATCTCAGGAGCTGCTGTACGGATCAGGCTGAAAGTTATTAGATTTAATTTCATCAATAACTAAGGGTGATTAAAGTTTGTTCAAGAACTCAGTCCTTGATAAAACATGGTTCTCATGGACCAATTTATGGTTAGTTTATTGGCTGGATGGAACCAAAGGTTCAATCTGATTGTGTGATCAGTGTCCATCTTTAATTTACCACTAAATATCATCTGTACTGAATTCCAATTTTATATTTTATGTCTTGTTACTGCTGAATTTCAAGTATTATGTCTGTTTAAATGCTAATAGTTCAGGTGAGCGTTAAGGCCCTCGGGCCTGTTGTTCAGGATAATGTCAATGTAGGCTTCTATTTCATTTAGTGAAATGCTGTACTCGGTCATCAGTAGCTTATCATGTCCCGTTGTTCTATAGGTGAGGATACGTTTAGGCTTCATCATCTGTACATTGTGGATGAAGATGGTGTGAGGCTTTATCTTCTGTAGTTTGTAGATCAAAATGGTGTGAGGCTTTATCTTCTGTAGTTTGTAGATGAGAATGGTGTGAGGCTTCATCTTCTGTAGTTTGTAGATCAAGATGGTGTGAGGCTTCATCTTCTGTAGTTTGTAGATGAAGATGTTGTGAAGCTTCATCTTCTGTAGTTTGTAGATGAAGATGTTGTGAGGCTTCCTCTTCTGTAGTTTGGAGATGAAGATGTTGTGAGGCTTCATCTTCTGTAGTTTGTAGTTGAAGATTGTGTGAGGCCTCATCGTGTGTAGATGGAGAAGGTGCGAGGCTTCATCTTCTGTAGTTTATAGATGAAGATGGTGTGAGTCTTCATCTTCTGTAGTTTGTAGATGAAGATGGTGTGAGGTTTCGTCTTCTGTAGTTTGCAGATGAAGATGGTGTGAGGTTTTGTCTTCTGTAGTTTGTAGATGAAGATGGTGTGAGGCTTCATCTTTAGTCTGTAGGTAAAGATGGTGTTAGGTTTCATCTTCTGTAGTTTGTAGATGAAGATGATTTAAGGCTTCATCTTCTGTAGTTTGTAGATGGATATGTTGTGAGGCTTCATCTTCTGTAGTTTGTAGATGAAGATGTTATGAGGCTTCCTCTTCTGTAGTTTGTAGATGAAGATGTTGTGAGGCTTCCTCTTCTGTAATTTGTAGATGAAGATGGTGTGAGGCTTCCTCTTCTGTAGTTTCTAGATGAAGATGATTTAAGTCTTCATCTTCTGTAGTTTGTAGATGAAAGTGGTGTGAGGCTTCATCTTCTGTAGTTCGTGGATGAAGATGATTTAAGGCTTCATCTGTGGTTTGTAGATGAAGATGGTGTGAGGCTTCATCTGTAGTTTGTGGATGAAGATGGTGTGAGGCTTCGTCTTCTGTAGTTTGTAGATGAAGATGATTTAAGACTTCATCTTCTGTAGTTTGTAGATGATTTAAGGATTCATCTTCTGTAGTTAGTTTGTAGATGAAGATGGTGTGAGGCTTCATCGTCTGTAGTTTGTAGATGGAGAAGGTGCGAGGCTTCATCTTCTGTAGTTTGTAGATAGAGATGATGTGAGCCTTCGTCATTTTTGGTTGTCGAGGAAGCTGATGTGGGTATTTATCTGTACATTGTAGATGGGTGTGAGACTTCATCTACAATCGTAGATGAAGCTGGTGTGAGACTTCATCTTCTGTAGTTTGTAGATGAAGCTGGTGTGAGGCTTCACCGCCATTAGTGAACCCATTTTAGCTCACCTTGCCAGAATGTCCAAGTGAGCTTATGCCATGGCGACCATCCGCCGTCCATGCGTCCCTAAACTTTTTCTTTAAGCAACTTCTCAGGAACCACTGAGCCCATTTCAATTATATTTGCCAGGAAGCATCCTTAGGGCATGGAGATCCAAGTTTGTTGAAACAAAGCCGATCAGCCAATTTGGCTAGTGGCCATCTTGGATTTGGGCCGATTTGTATAAACGGCTTTAAAAATCTCCGAAACCACTGGAAATCGATTCACAACTCATGAAACATTATCTAGAGCAAGAGCTACACCAAGTTTGTTCAAGAGAACTTGATTGACCAATCGGTTCGGCGTACCTCTCAGATGACCTTGTTTTCTCAAAAATGCCCTACAGAACCGCTGAAGGGTTCAGGCCGAAATTTGGGAGATATGATGTAGTACTAATGGCCAAGTTTGTTCAAGGGAGGTTAATCCGTCAAAAAAGATGGCCGCCGTGGACCAATCAAAACGTAGCGTGTTTGGCATTTAATTGATTGTTTTTTTAAGTGGAATAACTATGTATGTGGGTATCGGTTTGGGGCACGAGACTCGCATGAAAAGGTGTGTTCTCACCCTGCTAGGTTGATACCTGATGGTTCCATGATGTGGAGTTGGTGAATCCAATGTGATTCCTTTGATCTCCTCCATGGTGTTGATTCGGGGTCGGAGGAGAGGACCTGTATAATGCTGTAACCCACACACACGGGTGCCTCCAAATGAGCTTGCTCGTCCCGCAACCTTCCATCGTACCTTCCTTTCAAGAGACTGGAATACCTCAGGAAGCATCTATAGAGGGCCCACGAAAAGGGCGAAAAGTCTAGCAGATCCCTGCTTATCAGTAAAACTGGTTCACCCGGGCCCCTGTACCAAGAACACTAAAAAAGGTTTTCTTGACACCAGACCGGGACCCCTCCACTCACACGCAGGACACCACCAATCGTTTCACCAGTCGAACTGCCAGTGGAGGTGAGTGCACTATTGCAGCCATACATCCAGGTATACACGGTCCCAAAGTGTCATGGGCAAAGAGCACCACAGGCGAACTTACCCCTAGATGACGCGCTAGCTGTCCTCCTGAACGCGGCCGGTGCTTCCAATGCAACAGTATGAAGCCCATCCACGGACCAGACAATACAGGGTAGCGAGACCCCTTCAAGCACTGACAGCTCGGAATCCTTGGTCTTACCATCGCCGCCAGCAAACCCGTTGCCGTCGTCCAGGAGCCGTATCTTTGACGAGGTGTTTGATACTTGCACTCCAAGCAAGATGGTCACCCCACCATATAAAATGACCTGAGAAGGTCTAGGGACTAGAAGCGACGTTCCACAGAAGTATCACATACATCCTCAATACTTCCAACATTAAAGGCAGCACTTGTGGACAGTTTAACATCAACTGCCACAGGTGCTATTCCAGTTTGAAACAGTGTGTATGCAAAAATATCTACAGACGCACATGGATCTCCATTGCATCCATGTGCCCTAGGATGATAAGATCCAGGAACTGTATGACGTTTTGAAATAAACATTTCTAAATTCAGAGAATTCTCCCGAATGGTTAAAAAGGATTTAAGAACAGAACACATCAACATGTGAAATATTATACGAACCTTTTGTATTAACATACATACAAACATAACATATACAGTTACACATAGTTACAGAAACTCTATCTAAAACTACTAGAACCTTTGTTTGATGTCCCCCTCAGTCACCACACCAGAAGGGCCGCCACGATCCAGACCCTACACGCACCGAGGACACCATTCAACATGCGCACAGGACACGCACGCACACATTCCCCTGAAGCCACCAAAAGCAAAATTCCAGAAGGAAACCCATCCAAACACAAGAACTGCAAAAGGAACAAAAAATAAAACCCTTTCAAAAACTGGCCGCAATAGGCACTTCTGCCTCAGAACTCGCACGAAACTTCCTAAGTTTTATAACTTAAGCAAAACAAATTTGCTGAGCTGGACAAGAATTCTTAAGGTGTTTCTCGAAACGCGCTAAGCTCAAAACGTGATTTGCTTAGCTTAGCAAACTCTTAAGCAAGGAATCGTAAGAGAAAGGACGGGGAGTCGGGTACAAGCCTATACCATGACGCAAATCCGAGTTTTACCACGGCTCTGATAAACAGGTTGCTTTCAGTCTATGTGATTTATATTGGTCAAATGACCCGTCATTGCCTAGTTTTCATTATAGCCTATTTTTCGCATTTTGTGAGATTGTTGTAAAATCACAGAGGTCATTGTGACGTCATATATATGACATCATAGTCTCACACCGCTCACAGCTATTGGATGACGTATGCACTGTTTATTATCATTGAGCCATTATCTGTATCTGTATGTGGAAATCCAGCCTCGATGGGCTCACCCCTATTCCGTTCCATTCCGAACATTACGAAGTCGCACTAATCACTACTGGTATAACACACAATTGCAAATAAAGAATATAATTCTTTTCGGTGTTTCAGCAATCTGTTTATTATAAATTTATTATAATTTTTTACGCAGTTTTGGATCACTGCCTAAAAATAGTTCCTGTGGATTATATATTTATAGAATATTTTTAATCAAACAGATTAGATTTTGATGACCCACATTTGTGCTTTATACAAATATAAAAATGATTTAGTGTGAGTTTTACCCTTCAAAGAATTTCACAATAGCGTGAGTCGACCGAATACGTCAATTCCTATCACTTTGGGTAGTTCCGGGTCCAGTCATTTAAACTGTCATATTGAGGGACTATAAAATAATATTTTCGAAAACAGTCTTATTCCATTGCCATGTTTTCAGAAGGCAGAAAACAAGAAAATGAGAAACATCATTGACACGCAAACATGTGCTGTCTAAAGAAGCATTTTCGGCATACCGCTATGAGAGATGAGCTTGTATTCGTTTCGACTATAAGGGTGGTTAATCGGGACAGATGATTTATTATGAATTTAATGCTGTAAATCTGACACAATTGATATACACATTTTTTTTCTTTCTTCCTCATCAATAAACTGAAGTTATTGAAAAACATAACAAAATATTAAATCTATTAAGCCTAATTCCAAAGAATTGTATTGATGACTAAAATATAGTGATCCTAAACTGCCTATATTCTGGAACTGTCGTTCACACTGTATCTACAAATTCTTGCCTTTAAAATGAGACAAAGATTAGCTAATTAATTCACTAAATTGTAGGATAGCTAACGCACGTTTTGTCAGACTAGTATTGTGATGTAAGCGCCAATTTTCACCTCATCTAATGAAAATATATCATTATTATATATTATTGCAACATTTTTCAAAGAAAGTTGAGGATTATGCCGTGCAACAAGTGCGTGTGTGCGTGCGTGCGTACGTGCGCGGGATGGGTGGGCTGGCGGGCATGTGTCGGCGCTCAAAAATCGATTGTAGCACATCATGGATGGACGACGGATGGATGGACAACGGGCGGACGACGGACGCCCGCCATGACATAAGCTCAGTTGGCCTGAAAGGCCAGTGAGCTAGAAACAGACGGACATCAACAGCGTAGGTATATGCCATACATGCCTACAATGTATGCATTATTATCCCCAAACATTTTGGGGGAAATGGTTTGAAGAAAATCCCTCCAGGGATATTAAAATCGTCTTCACCTGCCCGTCTGTCCGTATGTCAGTCTGCCCATCTGATTATCTCCTCGAAAACGATTTACAGGAATTCAACAAAATTTGTTATGGGTTACCCATATCATTAATGATTGAGAGGCTACATTTTTACTTGGCTCTGCTCCGCGGTTCCTTTTGAAAATGTAACCCCTGTAGGTAGTTGATCGAGTTCTCTGACTCTGGCCTATGGAAATTCTGGCATGATGGACAGACTACCGGGTAAGAAAAGTAGTATTATTCCCTAAACCTACATGCTGATTCGATTGGTACACGTGTGTCTAGTGATTGCGGGAAATAATACGGGATTATCACGGTAGCATATGATTGCAGATTGTGAGATGGTACATGAATTTATTGCGGGCTGCAACCCGTGATGGGTGAGTGTGTGTGGCTGGGGGTGGGGGTGGGTGGGGGGAGACAGAGAAGAGGGTGTGGTGGATGGGGTCAAAAGGTCAAATATCATAAGCATTCCTTCCACCACTCTCTCCTCTGAAAGCATTTGGTGAACTCCAACCAAATTGTTACATCCCCTTTGCATGGGTTAGGTGCGGGGCCAAAAAGGTCACAGCTGAGGAAAGTGATGGGGATTTGTGATTGGGTAATTAAATCTAACTGATATGGGAAAGTGGTGGATAAGCCAGACAAATAATCCGACGGGAACTCTACTATATACAGTTCGATGTTTTTTTAGAATTTATTTGTTTTTATACGAATCAAAATGTTCAAATGTAATTAATAATAATAATTATTATTATCAACATTCCATGTAACCGCCATTGACCGTGTAAATGTATGTACTAATGGACCCCATATGCCACATTGTGGCCTGGGTGTAAATAAATTGAATTGAATTGATTAATTCATGAAATGGTTACTAATTCGGAGGCACGGCTAACACGGTTAGAATAACAAGGAGGACTACAGCAGTAACAGTGGCTACGCATTTAATTTATTATTAGAGCCTATATATAGTGTTATTATTTTGTTTATTTCATATGCCACTATACCAGTGAAAAACATGAGTGTATGGATTTGTAGCATAGTTAACGCTACGCCGGGAAAATGCAACAAGAACTTGCCCGGAATATGAGTGACTATACCTGTGACGTTTCGCCATTATGACGTCTTAATTGGATGTTCATTAATGCTAAAATAGCATTGATTACAACGTTAAAAATGCCTTATTAGATCGCTTTATGGTCTTTCTAAATTGGCTGAAAATGAAAGCGAATTCTGCCGATCCCTGAATATTCTTTCAGGGCGAATCGTGAATTTTATCGAATGTTGTTTCTCACGGCGGCCATATTTATCTGACTAGTTTTGAACTTAAGACTGCTCTATGCCCGTCTTAAGAAAATTACGGGTTTGTCTTAAATATTGTGTAGTTTTGAGCTTAATATTTTTCGAGAAAAGCATTTGTAGTGATTTAAGAAAATAACTACGAGCTAAGCAAATTACTAGACTTAAGAAGTTTGGTGAAACCGGGCCCTGGTTTTCATGAAAACAACTTCGTATCCGGAATCGCTGGACGTATTGGGTCAAAATTTGGGAGATATGATAAGGGACTAAGGGCCGTTAAGTTTTGTTCAAAAGTAGTTGATACATAAAGAAACATGGCTTCTGTTTTCTTGTTATAATTGTGCTCAACTCTGTAGGGTTCTACTTATTGATGGCCTTTCTGATTCAAATGCCTATTATGCAGGTGAGCGATACAGGCCCCTTGGGCCTCTTGTTTCTGTAGGTTTTTGGGTATGCCGATTTCAAACTTGCACTTTTGAAACTGTCGAATAAACGGTTTGGCTACAATCCTTTATCTTTTTCCAGCAAAAACTCCCATACTAAAGCAATGGGAAATTTAGAATGTCTTCTCGAGACCCACTAGCCCAATTTCAACTGTGTTTGGCAGGAAGCCTCCGTACCGCATAGGGATCCAAGTTTGTTCCAAGGCGGCAGATCTTGATTAGCCTAATGATTTAGCGGCCATCTGGGGGGGGGGGGGGGGGGGTGGGACCTAGTTTTCAGGAAAACGCCTCAAGAACTTCTCAACGGATAAGGCCGAAATTTGGGAGATATGATTAGGGACTACGCACCATTAAAGTTTATTCAAGAAAACTTGATAAGTAACAAAACATGGCCGCCGTGTTCTTGTTACAATTCTGGTCAACTGCCATTATTCTACTTATAGCCGATGGCCTTTCTAGTTGAAATACCTATGTTCCAGGTGAGCGATACAGGCCCTTGGGTCTCTTGTTCTTAGGTAGCCTTTACGTTTTTTGGCTGCGCACAGTTTCTATTCCATTCGGTGTGTATATAGCAGTCATATGCTCCGCCTGTGCATTTGGAAAGATTCGATCAAAGCTGAACCTCTTCCTTTCTTGGGCTTTTCATCTAGCTCACAGTTATGTACTTTCAAGAAAAAAAATATCTTTGGCATGATTATTGCTTCAGCTGAAAAAAGGTGAAGAGGAGAATGGCTTGCAGCATGTATCTTTTCCTATCTAACACGCGCTGCATCAAATAATGATTGTCAATAATGCGCCCATTCGGTATTACTATTTTGGCATCGATTCAAATTGAAATTCTTAGATTTTTGAATAGAGGAAGGCAACTGTTCGAAAATAAATCTCACTTCGCCTTTATAGCATCGTACTAACATACCCCAACTCACATCGCTCCGCTGTTTGTGGTACTCGATACGGGAGCAGAGCGGGAGGGCGAGACTGTGCACTAGGACGATGCCTGTATCGTAGCACGTGAGACGTAATATTGCTTGTGAATCGTATCTGGTATAAGTCGGTCTGCGCTCAGACGTGTTTCTCTGTTCCTATCTCTCTGATCTGCTTTCATCGCGGGTCTTATCTTATGGGAGGTCATCATCCATTATGCTCGCAGTTTATTTCTAATGGCATGATCCTAGTTTATTTCTAATGCCCTGATACTGATTAGTTATGGCGACACGTCCACATGACATTCCTTCGCCACCAAGTTAGTATGTTGGCATATATTTTATGTGGCCAGATGATAGGATGAAGGATCGAATTGATGAATCCAGTTTTAGCTATGTCCCGCCAATCTTTAGCTAAGCTCCGTCCACGCTTTGACCGTGTTAGGATCGATCGATTCCTGAACTCTGAATCTCAATTGCCATACAGCTATTATTACAGCTAAGCCGTTGAATTTATAGAAACTAATTTGACCGGGCGCTGTTGCTGCCACATATTCAACAGCATGTGTATTAAATATTACAGACATACAACTCGTACAACCTGACGGACTATTAAGTGTAATTGATTATGACGACGGCCTACACGCCACATAGTCGATTATGACTTGATATGATTGACTGAGAAACTGGATTGTGCAATCACCAGACGTCTGAAGAATATGGTACTAACCATCAAAATTAAGACTAGTCTAGAAACACTAGGCTTATTTCTCAAATGCTCTAACGTCCATGTATACGCCTGTTCAGCGTGGTGCCTATCATTGTGAACAGAGCCGTGCACATCAATCCTGGGCTAGCCACTGACGTTTCTGAATTTCATCCAGTACCCTTGATAATATAGGTATAGGTATAGGTCATGGTTTATAGTCTGCAACCACTGGACTTTACAACGTTACCCGCTGGTCATTGGGCCTTTTTCATTCCTGCACAATCTCAACTCCCTTTGGGAGCATACAGCCTGGCTGCCGTTTACAGGCGCTTGTTAATGGATCATTAGTTGGGTTATTTGCTGCGTCTAAGTCATCAAGACCAATTCGTGAATTTAGAAGTTGGTATCGCTAAATATTCCGGTGTCCGACCAAATGGACATTGATCCTCAGGTCTTGGGTCTTACTAGTACAACTACCTGGCTCGCATACCAGTGATAAACCTCCGTTATTCAGCAAAGCTTTATGCCTATTTGGATTGATAGTGAATGTCGCGGTCCTTGAATCTACGTTAATTTCTAGTTCCCAGCCAATATTCGTTGTGTTGGAACCGGATGTCATTTACGTTATGAAGGTGAGTTTTAAAGGTGATGAGAACGTAATCTTCGAGTCTGTCGCCTCTAGTATGGTGAATGTCCATAGAAATTCTCTCAAGTCGAGTTGGTGGAATGCATACCCACTCAAGGGGTGATTGGGGGAAAGGGTTGTGCTATCAAGCCACTGCCCAGATTCGTCTACCTCGTGAGTATGAGAAAAGCAGTTTAAAGGTTTTCCTAGGTTCTTCGTGGCAGTCAATGTGCCGAGATCTGTGTCTCGGACAAACGTTCTGACATGACCTTGCCAGCTGTTGATGTGACCTTGGCACCTGTTACTGTGACCTTACCACATGTTGCTGTGACCTTGCCACCTGTTGCTGTGACCTTGCCACATGTTGATGTGACCTTGTCATCTGTTGCTGTTATTTTGCCACATGTTGCTGTGACCTTGCCACCTGTTGCTGTAACCTTGCCACATGTTGCTGTGACCTTGCCACCTGTTGCTGTGACCTTGTCACATGTTGCTGTGACCTTGCCACATGTTGCTGTAATCTTGCCACCTGTTGCTGTAATCTTGCCACCTGTTGCTGTGACCTTGCCACCTGTTACTGGTTGCTGTGTATGCCCTTTAAAGCCATCAAATGTTACTATTGACAGGCTCGTGATGATGTAAACATTATTCAAGATGTGGACTGCCACCAACCCACCACCTCGTACAAGATATGGATTGCTGCCCACCCTCATTCTTCCACACCAGCCATGCTCCTTCTGCAAGATGTGGACTGCTGCCACCTACACGATGTGTACTGCTGCCACCTACAAGATGTGGACTGATGCCACCTACAAGAGGTGGACTGGTGCCACCTACAAGATGTGGACTGATGCCACCTACAAGAGGTGGACTGCTGCCACCTACAAGAGGTGGACTGCTGCCACCTACAAGATGCGGACTGCTGCCACCTACATGATGTGGACTGTTGCCACATACAAGATGTGGACTGATGCCACCTACAAGATGTGGACTGATGCCACCTACAAGATGTGAACTGCTGCCACCTACAAGATGTGGACTGATGCCACCTACAAGATGTGGACTGATGCCGCCTACAAGATGTGGACTGGTGCCACCTACAAGATGTGGACTGATGCCACCTACAAGATGTGGACTACTGCCACCTACAAGATGTGGACTATTGCCACCTACAAGACGTGGACTACTGCCACCCCTTCTACAAGATGTGGACTGCTGCCACTACAAGATGTGGACTACTGCCCCTACAATATGTGGACTACTGCCCCCTACAAGATCTGAGCTACTGCCCCCTACAATATCTGGACTGCTGCCACCTACAAGATTTGGACTGCTGGCCCATACAAGATGTGTACCTCTGCCACCTACACGATGTGGACTGCTGCCACCTATAAGATGTGGACTGATGCCACCTACAAGAGGTGGACTGCTGCCACCTACAAGATGCGGACTGCTGCCACCTACAAGATGCGGACTGCTGCCACCTACATGATGTGGAATGTTGCCACCTACAAGATGTGGACTGATGCCGCCTACAAGATGCGGACTGATGCCACCTACAAGATGTGAACTGCTGCCACCTACAAGATGTGGACTGATGTCACCTACAAGATGTGGACTGATGCCACCTACAAGATGTGGACTGGTGCCACCTACAAGATGTGGACTGATGGCACCTACAAGATGTGGACTACTGCCACCTACAAGATGTGGACTATTGCCGCCTACAAGACGTGGACTACTGCCACCTCTTCTACAAGATGTGGACTACTGCCACCTCTTCTACAAGATGTGGACAGCTGCCACCTACAAGATGTGGACTGATGCCACTACAAGATGTGGCCTACTGCCCCCTACAAGATGTGAGCTACCGCCCCCTACAAGATGTGGACTGCTGCCACCTACAAGATGGGGACTACTGCCCCTTCTACGGGATGTGGACTACTGCCCCCTACAAGATGTGGACTACTGCCCCCATACAAGATGTGGACCGCTGTCACCCCTTCTACAAGATGTGGACTGATGCCACCCACTCGCTTCTACAAGATATGGACTGCTGGAACCTGTAAGATGTGGACTGCTACCACCTACAAGATGTGGACTGCTACCACCTACAAGATGTGGACTGCTACCACCTACAA
The DNA here is from genome assembly GCA_034401795.1 of Chaetoderma sp. LZ-2023a. NCBI lineage: Eukaryota > Metazoa > Mollusca > Caudofoveata > Chaetodermatida > Chaetodermatidae > Chaetoderma > Chaetoderma sp. LZ-2023a. Next base: position 21,187,485 of record CM067360.1, on the reverse strand, counting down.
GATGTGGACTACTGCCACCTACGAGATGTGGACTGCTGTCACCTACAAGATGTGGACTACTGCCACTCTTCTACAGGATGTGGACTGATGCCATCCACCCGCTTCTACAAGATGTGGACTGCTGTCACTCGCTTCTACAATATATGGACTGATGCCACCCCACCCGCTTCTGCAAGATGTGTACTGCTGCTGGGCATTTCCGTGGTGCCGGACGTACAAATGGGACACGTGTTTTGATGCCCTATTAATGTACTATGTATGCACCAGTAATTCTTCCAGCAGATAAGCCGTCAGCTCTTAAGCACATTATAATTCCCCGTCTTGAATAGTAAGACAGGCCTCTTAATGGACCTTTCCATTTTTTGCTATTCCCCGCCCATCACTAGCTAAGCTCCACCAACACCTCGCCGTGTTGGGATTGATCGATCCCCAAATGCTCTAGCTATCAATTTCCTGAAAACTATACAGGGAAGCTGTTGAATATGTTGTAACTAATTTGACTGGGCGCTGTTGCTGCCTATGTCAGCAACAGCGCCCAGTCAAATTAGTTTCAAAATATTCAACAGAATATTTATTAAATAGTATAAGCAAACAATTTGTACAACAATGCATAGACCGTCTTCAAATATGTATTCGTGACGTACTTACCGACGTCATTCATGACGTCATTCATTATGATGTCATTTTACACATCACGCAGTTCATTATGACATCATATGATGGGTGGGTACTCTGGAAAGGTGAATTGGGGTAGGGAGCATTGATAAAGGCATGATGCCGGGCGTACTCGCAAAATGCAGTTCTTTCACATATTGAAGATTTCGGATTCTATATCTTTCGATTCTGTTTTTCGCTACTATATCCGGCAAGACTATGATGTTGCGGTTGCTGCGACAACCGATCTTTCCAAAGAGGAAGTAGCGTGATTACCAGCTCGCCTCGTCAGAAGATGATTATGACGATATTTGTACTTGGTAATCTGGGCCTGATCTGATTACAGAAGATGTCGGTAAGCTACGGTGGTTTCCCGTAGGTGCCAGAGTAAACACTATTTAAAACACGAACTCGTGCCTTGAGGTAAAGTATCAAGGTGATAGCTTTATTCTCCTAATTCTAACTATGTACTTTTATGTGAAAGTGACTTATACTGTCACAACAGAATTTATAAAAACAAACTTATTTATTTGATTCAGTATTCTATGTAGTTAATTAGAAATACGATTACTGGTTCTTTACTTAAATAATGTTACGTTTCGCGACTAGCTAAACAATTTCTCCGAATACTGTTCTTGGCTACTTAAAACCATTCATCAAGAACTTATTTGAATTTCGACAAAAATCAGTTCCACAGAACTATATGGATTCGAGGCTAGGTTTACTTCAACGCACTGTTGTTCGGACTCGGAATCCCGATTAAAGTTAAAGTCCCCTTTATATACTATCTTAGTTTTCGTTCTCCCATTTTAGAATTCCGGATGGCTTCTTCATCCGGACGACGACCTGTCTAGAATGACGGATGCTTGTTCATACCAAGGCTTGCTGGTGGACCGGCACGCCTCTTGACTCATATCTTTTTGATAGTAATTTCCGATTTGTGTAGGCGACAGTCGGCCCTTGTAGAATGCTATACAATCGACCACTTGTAGAATGCTAGAGTTATCGGCACTCAAGTTACCATTTCTCTTAGCCTACAGGACACCATGTAACTAACTACATCCGTTTGTCATATCTAACCCCTTGGTTGACTCCTGCCTGGCGCCCCAGCCTGGCGCCAGCCATTATCCGGCACAAGTATCCCTTTTGCGCTCGGTTTAGATTCAGTTTCGATTTCAGTTTCGACAAAATTACCACCCACAAACTTGACTCTATAGAAATATAGAAACTCGGTCACATTATCACGGTCCTATGGTAAGTCGGTCGTCGCCACGTTACTACGTCATTCTATGAGTCATTCAGTCTGTGCTACGTACACTCTGTCCGTAGCACCCTACCGGCGCTCTTGCTTGAATATTTAGAAAACTATTGGTCGTAACTTCTGCTGAATACTATAAAAGGTCATGCCGCCGCTGCAGCAATAACTTTCATCTTTCAACCACCGACGGACTCCATCAGCTCACTGCCCTAAGTCTTAGTCTATTCTATTCCAATTTCACTTATTGTTTCAGCTACATTTTCGCGTCAGTTTTGCATCGACTTGATGCACACACTAGATCGCGCTATTATTTTCCTGCTCATTGTGTTATCTGTTCCTTAGCTCGCCTGGTATTCAAATATAGTAATTCACTGGGGTCTTAGACTGCAAATATAAGATGTCCCCGGGGTCATGACCCCCCAGAAGACAATCCCATATCTACATACGCCCCACAACCAAAGTTAATTGACCATCTCTCTTAAGGCCTTAAGAGAGTGTCAACTAACTCGTTGTGGACTATCAACAACCTAAACCTATACCAGCAGCCTGAACGGATACCACCTGATATTTATCCAATTGTCAAGAAATCAATAATACAGGTCAATATATTATACACCAATACTTGTCCGAGTAGCGGGATGCTCGGAAATACGTTTGTAGCATACGTTAGTGTATGGGTGATAACTATACAAACATACATGTCCGGTTAGCAGACTATCGAGCGCAAAAGACGGCCCCCGGAAATACATTAATAGCATCATTAAACCGTGGTCGATAACCTCGATCCACGCGTAACTTAACATAGAGAACAATACGATCAATCAAGCAATACAATAGTATAATATACCACAATCAATTACTCTAATGACGTAATCTAATCGTGACGACGTCACCATAAATGTCAGTCCTTAATCCTACAGTGCAAATATCATTACAGATCATGTGAATTTTTCCTATTAAATAATACAGTACCAACATGGCACCATACTAATGTTCGTGCTACAACATTTAATATTCACCAATTAATGTTCCAGTAGAAACATATAAAGTTAGTGCCAAAATGTCATGGTGATACCTCCAAGCGGTTTATGCTCACGTTAGGATCCACCACGTCAACGTACGTCTCCATCTCTATCCATTCGGCAGCCGTCGGGTCGATCTCAGTCCTGGCGTTAGCATTAGGCGATGACCCGGTTGCCATCCGCAGCGGCTCCGGTAGAGCTGCAGTTCTCCGGGGCTGCTGGGTCTGAATAGTTGGTGTGATGATATGCGGTTCACTACTATGGGCCGCACGTGGCCTGCGTTTATGGGCCGCATGTGGCTTGCATTTAAGCGCATTCCACATGCGTGATAACACGCCACATTTGTATAATATAAGCACAACTACTAACACAACTACGAAGGAACCCGTTGAATATGATACGAAAGAATGTACCCCAATGCCATCGACCATCACTGGGTCGATATGGATAACGGTGCTAGCGGCACGTACATAGACTTTTGTAAATGGTTCCACGGTTGTAGTTTTAAATGGTCAACTATCATGGATTGATTTAGAACGCCGGACACATCCAAGTGGGACATTTCAATGGCTAGGCCTATTCGAGTGTACGTCCGACTATAAGACGCTACAGGCTCGAATCGCCAGCCCCTCCCACTATACCCGCATTCCCCAGACATCAATGCATACACGCCATTACTCACCATACATCGGTCCGTCAGTCGTCCGTCGCAATGAATTTCCACCGTCTCGCCGAACGTTTGCAACACTACGCCGATTTTTTTATTGGTAAATAATTTACTAGTGGTTACGTTTGACTTCGTTAGTTGAATATTACAGTTGATATCAGTCGCATTTGTCAATACACTCACAATACATGGCACGTGGGTCTTGTCGACCCGTAGTTGTCCCTGGCACACCCTAGGGTTGGCACCATGACACCCCGACACGGTAAAGTACCACCCAGTCTTGGTATCTAGACCAATGCTGGTACGAGCCAGCATCACTTGCATGTAATACCCTGTCTTGGCCAATGGTTCAGGCCATGAGTGTAGTCCATATTCGATATATTGTCCTCCGTCAATTAACGGTAGCGTCGCCACATAATGGAGCTTCGATTCGTCCTGCCACAACGGATATGCCACTACATTTCTGTAATACCACTGATACGGTCTTATCAGCCTATATTCCGCACTAACCTGTTTCGATACGGACGTCAGATCGTCGGGACTAAAAAGTTCCTCCGTTAGACGACCCAACTTCAAGGATGCCGTTTGCCTATGGAATCGTTCGGCTGCTTTTTGGTAGTCATAGACCACATGTTCAGCCGAGTCTATAACATGTCCTAACCGTACCAACACATAGAGTTCCAACAATCGAATCCCCTGCTGCCTGAGCACTCGGCTCATGTTGCCCGTTGCAGTGGCCAAGTTGTCGCCTAACTCGTTAATACGGTCCGTGTTCATACCAATATCTCGGAAAGCTAATTTGACATGCGACGTCAACTGGTTGGTAAAATGCACCACTTTGTTCACCTTTGTCATCGCTCTCTTTACCACATCTCGTATGGCGTTTATATCCCCAGATGTAGCGGTACCGAACAGCGATGATGCGATGTCGCCCACAAAGTTAAATAACCCTCGCTTCTGCCTAGTGCCACTTCGACTACTCATGGTTTGCTGTGTTTGGCTTGCCATCTTCCTTACCCCCCGTATTCGATGCTGTAATCCGTATATATCGTTCCCGCTTAAAAACGATGTTTTGGTACCCATGCTAGCGGCGAGACTGGCCATTTGGGCCAACCATCCCAGGAACTCCGCGGGTAGGTAAGGGTGGTCGATGGATACTATCACGGTCCATTCGGCCCGTATCACCGACACAGTCTCCGGCTTAGTTATCATGATGCCGTTCGGTAGGCGGTGTATACTCGAGTCCTTACATATACCCGATATCCTGCTAAACCACAACGCCATTATACACAATTCAAACGAATACATTTTAGTATCTTGCGAACGAATTTAGTCTTAATTGTTATGATACTTTACGTACTGGCTATTTGCGATGTTAAGTATAGCGATACAATACACGCTACTGGTGGTCGTGCCGCCGAATAACGGCATTTATACGACTGATGAAATCAGCATATAGCACGTCATCGTAAAGGGTGGAGTCTACTACGCCAATCCGGAGTCGCTTGTTACCGGATTCGTTCTCCAGCCTATACCCGTGCTTCCGCTTCATATCCAGCCGGGGTTGCTTGCTGTCAAAATCGTCATCCGGCATACGCCTGCGCTTGCGCAGCATATAAGGATGCGATGGAAGCGTCTCCATTGGCTCAGAGGGCAGCCCTGGTGCCGCCTCTGGAGCGTCAATCACCATAGGCCTAGGAGTTTCGATGATATCACTCAGTGACTCATGGTTTTGATTGCGACTCGTACTGGGTTGAACCTTTTTCCGGTCAACCCTCTTACCCCCTGTACGCACCTCTGGCTCCATATCCGAAGCTGGCCGCTTCTTACGAGCCTGGGGTGTCGCATCAGCGTCAGTGACCATAGGTTCTGGCTCGGGCAACATCGCCCTGGGGTGATGGCTAGCCTTCGTCCCCCTGGTAGGGTTACGAATGGGGCGTGGTCGTACCGCGTCCCAGCACATTTCTGAGTCGACTACGCGCAACTTACATATATTAATTACACGCACCTTACCAGACCTCTGATGGCGGACGTGCGCCACAGGTCTGTTGATCTTAAAGATCTCATACTCGGGGTCACTGCGAGAGGTCAACTTCATCCTCTCCTCAGCTTTTACGACCACCAAGTCCCCCACTTTAAATTCACCAGTGTTCGCACACTTATTAATTTGTTCCCTGTGAACCTCCCGAGATCTAGCTGTCCCCTCACGAGCATGCAGCAAGGCGTTGTTGAGATACGTCAGTCTCTCACCAAGGTCCTGCGACGCATCGATGGGAATGGCTTTCGGCAATCTCGCCCGTCACCCATATGTCAAATAAAATGGCGTATACCCGGTCGTCGAATGACGAGTACTGCGGTACGCTGTCAAAGCCGCACCCAGCTCGTCCTCCCACACCCTCGAGGCATTGTTCACCCCTTTCTGGATCAACTCTTTAAGAGTGCGGTTGAATCTTTCAGTACGTCCATTGGTCTGCGGATGGTACGGGCTAGACCGCCTGTGGTCGATACCATGTTCTTTGAACCGCTCCTCCAGAGAATGAGAACAAAATTCTTTACCCTGATCGGTTATCACAATTTCAGGGACGCCATGACGCGCGACATACTCGTTGAAGAACTTTTCTTCCACATTTTGAGATGTCTTCGCCGTGATTGGGTATGCTTCTGCCCATGCAGAACAGTGATCAATCACAGTCATGATATACACGTTACCCTTATTCGATTCTAATAGTGGACCGATCAAATCCATTCCAATTATCTGACTCGGATAATTGGCCATGGGCATTTCACTATACCTGGGTCGGGTAGTGACAGGTCGGTTGACCTGGCATTTCGTACATGTTTCAAACATACGAATTACGTCTTTTCTTAAAGACGTCCATACAAAAGAATCCCTCACCATACCGATGGTCTTCTGCAGACCTTGGTGACCAGCTCGTTCATGAGCCATCCGGAGCACTTTCTCACGGAACAGGGTAGGTAAGACTATTCTGGGGTACTCGGCGTCTAACGCTGAAGGCATAACTAAAGAATACAAAATGCCATTCTTGACCATATACTCCTCCGGGGTATTTTTGAACAACTCCGGGTATTCCTTGGTCTGCTCGGCACACAATTCGTCATATGGTATGTCGAATGCTTCCAGAGGGACGTGAGGTAACACTCCCTCGTCGACGTCTGGTATTACAAAGTCACCCGTATCTAGCGTCGCGACTTCCACCGGACGACGTAACCTGGACAACATGTCCGCTCGAATATTCTTCGAGCCTTGGATGTATTCAATCTTACATCCGTACTCGCCAATCAGTACTGCCCAGCGCCGCACCTTCGTGTTTTTAACTTCGCCCACAAACAAACTCTTTAGGGGTTTGTAGTCGGTATACACGGTAAACTGCGCGCCAAATAGATATGGTCTAAGCTTCTTTAGCGCGTATATTACCGCATAAGCTTCCTTTTCTATCACAGGCCAATTCAACTGACTGTCTTTAAGAGTAGAGCTAACATACTGAATCACCCGCTCAATACCCTTGTCATCTACCTGTACCAGTATCGCACCTATCGCATAGCTAGACGCATCAGTATACAATCTATACGGAGTATTCAAATTCGGATACGTGAGAACCGTCTCACTACACAGCAAGTTTTGCAATTTCTTAAACGCTTGCTGTTCTTCCTGACCCCACTCAAAACGTTTATATTTCTTAGTCAATTCTATCAAAGGCTTAGCAATTTCGGCATAGCCTTGCACACAAGAGCGGTAATACCCTGTAGCTCCAAGGAAACTTCTCACCTCACTCACATCGCGTGGCGGTGACATTTCTCTTATGACCTTGACCTTCTGAACCTGAGGAGCCACTCCTAGTGCCGAAATGTGATACCCTAACAAGTCCACAGACTTACGGGCAAATTCGCATTTCTTTTTCTTAACCTGTAAATTGTATTCTCGAATCCTACGCATAACCTTACGCAAATGCTGTGCATGCTCAGCCGGATTTCTCGAATATACGACTATATCGTCGACGAACACATGCAAATATTTTCCCACGAATTCTCGGATAATATCGTTCATTGCCCTCTGAAATACGGCACCTGAGTTCGCAAAACCGAACGGCATCCGAACAAAATCGAACAAACCTTCACTGCAAACGAACGCTGTTTTCTCTATGTCTTGGCTGTCCATTGGTATCTGCCAATAGCCAGACTTCAAGTCCATAGTCGAAAATATCGTTGCGCCGCACATCGAATCAAAAATATCGGCTATGTTTGGCAGTGGATAACTATCCTTCTGGCACACAGAATTCAACTTTCTGTAGTCGACACAAAATCTAGTCCCCCCGTCCTTTTTAGGGACCAACGTAATGGGCGACGCCCATGGCGATGACGATGGTCTTATGACGCCCGCTGCCAGCATTTCAGCCACTTGATTCTTGACTATATACTGCTTGGCCAGCGGTAGACGGTAGGCTTTTTGCCTTATAGGATAAGCATCTCCTGTTGGTACCGTACACCTCACTTTGGGGACCAATCCTAACGTGTTTGGACGAGCCGTATCAAAGATATCGGCAAAGTCCACAATGACTTGGTCGATATCTTTATATCCGGTCATTTCTTTACAACTAGCATAGACATAATTCGTCTGTTCCCTATGTGGATATTCAAAGGGATATACCTGGCCAAACCATACTACTATTTTGGCCTGATAGTCAATCTTTGCATTTCCCAGGTGCAAAGCATCCGCTCCAAGTAAACATTCATGCCTCATTCTGGCCACAATCGTACTAGGGATGGGTCGGGCGTTCTCGAATCTTACTTGTGTTTCCCCCAACAACTTTATCGGGGAACCATTTACAGCTAAGAGCGTTCTTGCTCTTTTCAATGGCCTAGCATTCAACATGCTACGCCATATATCCTTACGAATCAAGGATGTGCTAGCACCAGTATCCACTAAGGCATGCAGGTACTTACCCTGATCCGATGGACCATCTTTATCCATTTTTAGACGGATTAAGAACCGCTCGGTCGGTGATCTCACCAACAGCTCTCTCCGTCGTCGTTTCCCGGGCTCCTTCGTCCATTGACGACTTCGGCGTAGCTGTTCCGGCGGGAGGATGAATTGTGTCCGACACTGTATGAATAACGGCCCATTTCATCCGTCCCCTCCCCAGTCAAGATAAAACCGTCTCTGTCTTCATATTCGTCATTTTTCTTCAAACGATTGTTCAAGTCTTTCCTGACGTTCCTGGAACAGTCGCGCGGCATGATGTTCTTTTCCTGCTGTCGTCGGTCGACTAAGTCAATGTCCATATCGTCGGTGCGGGGACGTTTGATCGCCCTGCGGTCGTTCGGACCCTTTTGTTGGGTCCCGGCAGGACCATTCTGCAGCGGATATCCGTGCTGTGGGCAGTCTCTCACATAGTGGCCATCTTTGCCACACCCAAAACACTTCACTGTTACGGCGGAAGTCATCTGCCGGCTCCTGTACGCCCCAAAACAATTCTGGGCCATGTGCCCTTCTCTCCCACACTGGGAACAGGTTATGGGCGGTGCACGTCGCGGTTGTCTGGGTCGCTGGGCAGGCTGTCTGCTGACGTCTTCCCGTGGCTGTACCGCTTGATGGCAGTCACTCTTGTAATGACCGACCCGTCCACAATTACAGCAGGTAATGTACTGCTCTCGTCCCCCCGTCCTGACTGGTCGGGGCGAGGGTGGGGCGCGTTGCTTTGCCTACGAGTCTGTCTTCTTCGTGGGCTGGACGGCCCCGGTCACCGGCTTCCGTCGCTGTAGCTGCATGTCCCTAACCAAGCCACAGAGTTGCTCGAACATTTTGCTCTGTCGAGCAGTCTGTCTTTCCAACGTCTTGACGACCGTCCATATTTCCCGTTCCTCTGCCGACTCTAACATATCTACCTCCATTCTTTCCTCTCGATTATGATCACTATCGATCTTCATCGCTTGCAGTAAGTCGTCACTCACTGTCTCTTCTTCAGCTATTTCAATAGCTCGGTTCAAGGTGGTCGTATGCTTCCGGATGATTCGTTTGCTTAGGCTATGATCAGCCAACGCCCTCAGGTAGATTCCCAGTACGGTACGTCGATTGTCGTCGTTCTCCTGTGGGTAGGCCCGGCTGCTCAGTATAATGGTTTCATTGCGCCTCTGCCGAACCCCCTCAAGGTCATATTTAATGCGCTCTCCCTCGTTGGCTGACACGAAGTTCAAGGTCACGTACTCCCTAAACCCCTCAAACGTAACGTCCTCCCGGGTCTTCCCTACCAAGAAACCGTCCAGGGCTCGGGCTAACGGTCCCCGTGCCGCCCTGACTATCACATAGGCAGGTATCCCGGCCAGTCGCCCCTCGTTGGCGACACAGACACGTTTCGTCTCGTCCAAGAACGTCCTTACCTCCTCCGGTACTACCCCATCACAGGGTTGGATGCGGGATACCGTGTCCCTTACTTCTTCGCGGTACACACGGTCGGTCTCCCGACGATTGCTGCTTTCAACAATGGCCCCCGCCATAGCCGCACCCATCGTTTGCATAACCGCCACTGTCTCAGAGCGTAGTTGTCGTTCCCCGGTGGGTAGTTGTGGGTCGGTCGGTGGCCTCTTGGCGTCGCCATTGCTCCTATTGGTATTCTAATGTTATGCTGATCCTAGCTAGCCTTGGCCGTTCTGGGCTGCCTCCAGAAAACTTTTATTCTGTCGGCTAAATCGTTCAGTAATAGCGTAGCTGGTCTCCCCTCATTCGCTTGGGCCATACGCTATGTACTCACTGCGTTTTGGTTTTGCTCCGGATCCTGGCAGGCGCTCGTCAATGAAGATTTTGGATTCTATATCTTTCGATTCTGTTTTTCGCTACTATCTCCGGCAAGACTATGATGTTGCGGTTGCTGCGACAACCGATCTTTCCAAAGAGGAAGTAGCGTGATTACCAGCTCGCCTCGTCAGAAGATGATTATGACGATATTTGTACTTGGTAATCTGGGCCTGATCTGATTACAGAAGATGTCGGTAAGCTACGGTGGTTTCCCGTAGGTGCCAGAGTAAACACTATTTAAAACACGAACTCGTGCCTTGAGGTAAAGTATCAAGGTGATAGCTTTATTCTCCTAATTCTAACTATGTACTTTTACGTGAAAGTGACTTATACTGTCACAACAGAATTTATAAAAACAAACTTATTTATTTGATTCAGTATTCTATGTAGTTAATTAGAAATACGATTACTGGTTCTTTACTTAAATAATGTTACGTTTCGCGACTAGCTAAACAATTTCTCCGAATACTGTTCTTGGTTACTTAAAACCATTCATCAAGAACTTATTTGAATTTCGACAAAAATCAGTTCCACAGAACTATATGGATTCGAGGCTAGGTTTACTTCAACGCACTGTTGTTCGGACTCGGAATCCCGATTAAAGTTAAAGTCCCCTTTATATACTATCTTAGTTTTCGTTCTCCCATTTTAGAATTCCGGATGGCTTCTTCATCCGGACGACGACCTGTCTAGAATGACGGATGCTTGTTCATACCAAGGCTTGCTGGTGGACCGGCACGCCTCTTGACTCATATATTTTTGATAGTAATTTCCGATTTGTGTATGCGACAGTCGGCCCTTGTAGAATGCTATACAATCGACCACTTGTAGAATGCTAGAGTTATCGGCACTCAAGTTACCATTTCTCTTAGCCTACAGGACACCATGTAACTAACTACATCCGTTTGTCATATCTAACCCCTTGGTTGACTCCTGCCTGGCGCCAGCCATTATCCGGCACAAGTATCCCTTTTGCGCTCGGTTTAGATTCAGTTTCGATTTCAGTTTCGACAAAATTACCACCCACAAACTTGACTCTATAGAAATATAGAAACTCGGTCACATTATCACGGTCCTATGGTAAGTCGGTCGTCGCCACGTTACTACGTCATTCTATGAGTCATTCAGTCTGTGCTACGTACACTCTGTCCGTAGCACCCTACCGACGCTCTTGCTTGAATATTTAGAAAACTATTGGTCGTAACTTCTGCTGAATACTATAAAAGGTCATGCCGCCGCTGCAGCAATAACTTTCATCTTTCAACCACCGACGGACTCCATCAGCTCACTGCCCTAAGTCTTAGTCTATTCTATTCCAATTTCACTTATTGTTTCAGCTACATTTTCGCGTCAGTTTTGCATCGACTTGATGCACACACTAGATCGCGCTATTATTTTCCTGCTCATTGTCTTATCTGTTCCTTAGCTCGCCTGGTATTCAAATATAGTAATTCACTGGGGTCTTAGACTGCAAATATAAGATGTCCCCGGGGTCATGACCCCCCAGAAGACAATCCCATATCTACAATATGTCGACTTCCAATGCAATTTTCTGTGAAGTTACCAAAGCTATGAAGATGGGTTTTTTAATTTTACTGGCGTTCCCGCTTTATATTTTTTATTTCAGGGATTTTTTAACTGCTAATAGGTCAACAGATGAAACTATCTTCATAAATCAAAAGTGCAGGAGGTACATTTTTTGGTGCGGAACGTACCAGTGCACAACAGATTTTAGAAAGAAGTATTTCCAATTACCATTACAATTTTAAAAAACAAGTGCAAAACATTAGACAGTGGGATTAACATTTCAAGTCTTAGAGGCCAGAAATGATAAATTCTTTATAATGTACATGTACAACGGAATATCTTGCTGAATAATTTGAAACTAATTTGACCGGGAGCTGTTTGCTGCCTAGCAACAGAGTCCAGTCAAATTAATTTCAAAATATTCAACAGCTTACATGTACAGCTGGCTTGAAATTGAGATGATGGAATCTCAAGAGTAAAAAGGTTAAGATACGAGATTGTGGAACCAGCAAATTAGTTTCAAAATATTCTAGATCCCATTTGTACAGCTGTCTTGAAATTGAGATAATGGAATCTCAAGAGTAAAAAGGTTAAGATACGGGATTGTGGAACCAGCAAATTAGTTTCAAAATATTCTAGATCTCATTTGTACAGCTGTCTTGAAATTGAGATAATGGAATCTCAAGAGTAAAAAGGTTAAGATACGAGATTGTGGTACCAGCAAATTAGTTTCAAAATATTCAAAAGCTTACCTCTGCAGCTGTCTTGAAGTTGACGTCTAAAGGGTTACGGTATGAGATTGTGGTACCACCTGAACAAATCGTAGCAAAAATGTATCATTGTCAATCTAACAGTTTGCAATAAAAGTAAACAAGAGTCCCAATGGACCTGTATCATTAGGTGAGCTAAAACTTGACTCACAACGAAAGTAAAAACATCCAGAATTAATAACAGAAATTAATTACATTTCACACAATGGGTTCTATGCTCCAAGTGGGCAATACAGTACGGTTTCAAAATATGGATATTCATCTAACACTTTGATATTGAACCAGTGTACATGTATCTAGGTATTATATACAGCTGATGTTAGTACACCCCGTATGTTGTGTCCTGTAGTTCGGATCGACCGGTCGGATACCGGCCGTACCAGCTAAGCTGGGTACGCGCCGCCCGTCCTGGATTCGTTTCCTGAACACGCCTCCCTGGGTAGAGCCATAGGCGTATATAGGCCTATGGGAGAGATAGCGTGTCGAAAAAAGACAAAGTTCGTTAAAACGCATGATGCGCATGCGCGCGCCAGGACGCTGTTTTGATGGAGCGCGTAGTTACGACCAAGATAGGATGGCGCTTTTAGTGTACCGAGATGGTACCCTGTAATCCTTATTGATTGCCTGTTCCCGTTAGATCTGGCATTAATCAAGACCAGAATTCAACGGGCGTTTCAAATCTGGAAACCATTTCAAAATCGGTTGAGAGATGGCTAAGTTATCCATGGAAAACTCTTCCTGATTATCTTCAAAATATTGCCGTGACGTCAATACCACGTGGACGCAAAACTTCTAGAATGTTCTAGAACATTCGGCTGCGCTATTATTAGTTACGCGCTGATTGGCTGTTGCTCGAACGATGATTGGTTGGAGCCTGCACCTGTGACGTCACGAGGAGTATAAAAGAAGACGCGATCCAGTGATCGAGAGCATCCTCGGCCAGGGGCCGAACAGGTAGGAGCTGTACCAGCTACTACCAAGCGCGAAAGACAATATGCACCGCTATGTGTCAGGTTTTTATTCCGTAGCTAAAGCACTAAAACAATTTTGTAACTCCCCATTTACGGGAGTAATTTGGAACTTCTGATAATTGTTCACGAATATCAATATCTACCTCGCAACACAAATTTGCGATGAGGCCTTTACGGCCTGAATATGTGAGTCTACAGATGTAGAGGCAGGATGATCTTTGATCGATGACTCGCCGGATCTGCCGGCCACGACTAAAAGCAGTTGTCCAACCCACAGCACTAAAACAATTTTGTAACTCCCCATTTACGGGAGTAATTTGGAACTTCTGATAATTGTTCACGAATATCAATATCTACCTCGCAACACAAATTTGCGATGAGGCCTTTACGGCCTGAATATGTGAGTCTACAGATGTAGAGGCAGGATGATCTTTGATCGATGACTCGCCGGATCTGCCGGCCACGACTAAAAGTGGTATTTCAATCACTGCCGCACTAATATCGTGTAAGTTCTTTCGACTTTCGACCGCAGCAAGTGAACTCCGCCCGGTGCGTCTTCAGAGCTGGCTGACGTACCCAGCACCACGAAGCTTTGCTTTGTATCTTCGTTTGCCTGTAACAACCCCCGCTTCCGATCGGGTTGTTTACACCTTCCATCCGTGCCATCGGTGTATGGGAACTTTCTTCACCTCGTAGTACTATCGTATCTTTTACTGACTGCTCGTTAGACATTCTATTAGGTTTACAGTGCTGAGCGATGAGCGATGTATCCCTCCCGCCATGAGTGTTCTTGCGGGAGTCTTGTCTGCGGAAATAAGCTTGCGGGACCTTTCCAGCTTCCGGAGAGCACATCATCTCACGTCGACTACGGATTGACGTATCAATTTCAGTAACACGGTAGCCTAACTCGAGAATGACTACCAAGTATTCAAGTAACTATACTTCACAGTTTAATTATTTCTCTATATAGGTTTCGTTAATTATGTTGTATCCGTAAAAACGGTCCTGATGACTAAAAGGACCGCTAGTTATAATTTCTGTATTTGTTGATAATTATTCTCATTTTCCTCAATGTGTTGGTAACCGCACTATATAGTATGTTCGTTAACCTGTACTGATATATATATTTTGATCATTTGATACCGTATTGATTGATCTGGTTAGATTATGTATATATATGGCCAATGGCCATCCGTTCATATGTTTTGTTTATTCATAGAAAATATAGGACTGCAGTGCACGTAGGAAACACTATACAGCAACCCATATATATATGTATTCATCTCTCTTACCCCCCACCATAACGATAGAACAATGGTCTAATAATGCTTTCGTGAAATGTAACCAATGTCTTGTAATGTTTTATGTGGATCCGGATTCTTATCCAGTTCGGAGATCTTGCCACGTAACATGTATGAGCACTGTCTTTAGTATTGATGTCTTCGGGCACCTGTTCCCCGTGACAGCCATGTCTAATAGCTAGGTAGATATCAGCCAGTTGCGGCCTAAACTAATTCTTGTTCTGAAAACAACTAAAAGTGAATTAAGCAAAGCAGAAGGCCCGCATAAATAAAGCGGCAACTACTAATTCAGCAAACCAAGAATCACATAAGACGGTAATGAGGGAATCCATCGGGAATCCCCCGTCCCGTCTTCATGTAAAACAGTACGCACCCCATAGTCATAATCTCACTAGGTATGGTCTTTTCTTTCTAAAGCATTTTTGGTTGAAATATTAGAGCGGGCCCATTTTTGCCTACTATTCTTCTTCCGCTTTAAGCAGTGGCGACACCTTCCCGAGACGGAGGCCCACGCGAGGCACTTGCCTCTCGCAAGGATTCAGTGACGACAGTCCATGCCAGGATAATACTCCTCACCCAAAACTAGCACTATGAGTAGTGCCCGCGTGAGGCACATCACTTTTCGTCTGAGATAACCTTCTTCCTTTCAGCTTAGAGGTATACTAACTTATACAAGTTAAATAGCTACGTCTCGTGTACGGGAACCTCCCTTGCGGGGATACCTCTGCGGACCTACGAGTCTGTGTGGTACCTCCGGGAGCCCCATGTTTAAAAGTTCATCTACCTGTCTCTATGTCTCATATTTTCGTATGCTCTTACTTTAGTATTATCTAGCATATTTATAATTGTTTAGGTAAACTCATTGTATAGACTTATATTTTTAGGTCACCAAATCAAATCTTGTAAGTCCATAGATCACGAAATTGCTATGGACAGGCATACTGGTGACACAAATTCTTGGGATGAGACAGTTGTGTTTAATGTTCGCGACGATGGTCGCACGGCCCCACCGGAACGATTGAGTTCCACCGGCCTTAGGAGCCGGTTTTTGTTTCCCACAGGGCAGTCTCGTACAAGGTCCATCACCCCGAGACCAGATGCTAACCAGCGTCATCACTCGTCGTGCACTTGAGGCGCGGTGAGTCGACATACTACACCGGGACGGCCCGGCACTACCCGGCGAGCTACAGTCCTATGTGTTAAACTTGAAAATATGTCTGAGAATAATCTGATCACGATGTTGGTGAAACCAATGTATCACCAGGTTAATCGCAACATTGTACTCCATCTAATAAGTGAGCTAGATCTAAGCTATGAAATGACCATGTCAGAGCTAGTCAGCAATGTTTTGGGCAAAGTATATTAATTAATCAAAGTTGAATTGTCCACGGTTTCCAACAACAGTTGGAGAATTGACTATACTTATAATGTCCATTTTGTAGTAAAAGATTTCATCATTTTTATCTGGCCAACGCCATGTTCTCCCTTGCTTGTGCAAGATATTGACTTTGATCTCATCACCATTGGCATTGGTCACTTCGCCGTAGTATAACCTATTTTCATAACTAACTGTAACCCACTGTCCAAGTTGAACATCTAACATGTCTAAATGGAAATGTGTCCCATGTTGTGATTGGTTCTCTGAGTCTTCAGTTTCATCAGCATCTTGATTGGACTTGTCACTCTCCTCATTCTCAAGTTGAATTTTGTAATTGTTTCGGCCTGTGATGTTCAAGCCAAGCATAGCAATTTCTTTCAAAGTCAAGTAGATCTGCGTCCACAAGCTTCTATAGTGCAGTCACTTGCTCATAGATAGGCAGAGACATCCGATAACGGTAAAAACCTAAATCAACATGAATTCATTTATGGTGCCGGACATACAAAAAAAAACCAGTACGTCCGGCACCAGGATTCATAGAAAGTTTCCAGATGAATATATTTAATCTAGCTATCAATTCATAGAGCTACCAAAACTAATTTATCAAAAGCATAATATACCTTATGTGATTCCTAAATTTTTATAGACTGAATATGAAAAAAAAAGATATTTTTGGTGCCGGGCGTACATTAGCGAACTAAGTCGTATTTCAAAGCTTCCCATTTTCCTCATAGCCATTGGTAGTACAAATTTTCTTGGGTATATTAAAATAGATGTATTATATGTTACAAATTTAAATCATTTCAACTTATCACTGATTCTCTAGTTAATAGACTACGGTTCAAAGATATCGTTTTTAAATCAGTGTTTTTTTCAAGAATCCATATACCTACATTCCTTCCAATTTTCACTGAAAAAACTTTTTTAAAACCAAAGAAATTGTTAATATTTGTAATCCCTAATAAATTTCCAACAAAATGATATAAAATTTGTCAGGTTACAATGAACTTTAAAAAATAGTATTGTGGTTGACCTATTCACGGAATTGCCCTGCCGCTGCTTGACTCACGACTCGGGCAGAGTGTGTTACATAAATCTTCAGTTTAGTGTATCGAATATGGAAGTTCAGAATAGTCAGTACTTTGCTGTTCCCAGCTGGAATGGTCGCGGCGTTAATTAACCCTCTCGATAAGTTAAATATGTTGTCATTATGCTTAACATTAATGTATCATTGTCTTGCGGAAGCTTATCTCCTCCATATGGACTTTACATTCTTTCTGGCATGCGCATAGCTCCTGTTTCTTACAGAACATCATTAGTTATGGATAATTATGTCCAGTGTCATATTGAGGAGTTATGCGCATGACAGGAAGAACGTAAGGAACATATAAGTGACACCTGAAAAAGTGCGGGAAAGAGTTGTGACTGATTTATGAAATACTCCCAGGATAGAGTAATGTTCGGTAATTATATGTGAGACTACTAATGCCACCGTCAATAAACTTAACCCGCCACCACTCCACCCACACATCGTCATCTCCATCCAGAATTGCGGGATCGAACAAACCACGAAAATGTTGCAGGGCATGAAATGCTACTACCAAAATGGTGATGGCTGGCTTGACGGCGCTCGCCATCATACTACTAGATTGTGATTTTAACAGGTTTGGGACGAGAGTCCAGTCCCACTGATAATGAATATGACGGTACTCCACGAGCACCATCGGTAGGCCCGCCCCTACCACTGCCACTGAAGAACCCTGCATGACCCGCTCCTACCACTGTCACTGAAGAACCCTACATGACCCGCCCCTACCACTGTTACTGAAGAACCCTACATGACCTGAGATATGGACGATCAACTTACCTATAGAATAGATGATTGAATAAGAAAGGATGACTGTTGACAACTGTAGAGCCTACATTTGGTGCATGGAGGTCTGTTGGCGACTGTAGAGCCTACATCTGGTGTGTGGTGATCTGTTGGCGACTGTAGAGCCTACGTCTGGTGCGTGGTGATCTGTTGGCGACTGTCGAGCCTACATCTGGTGCGTGGTGTGATCTGTTGGCGACTGTAGAGCCTACATCTGATGCGCAGTCTTTCATGGATGGTAGATCACTTAGACGGGTGATAGCCCTGAGACATCCCAGAATAACAAGAATAAGACAATCATACAAGTAAACCATGACTCATTGATTTGAGCATAGGCATATATGAAGACGGTGGGGCAAGGGGACAGTTGTCCCCTCACTTTTGCAGGTTGGGGGCAAAGTTATTATTTTTCTCCAATTTGTCAGCAATGTAAAGTTCTATATTTATACACACACCCCCCCCCCCCCTACCCACCACCCCATCCCCACTCCCACCTCACTTTTCACGATGATAGACAATTCTTGTCTGGTGTAGCTCGTGGGGGTACGTACTGGTCTGCTAATGGATTTCCGCCCATCACACCGCACGTGCACGATGACCGGGGTGGCTGGTTAGCAGCGGATCTCAGAGTTGCGGATCCCATATGACGTCTCTCCGAGAAATACAAAGACCGACTTCTATAGCTGGTTGAACAATGATGTTCCAGTGGGGCCGAGCGAGCATTGCAGCCAAGATTGAACCACACGGTCTCATCCCAACTATTAGTATCACTGGTATGCCTATCCATACTAATTTAGTGTTATTGAATAATTTATAATTAAATAGTAGAAATGGTAAGAAATACTATACAAACAAGGTGAATCGTTTGGCAGTAGAATGAGCACACAATAATACACAATATAGAGCTAGCTGGTGTCCTTTCTACGTGGTGTCGGCGGAGGTACCATGCAGGTTCTTGAATCCGCAGAGGTATCCCCGCAAGAGAAGCATCCGCAACGAAGTCCTTAAGTAGCTTAATATAAGCTAATATACCCCTAACACACACAAAGAAAATATTGTTGTTGCTCGAGGAAAGTGCCTCTCGTGGGCCTCCGTCACATGAAAATGCCTTCAACGCCGAAGCGGAGGAAGAGCTGGCAAAAAGGGCCACTCTTTTGTTCAACAGAAAATGCTAAGTGCTGAAAATCCTAGTGAAGCTACTGTTAAGGTGTTGCACGCTGGTTTACATGAAGACGGGACGAACGATTTTCGAAGAATTCCCAGGTCACCGTCTTATGTAGTTTCCAAAGATACTGTATTGGTAGATTCTAACCTGCCATTTAGTTGTTAGAAATGGAAACTAGCTTTGGCCGCAAGTAGCAGGGATTCCTACCTATTGTTAGATACAGTTGTTCAATGGGCGCAGACGCTCAGCTTCCCGTGGGTCACTTTAAAATAGCATCTACCTCCAAGGACAGCATGCGTATATGTTACAACACAAGGCATCCGAATTTGATGAAAATCTGGCTACCTTGCCCCGCAACCACATAAAACATCACCTGGACAATGGCTACATTGCACATAAGCAGGTTTGATCACTAACATGTCTTTATGGTGGGGGTGGGGGGGGGGGGGTAGAGAGACGGATATCCATCGTGAGTATCCTTCCTGTGAGGGTGTGACGAGCTCCAACGCTTCATCCAGACACTCCAATGAATTGGATGGAGATCTGCATCTCATCCGTCACTGCGTGCTACGGATCTAACAGTTGACCTGTCATTAGGGTTAAATTCCAATATGCCCAAATATGCACTGCGGGCCGGTGAATAAACTAACTATCTCATAATTATAACTATATGTTTTCGCAGTGCTTCCTTCATTGGCAGGGGTATCTAGCTAACAAGTATCCGAAGATACGGGGGTGGGTGTGTGTGGGGGGGGGGGGGGAGTGTGTGTAAATCAGCACTTTAACCATCACCGCTCGGAAACCTCTGATAGTTTCCCATTGTCGGATCAGATCAACGTGCTGATAGGGAATCCAAACAATTATAAAGCCATACGGCTGGTGGATCATGGAAAGAGACAGTAACTTAATATATGTAAGGCCTTATAGGTAATTGGCCTATTTGACACAACCTTGCCGGAGTGCTGGGCTACATTACCGCAACAGCCGGAAAGGAGGTGTACACTATATGTCTCTAAACTAAGAAATTGTCCCTAACCACTTTAACCTATCCTATCGAGCTGAATAGTAAGGCTTAGGCGGTAACATGCCGGGCTCAAACAATTAGAGCACGGTCAGCGACCTCAGTGTAAAAAAATTGATGATGGCCGGAGTAAGTGATGCCGATATAAATGTTGCTGTATAGTATCTCCTAGCATACTGCGGTCCAAAGTTTTCTACAATTAAACAAAACATATTAACTGGATGGCTATCTGCCATATACAAATAACCAATGCAATAAGTAGATTGTAATTAAATTATGTAGCTAAGTATCATAGACTGATAAACCTAGACAGTGTGGCTTGTTGAAAGCACCACAGTAAACGAAGATAATATTCACAGTAATAAAGAAATTATAAATTGCGGTCCTAAGACCGGGAAGGTACCTATTAGTCATCAGTACCAAATACATAAATAATAATAATAATTAGATGTACAATAGTATAGTTACTTGAGTACCTAATAGTCATCAGTACGGAACAGGCTACTATGTTGCTGAAATTGAGGCGCTAACATATTCATAGCGCGAGTCGGTCGACGCGTTCTCTGGAGCTGGAGAGATTTCCGCGTGTGATTTCCGCAGGTTGGCTCCGCAAGCTGACTCCTCCAGACAGGGTAGACACGATACACACTCAGGACACTGAAGGAAAGCAGTGAAGTAATGTCTATTAGATAGTCTTGGTAACCAGTACACAATTTATACGGAATTGAGAAAGTTATCCATCCCGCGACGAAGTAATAAAGTTGAGGTGTGCCCATTAACAAAGATGGCTGTATATAATGTTAAGCAGTTACATAACTTGGCACATGGTGGGGGATGCGTCGCATAGCTCTTACGGCGCACCTAGCAAAGTCCCACCAGACTGTGGTCAAAAAGTTAATTAAAACACACACGACATGCAGTGCGGAGGTTGGAGTCCACTTTTCAGCGTGGTTGGCAGATCTGGCGAGTCATCCACCAAGAATCACCGTAGATCTACATTCCGTAGAATTACATCCCGGGCTCGCATGGCCCTTTCCTATTACTCCCGGGTGGCTGTCCGGGAGTATCCAAAAACTGGTGGAAGCCGAGGACGTTCAGCGGATGTGCTGAGATCGTAAGACACCAGTAGACGTGAACAGCAGTTGCATCCGTCCTCCTGATGGTCCAGAGGTCCTGCACAGGCTGGCTTCCAACCTGGCGATGCTCCTGATTCTTGGTTTTTCACCCCTTTTATACTACTTGTGACGTCAGAGTCAGATGCCTCAGCCAATCAGCGGCCGAGCAGTAGCCAATCAGCGTGCAGCTAGATCAGCGATGTATTTACCACGCTGTAGAACATTCTAGATATTTGTATGCATACACGCGATTACGACGTCAAAAGCAATATTTTGAAGATAATTTAAGGGGTTTTCCGTGGATAGGAGCACCACTAAATTGGATAAAATCATTTCTCACGGGTAGAAAATAATATGTGGTTATCAATGGAACCCACTCTAAACCATCTGATGTAACAAGTGGTGTACCACAGGGATCAGTCCTCGGCCCTCTGCTCTTTTTGATATATATTAATGACCTCCCGGACACAAGTACCACTGGATCCGATATATTCCTGTTTGCAGACGACACCAAACTATTTAAGTCAATATTTGATCAAACAGATTGAATTTCCTTGCAAACTGATATAGACGCTATGTGTGCATGGACAAAAAAACCTCATTATTACAGCTACATCATGACAAGTGTAAAAGTAAGCGTATTTCTACCCGCAGAACAATCCCGCACAAATACACAATGGACCCAAATAACCATAGTATAGTGACTTCATCAACTGAAAAGGATATTGGGGTCATGATTGATGAACGATTAAGTTTTGATTTTCATATACATGAAAAAATAAACAAATCTAACCAAATTATGGGACTGATTAGAAGAACATTTAACCACATAGACAAAGAAAGCTTTCAACACATATACAAATCCCTTGTCAGACCGCATATCGAGTATGCCAATGTAGTATGGGCACCATATTTGAAAAAACCCCATAAATGCAATAGAAAATGTACAGAGGCGAGCCACTAAACTTATCCCTGTCATGCAAAACCTGCCATACAGTAAACGGCTACAAATATTGAACCTACCGACATTGGCATTCAGACGACTGCGTGGGGATATGCGTGAAATATACAAAATTTTACACAACCATTATGAAATGCCCACATCCAAATTTATCCAACTGTATGATGAAAGCAGTGTTACGCGGGGTCATACCATGAAAATCAAGAAAATCAGAGCTAGATTAAATCTAAGAAAATGTTCTTTTCCGCTACGGTGCACAGACCACTGGAACAGTCTAGATGAAAACATTGTCACTGCACCATCCATCAATACATTCTAAAACAGACTTGATAAACTATGGAAAGACCATCCACTGCAGTTCAATTTTGAATCTGGAGCAGACTTCACCACTGTTTATGACACAGAAGTGGACTTGACGTTGGAGGCTTGCTAATGGCCTTACAGTCAGTAGAGTTTCATGTTTCGTGTTTCATGTTTCATTAATTTGCCGCAATATTCACACATCGATTTGTATCACTGACTGAAACACCGGATCAAAGTGCCATTAAGGATCGTGTTACTCACGCTTATGCAACACCGGCTCCTCCTGGCCAAATTAGGTATTAATCCAACTGAATGGAGAGGTGTAGTTATAGCTATGTTACGCCCAGTTCTAGCTAAACTCCGCCCACTTTATACTTGCATTTGAATCGATTTAACATTTGGAACATTGGATTCCCAGAATCACAATTTTGGCCTAAGTATACAGGTAAGCTGTTGAATATTTTTCAACTAATTTGACTCGGATATGTAGCTGCGTATGGCAGCAACAGATTCCAGTCAAATTAGGTTCAAAATATTCAACACAATGTTTATTAAATTGTAAATTCGCCAAAGACAACACTTCTTCCTCGTTCGCGTCTGACACGAGGCTAAAATTTGTGATGGTGTGGTTTTGCGCCCATGAAATCCCCTTACTACGTTTCACCCTCTCGCTGAAGCGGTTTGCCAGGGCGTGGCCGCTACTTCTGTTTTCCATTGCAGCTACTTAAAGCCAACATTAAGAGTTGCGTGCCAGGTGATGACCAATGCTTGCTAACCATCTTAATAATAGAGATGCAACTGTTGAATATCCACAGTACTGCCTCTCTGTGTTCACACCAAAGACAATACAAGTCATACGTGTTCGTGACGGACCTATGCGTAATTGAGTGTGACGTCAGATAACAAGTATCGTATTTTTAGTATGACGTCAGATACTTGAGTGACAGATCGGACATACATCGTGATCTGCGTCAATGCGTGTGCTGTCAATGGAATCTCGTATCAGATCTGTCGAATATAAGGGGTTCGTTCACAGGTATCTTCTACTTTGATTGTGATATCCGTTCTTAACGAAATGGCCGGTGAAATAGAATCCTGGGACAAAATGGTTAAGACAACTTAGACTAAGTATGTGTGTGATAAGTGGGCACGTAGCCCATGGATAAACCTTAATTCAATGCTTTCAAAACTTTGACAAACCTTACTCCCAAAACACGGACACACCTTACACAAAATACATTGACAAACATTGCGCCAACCATATTGACAGGCAAATCCCGCGCAAACCTTACTCCGGTCCCAAATCATCGACAATCATTACGCCGAACGCATTGACTAACTTCAGACTTGCAGTTACTTCCCAAACCTGGACAGACCTTGCTGCTAAAACCATGGGCGGATGCAGAGGGGGTCAATTGTGACGACCATATCCCCACTCATATGATGCTCCCCACTAAGGCCCTCGTAGTTTATAATTTGTAATAATAGACAAAGTTAGAAAGTAGATGAATGTTGTTATCTATTACTCAGGAATGTAGGAAATGCTTTCTCAGAGCATCTAATTTTCGATTTCGCCCATCCCCCCACCCCACCCCACCCCACCCCAACCCACCCACCTCCCTCCCTAAACCACAGTCTTAAATCCGATGAAACATGGGCACACATTGCATATTATAATCACTCCACTGAAAGCTGTATGTGGGAGACTTGTAGTTGATACGTGAGATTTGAGACAAATGGGATCCACCTGCGGGCTGAGACCGTCTATCTTTCGGTCACAAAGAATTGACGCTCTCTAGGACAGCCGACAGAACGACCACACGCCTCAAACATTTCTGTTATTAGATACAAGTATTCTAATACTAGCCAGGTAACATATAGTTAGACAGATAACCAACCTGATGAATATTTTTAAGTTAATTTGGCGGAAAGCTGCTGTTGCATAAGCAGCAACAACTTTAAATTCAAATTTCTTTATTTGAAATTTTCTTTATATAATTTACCACCCAATTAGTTTTAAAGTTTTCAATGTGTCGTATTTGGTCTTGCTGTTTCTACGAGGTAATGAAACAGCATTCTTAGAGCAAAAAGAACACATTTTTTGACAGCTGGCTTGGATAAAGAGACCACCTGTTTTATGGACCAGTCAGGTCCACTTCTCGTTATCATTGAGGTGGTCGTTTAGCACGGATTATGTTGTACTTCTCTTAAAATCGTTAAGCTTGGATCACAGTAATGTGTCATAAGTATAGGAAGGAGTTCAGAATGGTGGGTGGGTGAGGAAAAGACGGCTAGATGGGTTGGGTCAGGTGGGTGGGGGTGGTCTGGCCCACTTAATCCCAGTAAAAAATTTGAAATTTAAATCTGTATTTGTGGTGGTGGTGGTGGTGGTGGTGGTGGTGGTGGTGGTGGTGGTGGTGGTGGTGGTGGTGGTGGTATAAATATGGAATTTCAGATTTCTACACTCAGAATGTAGTGGCGGTCTCATATCTGTGCCTGTCGGGACGGTGGGTAGGTAACTCCCCACCCACCCACCCCCACCCCACCACCCCGCCACCGCTTCATGTGTGTATGGATGGAATAATCACACAAAGTATGAGAATAAATGTGCGAAAATATTATAAGTTAATTGTGAAATTATTGATGACTTTGTAAAACTAAAATACACAGTAATTATAGGCCTGTTGTGCCACCTGCCCGGAAGACCACTCGACCTTTGGTACCAAAACCAGCTGACGATATGTTTATAACTAGCGTTTTACAAAAAGGCATCTCTCACCTCTCTATTAGAACCGCTGACATTTGGCACCAAAAATTAATTGCAACCAATTTCTGCACTATCTTGTCCTCTAGAGACGATTCCGTTGCTTTCGCCGTGTCTTGGAGTTTTGACTGCAGTATGGTATTTTAAATGTCTTGCTGTTAGATCATTAGATCGGCCCTTACATAATGAAATTAAGATTATAATCCAACAACTCATAGGCCTCAACTCCATCCCTTCAGCAATGGCAAACCCACTAGAAAACCTTAATAGAAACTTAGAAGTTAGATAGGATAGATAACGTTATTTATCGATCACCATTCAACGTTTCTTAAATATGACGACAATTAAATCAATAGTTTTAGAAGAAAGTATCCAGTTTATTCTATTTATTTAAATTTTTTCGCAAATTTGTAAAAAAGAATATTAAAGAAAATAATGAAAAATATATAATAGGTCGAATACGCGAATCTACTCTGCATATTTCAACGTGACCCGCATATCAAATATGCTAACACTTTTACTCCTGAAATAATTATTTTCTTATAACTAATCCGTTGCTATATCAATACTAGAGCTAGCATTGTCCATATAGATTCGTTCTTGTATAACAGATACTGTAGGTGTGGTCGTTGCCCTAGAGTGAAGACAAAGACAAATTTCCCTGGGGTGGTCGCGTAGGTCACAACTCACAAATAATGGTTTAACGCGTAAATGCCTATGGAAATCAGTTGCTATAGCAATGCTAAAATATTGCTAATAGTAAACCATATAGATGTGTTTTTCAATAGCAAAAATAGGTGTGGTCATTGCCCGGGGGTGAGGAATAATTCCTCTGGGTGGGCTATACCCACCCACCCCACCCCTTGTCGTAAATATTACTGACATGCCACTAATTTGCTATTCATTTAGCGCTCGCCGCCAACCCGCTGCCTCCTCACCCCATTACATCCCGACTGCGATCGAATTACTAAAGAAATGGTCACGTGATTTCATATTGCTGGCTGTTACTTGATAATGTCACGGCCCGCGGGGCTCGCGCGCGTGTGTGTGGTCAGTGACGCACTCAACTGTTTTGGATTCAGATCGATTGATTAAATATCGATTATGTTCGATTACTGATTGATCAGAGGTTGCCAAGGCTGATTGTTTGATGTGATGGGTGTCAATATAAAAACGCAGACGTATAGTGGTGGTCGGTGTATAGACAATGTCTGATAAGGAGGGGGGTTATTTATTTGGTTTGGTCACGTGACTAATGTAATCCAATCACGTTTGGAATGGTTGTTTACAGGTAAACAACTTGTTTATTTGCGCCTTGCTGTAGAATGGGGAGACCCCGAATGGATTGAAGGAAAGAAGGGATTGGGACAGCCATTTTCTAGGAAAATCTATAAGGAAAGACAACAATAGAATTGTGATGACAAGTGCCCGTTAACATTTATAGATACGGTAAGCTAGTCGGGCGGTATGAATTTAGACTTTAGTGGTTATGCAAAATAACATTGAATTTATGCAATGTGATAGTAAGTAATAGATAAATAAAAAATATTTATTGACTTTAAAATCCACAGTGAATGATAGACATCGGGTGCCATTTATGAGGTAAAATCATCAAAGGAAGGGAAATTGGCACTCCAATGTCGGAAGTAAATTAGGTCAAAAATTTTGTATTCTTTCAAAATTCAGAGCAGTTTTGATGAATAAATGGTGCCAGATATGAATGTAATACACGACACACCACTGGCTGTATTTAGGTGAGCGAGAATTAATATTAGCCGTGAGTGGGTCATCAAATCGACCGGCTGGAGATAAAAGGCAGCGCCGCCATTTTGACACATTTTCACAGGCGAGTGGCGATAAGAGTTAACTGATGGGTGTCGGGAGAAAGAAAGCAGTCCATACACGCAACAAAGCTTTGTGATTACAAGAATTTGCAATCATTAAACTGATTTTGAATGTCAATTTTTTGCAAAATAACATTTGTAACCATTGTGTGGCACAGTTCAGACTGATGAATGTCAAAAAAAAATTTAATTTAAAGTATTTAAACATTATTTTTCTAGCTTTTAGCCATTTTTTTAAATCTTGATTTGGCTTCAAAAATTTTGGAATAAATCTTTATCGTGGAGTATCCAGTTTCAGTGTTTCCCCTCAAAATTCACATGAAAATGCTAAGCCAGCACTAAAACAACTAGCATGTGAAAATTTGCCGATTTTCTTATTACTTTTTATCATATGCCTTTAAAGCATTGTATTTTAAATAAAAAACGTAAATTTTTGGTTTCAAATATTGGAAATTCTTCCCCATCGTCTGTATTATTTATACCACGTGACCAATGTCAAAATCCATACGGGACAGGGTGGTTCAAAAGTCAACAACAGCGCACAGTGCGTGTTCTTAGCACATTTATCAAAATCAAGGATGAAGGAGTAAACGCATAGTATAATATTATTTAACATCTTGTACATATTTCCATTTGATGCTTCAGTCAAGCCCTCACAACTAGCTCCAGTCTGAGGAAAATGTTCACCACCATCACCTTAGAAAAAACAAGAAAATGACAATAAAACATTTCCCCATTCTGACAACTTCCAATATTCAGCATTTTTTTCTCCATATAATAGCTGTATTGTCCAGAAATAGAAATTTGGGCGAACCTGTACGCGGTATCACCGAAACAGGATACCATAATTTTTGTTTGTTTTGAAGTACGTCATCGCCTAATGGCGCTGTGTTTTGACATTTTGTTTTCGGGGATTTTCTTCTAAATTGGCGCTGGATAAAAGATAGTAACTAACAAATTAAGCCAATTTATCTTTAAATATTTATGGTTTTTATTAAATTATTAGAAATTTCTGCTTAGGCGCCCTGAAACTGGATACTCCATGCTAATTTTTACACCGCCGATCCGTACTTCTTTTTTTGGTCACAAATTTGGGCTTGTTTTTGTGACTGACCGGGTCAATGAATTTGATGACTTTTTTCAAGCCAGGAACCACAAACCAGAAACGCCAAAACGATTTAAGCAAATTGTTGAATGTTGTTGATCGCAATATAGGGGTAATGTTCTGAACACACAGGCATTTGAAGTTTACCATCCTATTTCATATTAGCATATTTCATATTACTACTATATATATATATATATATATAATACACATGGTGGACAACGGAGATCACGGAAATACAGTACGCATGAACAAAAACAAAGCAAAAATCTTAGTTCTAAGCCTCTCCGTTCGGGATGATAGCGGCGTGTTGTGTCCATTATATCTGTCTAACACATCGGCACTGGTTTTGCATCGCTCCTACGAATTTTGTTAACTTTATTACGATTTTTCGAAGCAAATTGTAAATGGTCCAGAAACCATTGGGGAAACATTGGCCCATTTACGCTCCGCAGCAAATTATTATATTAATAAATATTTTTTATCTTAAGATAAAATTTGAAAGATGAATCTTTAAATTAGTAAATATATTTACTATTCTTAAATCATACTATTTTCTTTAAGGAAGCAGGCTTTTAATTTTTTAACTATGCTCAACTGACTCTATCAACCTCCAATAAATACTGGTTCCTGGCGAGACTCTTCTTTACATTGCGTGGGAAATTTCAAATCTCAAGAGAAAATTTCAAATGAAAATTAAAATATTTCAAGTCAAAATATAAAATTTAAACTGAAGTAAAATAATAATTCATCTTGAATCTGAATCTGAATGCATGTTGTAGGTGTTGGGGGTGAAAGGTCCAACGATGCTGGCGTTCCGCAAACAGATAGAGCGCCAGGGACCAGTCTAGCAATGGCTAGTTTTTCCCCAATGGTTTCTGGAACATTTACAATTCACTTCGAAAAATTGTAATAAAGTTAGCAAAATTCGTAGGAGTGATGCAAAACCAGTGTGTCTATGTGTTAGACAGATATAACGGACACAACACGCCGCTATCATCCCGAACGGAGAGGCTTAGAACTAAGATTTCTCCTTCGATCAATACTCACCATTCTATTACTTCTGATATAAAGCTGGCCCTGACAGCTGGCTCTAGGACTATAGACTTAGAAAGCTTTACCGACTCCTTGGAACCGGGTACTCGGCTCCCAACTGCCGAGTACCCGTCTACCATGAAGCTCATTCTTGTTTGCATAGCGACAAGGGAATACATGCTTTTTGCAGTTGGAAAGTCTTAAGATTGTTTACGCCTAAGTCTTTTTACTGTGATTAATTGTGATAGCTTGTACGTTCTCAAAAGGATATTTTGGATTAATATGGACGCTTCCGATGATAACCAGGTCGTATATTTCCATAGTTAAAAGACTTAGGTCTCTAAAATTTCGTGTGTGTCGCATGTTCCAATTTCTAACCCCAAAGAATCTGGGACGTGTGTTAACAACGAAATATGCCAGATGATCGCCTGCCTTTAAATCCCCAACAGGCGATCGGCAGATATGAAATTAGGTGTTGGCTTATCGGTGTTTTAACACGATTATTGGCTGATGTCGTTCTCCGTAAGATCCGAGCGGGTGTCGTCACACCCGTGTTTCTCGGATGTTTATGTGAAGAAAATGTTTCATTAATTCGCGCATCTGATTCTGGGTGCTGCGTACTTTAATTGGTACCAAGAAAACTGGAATTTTCAAGTTTTGCGTGTTATCACGATCTGTTTGCAATGATCAGTGGTTTCAAAATTCTTGAGTTAGATGTCTGGTCTGCGGTTTTACCGTGTGCTACAGCAGTTTGTTTACATTTTGTTGTTTCTTCACATATCATTTTGGCCTTCGTTAGGAGTATAATTTATATTTATTAGTAAATATACCCCGAATGCTATGCGATATGATTCCTGGTTCCGTTATACATCCTTGAGGATCAGTGTATGGGTGTATTATTGCCCGCTTCGTTCTTGTCGTCATAATCAATGCGATCTTTGCTGTAACGGTGCGGGAGGGTGACAGTTAATTTATGGTCAAAATATTTGAAAATTAATTGTCTGCCTTCCATTTTTGTTTTGTTCCACTGGCTTATTGTAGGTTTGGCTTTTTATAGGCCAAGCCAGCTCCGCCATGATGTGTCGAGTGCCACATATCGTACAGGTTCTATGCAAGGACCATGTCTGGTTCCACTGTACTAAGTGTAGTCTTGACAGTAGGTGTAATGTTTGCGCTGTGGTCGGTCGATATGATGCTTAAGTTCCTTGCCAGAAGGACTTGGCAGGGTCTGACGCGGGGTCAGGCGGTCCGAAAGTAAATCGTGGAGCGTCCGGTTCGGCCCGTGGGGGGCGTTCCACGTCTGCAACCGGAGGTGGCGTAGATGGCACCGCCGGCGTGGTTTGGTCCGGCTAGGCAAGGTGTCTTGCATAGCGGTCTACCCACGCTGGTGTCGTCCCTGCTGCCAAAAGTTGTAGGGCGGTCTACCCATGTTTGATTCGGACCCTGTTCTTGGACAGGGTTCTGGACTGGCCACCGAGGGAGCCGTTTCGTACAGCCCCCTGGCAGTCCCGTCGGGCTCCGGCCTGATGGGTTCTGTCTCTCTGCGGCCACCTCCGGGTGGTCCAGTAACGGTGGCCGGTCCATCAGGCATGGGAGCTGTCCGCCAGGATGGCTCCACGGTTTTCCTTGTCTAGTGACGACTCTTCGGGGTCTGAAGATGAGGAGGCCGAGGAGGAGAGGGTGCCTGCGGCCTGTGATGCCGCGGGTGGAGAGCATGGAGGTCGATTCCGTCCTGACGGAACCGTCCTCCATCTGTCTGGCCTGGCGCAAGCCAGGGCAGCGGCTCCGCCCGTGGTTGAGGCCACTCCGGTACCGGGCAGCGGTCCCGTGATGGTTGGTTTGCCGCCAACCAACACAGTGACGGGTGTGGCCGGCCAGGCAATGTACTCGCCTATCTCGCCTGGTCCGGCGGTCAGACATGGGGTGCCGTTGGCGCCCGTGTTTGGCCACGGTTCCTCAACCGCTACGGGTCCGCACGGTTTTCCGTGCAGGCCTACTCCATGGACTGTGTGTGTTCCATGGGGTGGCGGCGGAACCGTACGGTACCAGAGTACCTGGCATATCAGCAATGGCTCCTAGCCGGGAGGCCGTTGCTGGTAGGGCCGTGAACATGTCAACGGGTGACGTGTTCACGGGAGTGTCCTCCTCGGAGACGGATTGGTCTGATGCTCTGGCTTGGCTAGCCAGGGTGGACCCGTCTGTGGTTTCGACCACGGCCGAGGAGGATGTACCCCGTGCATCGATTAGGACGGGGATCTTGCCCGCAGCCCTGAGCCAGGGTGGACCCGTCTGTGGTTTCGACCACGGCCGAGGAGGATGTACCCCGTGCATCGATTAGGACGGGGATCTTGCCCGCAGCCCTGATCCAGTCGGTTGGACTGGATCCATGGTTTATGGTGTTGCTTGATGTTATTTATAGCAAACAACGCATGAACAAGGGCCAGCTTCTTGCAGCCTCCATGGAGGTGCGGGCGAGGGGTCGTATTCCACAGGGGGAAATACGACAGGTATGGTGTGTCCCGTTGGTCACTGAGGATGACCGCTGGGTACTGGGTGTCCAGAGTGCTGGAGCGGGTGGCAGACTCGAGCAGACTCGTTACGGTCGAATGATAGACATCTGTGGATCTGCCATAAGGAGCCATATGGCGCCGCATCTGTGGATTCTATCTCTCGTTGGGTAGTCGAATGCATTCAGACTATCCGTGAGATTACGACTGGGCACCAAGTGCAAGGCACAAGGGCACGATGTTAGAGGAATAGCCGCCTCTTCCGCCCTTTACAATGGTGTTCCGTTTAAGGACATCATGGCTGTTGCACAATGGCACTGTGAGTCCTCTTTCACGGATTACTATATGAGGGATGTGTCAGACTTCGCCATTCCACTCGCTTTACCTGTTTTGAGACGATAGCTATATGACCACGCTGCTCTTCTTCCTTTTTTGGCATTTGTAAGAGAGAATTAAGAAGCAGACATGGTCGCGAGAGAAGATATCAACCAGATTGTGTCACTGATGGCCGGACAAGTGAATGGTTGGAGGCTCCAGGTCTGAAATCCAAATATCATGAGGTAATTCAGGATTGAGAGTAGGGCTGCGCGGTTTAGCGGTTTTATGGACATGAAACAAAAAATTTAAATGATAAAAATAGCACGAAAACAAAAAGTATTTTCACGCCCTTATACATTCGTAACGATTTACGCGTTTAAAGCTTAATATACCTTATAATAGCCATTATCGCGGGAGTGAAATTATTAATTAGACCTTATTACGCACAGTTAAATAAACATCGTTTATTTTGTCAAAATTAATCATAAATTAGCAAAACAGGTTGCGAAAAGACGTAAATCACGTGATTGTAATTAATTATGATGTAATTATCTCCCTTTCTTCTTTCATGAAACCAATTCGGCCCGAGGACGAAATCATGCCTTGAAGAAAATATTAACTGTAATATTGCGAACGCGAATTTCATAAGTTAATATGATATTGTGTATAGAAGATAACGTTTTAAAAACGGTTTGAGTAATAATTTTATTTAAAATTATATCCTAATCAGCAAAATGTATTCAGGATTATATTTATTGGCGAGATTTGTTTGCATTCGGGCGATTTAGTTTTGGGACGACTTTGCATTATGTTAATTAGCCGGTGACGTAAATAAAATGGATGCCGTTGTTTAGAAACGTTTTCTCCGATACAAATTTCAATGACAAATTCCCGCCTTAGTATTGTGTTTTATATTGCAAATTTATCTGAGACTACCAGAGAAAAGACGAGTGGATATTTATTTAATTAATTCGCTGCTTGATTTCCCTCGGCGCACAGCGAGTTACATGGAGTTACACAATATGCGCAATTGTGGCCACGTTCAATTATTAGTTGCCCCGAACGTAGCTTACTGGAATGCATGGACATTATTATTCATTACGCTTTTCATGCTCGTTAGTATCTTTTATTTTTAACAATCCTGATACGAAAAACCGAAAATATGTTCATATTCGGTTTTTCGATGTTTATTTTTTATAATCGGTTATGAAACCGTCAGTGCAGGATATCGGTTTTAAATATGGTATCGGTATATCGCGCAGCCCTAATTGAGAGTGTTTTGTATTATGTCTATATATCATGATCATTCATTTTATATATTCATGCTCATTCCCAGGCTAATATATGCAAAGAGCAGTTAACCCTCTGCATATTTGTGTTTTCAGGCGAGATGCATGTTCGTGAGTTCTCTCCCTTTTCTTAGGAGAAAAAGGGGGGGGGGTGCAGTGATGCGAATGTGATTCGGTTCCATTAACTTGACGGTCCTTTTTAGGTCTCCGTTAGTCAAGTTTTAAGTCTAACTCTTTCTCCAAGGGGCAAAAGTAGCATTTATGGCTTGCCCCTTCCCACCAGGTTACTGACCAAATCTGGTGTATATCAGAAGTAACAGAATGGTGAGTATTGATCGAAGGAGAATGAAGGAAATTTCAATTTCTCTTTCTCCGAGATCTAACAATACTCACCATTCTGTTATGGACCCAGCCTCCCAGCCCCACGGAGGCAAGCCATAGTTTTCTCTTGTTTGGTGGCTATGCAAACAATATGAGCTCTATGGTAAACGGGTACTCGGCAGTTGGGAGCCGAATACCCGATTCCCAGGAGTCGGTAAAGCTTTCTATGTCTATAATCCTAGAGCCGCTGTCAAGGCCAGCCGTATATCAGAAGTAACAGAATGGTGAGTATTGTTAGATCTCGGAGAAAGGGAAATTGACATTTCCTTCATTCTTGGCCGTATGGTGTGTGAGAACCATCCACATCTTCACATCGTGCGGGAGCTGGAAGCTGCACTGCTCCAGGAATGGGATGCGATTCCTCTTCGTGACATCCGGTGCTTAATTCGAAGCATGAGAAAGCTATATACGGCTGTGGTTAATGCGCGCGGAGGTCACAACTGGTTTTGACGGCGCAGTGTCATTATTTAAATTGGACCCTTCCGTTGAATGATGCCGTGTTAAAGGCGCGATGCTAGCATTGCAGTAACAAGAGACTTGTTCAAATCGGAAAATGACCTATCAATTAAATAATATGTTTGAATCAATTTATTGTTTTTGTTAAATAACATTTATACAGTAATATTCTCAGTGTTGCTAAACTGTTTTGTTTCAGTATGTATATATAGTAGTAATATGAACTATGCTAATAATATAAAATAGGAGGGTAAACTTCAAATGCCTGTGGTTCTGAACCCTGGAGCATTCTAAATTGCGTTAAATTTAATTTACGAACCCGTAACCACTGGTACCAATGAACTGAGATCAAAACTTGATTCCTGGTTTGACAAAGCCGCGTCAGCAAATCTTGCACTTCCGGTACACCAAAACGAAAGAACCGCATCAGTGAACCACGGATACAGTCGCTCGTGAAAGCGAGCCCTTAGTTAAATTCCACAATCTTTCCCCCCACCCCCTTGCAATATGAAGATGGTAAATTGCAAGGAGTCTGGTGTGTGTTTTTGTGTCTGGATATATAGCTCAAAACTACCGCTACTCATCTTACTTGCCTCAAATTTTAGTACAAATGAGCTTACAGACACTGACAGAGAAAAAGGATTTCCAGACTGATCATGATCTGGATCGTATCAAATTCTCTGTACTAGGAGTAGACAAGTAATTTGCCCTGATCTAAAGAAATCAGGAAATTCCAAACTAAATTTACAATGTGAAAGAAATCGGAGCGCTACACCGCTAGAATTTACAATCTACTTTTGTTCACTCAACTCTTCTGCTGATTGAGTGATGCAATCATGAAACCTAATAATTTCATAGGATGTTGAGTGAGTCAGTACAAGGTCACTCATCTTACTTGCCTCAAATTTTAGTACAAATGAGCTTACAGACACTGACAGAGAAAAAGGATTTCCAGACTGATCATGATCTGGATCGTATCAAATTCTCTGTACTAGGAGTAGACAAGTAATTTGCCCTGATCTAAAGAAATCAGGAAATTCCAAACTAAATTTACAATGTGAAAGAAATCGGAGCGCTACACCGCTAGAATTTACAATCTACTTTTGTTCACTCAACTCTTCTGCTGATTGAGTGATGCAATCATGAAACCTAATAATTTCATAGGATGTTGAGTGAGTCAGTACAAGGTCATGCTACTCAATGGAGGATTCCAGTTTATACATCAATCATGATGTCATTATCAACTACGTGACCTGTAGGACGACATCTTAATCAATTACATCATGAATGACATAGCTAAGTTCGTCACGCAAGCTGAATTGATAACGGACTAAGTGCTATTTTTATAGAAACAGCGAATATTTTGAAACTAATTTTACTGGGCGGTGTTCCTCCATTATTAACTCACCTGGCCAGAATGGCCAAGTGAGCTTATGCCATGGCGACCGTCCATCGTCTGTCCGTCGTCCGTCCGTCAACTTTTTCCTTTAAACGACTTCTTCTCAATAACCACTGGGCTGATTTCAATTATATTTGACAGGAAGTATCCTTAGGGCATACGGATCCAAGTTTGTTCAAACAAAGCCGATGTGGCCATCTTGGATTTTAGGAAATGGCTTTAAAAATCTTCTCCGAAACCGCTTGGTGGATTGATTCAAAACTCACGAAATATCATATAGGGCAAGAGCTGAACCAAGTTTGTTCGAAGGAACTTGATTTGCCAAACAGTTCGGCGGCCATCTTGGATGACCTAGTTTTCGTGAAAACAACTTATTCCGCAAAACCGCTGAACGGATCGGGCTGAAATTTTGGGGGTATGATTATGGACTAAGGGCCATTAAAGTTTGTTCATGGGAAGTTGATAGGTAAAAAACATGGCCACCGTGGACCAATCAAATTTTAGCGGGTTTGGCTGCCATATTCAATTTTTTTATTTGATGGGTTTTGAAGCCCAAATTGGTTTTCTTAACTCCGCTTACTTGTCAGTAAGCTGTCGTATAGCGATAACCCCATCCGTCTTCTGTATGTCCATCCATCCATCTGTTTGTCCGTCACCAACAATGGCGGCTCATTTTGTTATTTCTTGACGGATTGACACCAAACTTGGTCACAACCTTAATGACGGCATCTAATATCTGTGTTGTAAAAAAGAAACTGATAGGACGTCAAATGCCAGAGTTATCACTCCTTAAATATTTGCAGTCTCACTTTCATATGGCAAATAATGGTTTGTTCCCACCGTCCATTGATTTATCACCATGTCAGATTTTATTGCCGAACTAGATATTAAATTCCAATTAACAGATTAACCTTTCCAAAACTGCAGAAATATTTAAGATATGTATTATGTGCTCACATCTATGCTCTTAAAAATATTTGAAATGTATTTGATTGAAAGTTGTTGCTGCCTTAGGCAGCAATGAAAGTTGTTGCTGCCCCTGCTGCTAACTCAGTGATTCAGCCAGATGGGCATGTGTTAAATGGATTGTGCGGTGGTGGGGAATAACCTGCTATAAAGACCATCTACCTGCCTTTAGTGACCATTTTCTTCAAATTGTATTTAAACCTCTAGTAACCGTCTGACTAAGTTTTTGCAGACGACATATTCCAAAGGTTATATCTGAACCTGATAAATATTTTGAAACAATTGGACTGAAAGTTGTTGGTGGCTAAGCCGCCAACAACTTTTAGTCGAATTGTTTTCAAAATATTCAACAAGTCAAGAGCTTTTGAAAATTGAAATTATTGGCTGCACTGGCTTGCAGCAGTGAGACAGTTAAGAAACCAGCTGTTGTTAGCACTGACATCATCTATTTTCACTTAAACATTGTTCAAAATCCCTAATGCAAAAAAACAGTCCAGAGATTGTTGTCAATATCTCGAAAACTAAATCATTTGACTGAAAGTCTCTTGTTTAGTACTTGAAAGTGAGGGCCCATTGGGCCTCTTGTTTAGTACTTGAAAGTTAGGGCCCATTGGGCCTCTTGTTTAGTACTTGAAAGTGATGTATTGAGCATTTAATTACACAATTATCATTTGCTTCAACAGTGATAAAGCTTTAGCTTTTAACCATGTAGCCACCTGGGCCCCTAAAAGAAAAACTTAAGGGGCCCAGTAAATTTTTCATGAGCCCAAACTTATAATTGTGCTCCATCTGTACGCAGGGCCCCAAATTTAGAAACACGATATAATAATTTAGGATTTACGAATGTAGAATATGTTAAATATGTTGCCTTTAAGCTTAACTCTAACTGATAAGTTAAATGTATCTCAATTTCACTGCAAACAAACAGAAAATATTTTGAATAGTTTCAAATTAATATGGATTACAGTCATTAATTTCAAAATATTCAACAATATGCTGTGCATCCTAAAAAATTTACTTTTTAAGGATTGCAAGGGTTAATGAAACTGGCTGAACCTGCAATAGATTTGTCAGATATATAAAATGATTTTCTGTTCATAATCTTAAAATATGAATGGAAAAATTTAGGTGGCCACCTGGGCTAGTGAGCTTAAAATCTTGGTACAGGCCAGCCTAAAATCTAGTAGAATGGGCTACTGGGCCCCTGCTAATCTTCATCACTGCCTCGGTCTACATTATCCTGTTTGAAATCCTAATGTAACACCTTTTCCTGTTTCAGAACCTAGTCTCGCTGGCGTGTGTTCAAGAATTAAGTATGAGTTCTCCAGTGGATACTGATTCTGTGGATCCTGGTGGTGTTGTGGATCCAGCTGAAGCACTGGTACAGCATCCTGATGAGGGGTCACCTCCATCTCTCACCAATCATACAGGCAGCGTTGCACCTGATGAGGCAGACGAGAAAGAAGAGTAAGATTCTAAACAAATGTATTACCTTTAATTAATGCCAAAATTTGATCAGTAAAATTTCAATTTTCTCATAGAAAATGTGTATTTGCAGGCCAAGAAATTTGTTTGGAAATTTACGCCATTCATTTTAATGGTAATATTTCTTTTTAATATCTTCTTGGCTTGCAAATGGCCTTAGGCATAAAAGGGTTAGTTCTAATACAGACCTGAAAGCGACATTTCCGTTTGACGTACTTATATATATATATAGTACAATATATGAAATATTCTGCTGAATATTTTGAAAATAATTTTATTCGTAACTATTCCAAGTAAATTAGTTTGAAAATATTGACAGCTTGCCTGTATGGGGTCGTATGTTGTAAATCGCAGAATCTACTTTTGAACCTACTCGTCCAATCTTATTTCAGTGTCTAAGAGACAAAATGATGTTAGTACTTGAATTTTGGCATGATCAGTACTTGTCTACTTGAAAGTGCTTGAATTTGAAATTTGCTTTGAAAACTAAAGTATTTGAAAATGGCAGTAAGTCCTTGAAAAGTACTTGAAAATGTATCATGTAGCACTGCAGGAGATGGCATTTGGTTTTTAAAATATGTATTTAGTTTGAGTGGGAGCATGATAAGACATATATGTCTTATGCCCGTTTCTCCCACATAATATAATTATTGTACATGGTCATGGAGTATAATAACAAGAGGTAGGTGCACAATATAGCATTAAGATTAAATGTATTGGCGCTTCCATCATGTTGTTCAAGCCACGAACAGAATAAATATGGAATGTAGTCTTCTCTAATATCGTTTCGAAATAATCTAGATGGATATCAGTGTTAAAATGTGTAATATAACGAAATTTTAACCAATAAATTACCTCAGTCAATCGATAGAAATCACGGGAATATAGTTTACACGTACTCTTGAATTTGGGGCATAGACAAACATGTTGCCAATTTCAGTTGGTTTCTCCATAGAGATATCTATCTATAGAGCGCTTACTGAACTCGCGTCACTGGCTGTCATTTGTCCCATAGTGAAGGAAGGTATGGGGATATGTGCTCTAAAGCTATATATGTCTATGGGCTATATCGGAAATCAGTCTCCAACGCATGCGTATCTCGCTTCCTGAGTAAATTTGACAAGCGTTTTGCAACTTTTAGCGACTTTGTGAAAAATATTTCAAAATTAAGTGAACTGACTGAATTTTACATCAAAACTATGTATCGCAGCAAAAAGCTACGCGAAGTGAATGTGTAGCAACAGGTACTCATTTGCATCGCATTTTGCGCTGCGATACCACTCAAAATATTCCCTAGAGAGAGAGAGGGAAGGGAGGGAGATAGAGTAGACAAGGTAAGAAGGGGAGGGGGTGGAAGGAATGCCTGAGTGCTGTGTATGCACATGCTTGCACAGTTTCATAGATGACCTTTGAGAACATTTAATTTGCAAAATAGGCCAGTTTTAGTCCTGGAAACAGGAGACAGCCTTTGAAGGGTCCTTGAATCAGAATGAATTGCTCAATTTCCTGTATGAACCATTTTATATTTGATACGTGGATGTGAGATCTTCGAAGTAGTCTTATTTAAGTAAAATCTGTTTATTCACTAGTGTTATCTTCCCTGACAAGCTTAAAGTTCATTGCTGCTTATCCACGCTTGATCTCGAATATTTTAATCCGCACAAGTTGCAAATCCTTTTTAGTCAATATATTAGGCGATGCAGTGGCATGATTTTATTTCTCGGAGAATTTAACTTGTATTTACCAATCTTGAGCATTGTCCCTTAAGGGGGATGAAAATTGTTTTTAAGCTCCCTGAGTGCAGGACTAATAGAAAATTTATAAGCGACTTCCAATACACTAGTGTATATGAATATCATGATAGTGAGATACACAGACTTTCACTAGATGAGCTGGGAATGGAGATATGACAAACTGTTTGTACCTGAAGAGCTGTGTCTGATGTACTTGGCAGCTTCGTACATTCCTGAGTCTAGATACATGTTTTATCTAGGTCCCGGGCCTTCGAACGTAAAGAATTTTCCACCCTTATTTGCGGACAGAGAAGTTAACTTTTGATTTACCACTGAAAGGAGTTTCTCCTTCGATCAATACTCACCATTCTGTTACTTCTGATATACAGCTGGCCTTGACAGCGGCTCTAGGATTATAGACTTAGAAAGCTTTACCGACTCCTGGGAACCGGGTACCCGGCTCCCCACTGCCGAGTACCCGTTTACCATAGAGCTCATTCTTGTTTGCATAGCAACAAGTGCAATACATGCTTTTCGCATTAAGGATTTTAGTGTTTTTTAAAAGAATCTAAGTCTTTAATCAGTGATAGTTTGTGTGTTCTGAAAGGATAACTAAGGACTATGGAGAATACCGCCCAAGACAACCAGGTTGTATTGTTCTTTATATCCATAGTTAAAAGACTTAGGTCTCTAAATTTCGTTGTGTCGCATGTTCCAATTTCTAACCCCATAGAATCTGGGACGTGTGCTAGCAACGATATATGACAGACGATCGCCTTCTTTAAACCCCAACAGGCGATCGGCAGATATGAAAATAGGTGTTTGCTACGGAATTTCTAACACGAATATCGGCTGACGTCGTTCTCCGTAGAATCCGAGCGGGTGACGTCACACCCGGTCGCTCGGATGTTTATGTGAAGAAAAATTTTTTCATTAATTCGCGCATCTTGTTCTGGGTGCTGCGTACTAAAAAATGGTACCGGAAACTTTAGAATGATCAAGTTTACGTGCGATCACGATCGGTTTGCAATGATTGGTGGTTTCAAAAATCTTGAGTAGATGCGTGGTCTGCGGTTTTACCGTGTGAGACAGCAGTTGTTATTCATTTTGTTGTTTTCTTCACATATCGTGCTGCGTTCGTTAGGAGTATAATTTAATTGATTAGTAAATATACCCTGAATGCTATGCGATATGATTCCTGGAGCCGTTACACATCCTGTAGGATCTATTATGGGTGTGTTGTGGCCGCCGCGTTCTTGTCGTCATAATCAATGCGATCGTTGTTGTAACGTGGCGGGGTGGGGTGCGGGAGGTTACGGTTAATTTATGAGTCAAAATATTTGAAAATTAATTGTCTGCCTTCCATCCGTGTCTCGTTCCGCTTGTTTATTGTAGGTTTGTGCTTATTTTATAGGCCAAGCCAGCCCCGCCATCATGTGACGACTGCCATAAGTTTGTCCGTGTAATGTTCAAGGACCATGTCTGTTTTAGGTGTGCCCTGTGTAATATAGATCATAGGTGTAATGT
Organism: Chaetoderma sp. LZ-2023a; assembly: GCA_034401795.1. Taxonomy (NCBI): domain Eukaryota; kingdom Metazoa; phylum Mollusca; class Caudofoveata; order Chaetodermatida; family Chaetodermatidae; genus Chaetoderma; species Chaetoderma sp. LZ-2023a. Next base: position 21,145,879 of record CM067360.1, on the reverse strand, counting down.
TTGTGCAGTGTGGTCCGTCGAAACGATGGTTAAGTTCCTTGCCCAGAAGGACTTGGCTGGGTCTGACGCGGGGTCAGGCGGTCCGAGAGGAAATCGTGGAGCGCCCGGTTCGGCCGGTGGGGGTGCTCCACGTCCCCAGCTGGAGGTGGCGGAGATGGCACCGCCGGCGTGGTTTGGTCCGGCTATGCAGGGTTTTCTGCATAGCGTTCTGCCCACGCTGGTGTCGTCCCTGCTACCAAAGGTTGGGGGGCAGTTTCTCCCCATGCCTGGTACGGATCCTGTCTTCGGACAGGATTCTGGACTGGTTACCGAGGGGGCCGTCTCGTACGGCCCCCTGGCGGGTCCGTCTGGCTTCGGCCAGACGGGTTCTGTCTCTCTGCGGCCACCTCCGGGTGGTCCAGTAGCGGTGGCCGGTCCGTCAGGTGTGGGAGCCGTCCGCCAGGACGGCTCCACGGTTTATTCGTCTAGTGACGGCTCTTCGGAGTCTGAAGACGATGAGGCCGAGGAGGAGAGGTTGCTGCGGCCCGTGAAGCCGCAGGTGGAGAATATGGAGGTTGATTCCGTCCTGGACGGAACCGGCCTCCATTTGTCTGGTTTGGCGCAAGCCAGGTCAGCGGCTCCGCCTGCGGCTGAGGCCAATCCGTTACCGTGCACCGGTTCCGCGCGGCTTGGTTTGTCACCAGCCGTCAGGGGAACCGGTGTGCCGGGCCAGGCGTGGTACTCACCTATCTCGCCTGGGCCGGCAGCCGGACGTGGGGTGCCGTTGGCGCCCGCGGCCGGCTATGGTTCCGCGACGGTTACGGGTCCGTACGGTTTTCCGTGCGGACCTACCCCATGGACCGGAGTGTTTCATGGGGTGGCGGCGGAACCATGTGGTAGCGGAGTGCCTGGCGTGTCAGCCGTGGCTCCTGGCCGGGAGGCCATGGGTGGCAGACCCGTAAGCATGTCGATGAAGATGCGCCCCGTGCGTCGATTAGGACGGGGATTTTGCCCGCGGCCCGGATCCAGTCAGTGGGACTGGATCCACGGTTCATTGATTTGTTGGATGCTATTTATAGTAAACAACTAATGACCAAGGGTCAGCTCCCTGCGGCCTCCAGGGAGGTGCGGGCAAGGTGCCGTATTCCGCGGGGTGAATACGACAGGTATGGTGTAGTCCCGTCGGTCACGGAGGATGACCGATGGGTACTGGGCGTCCAGAGTGCCGGGTCGGGTGGTCCCGGTCCGGCACTAGTGGATAAGGCCCAGGTACACCAGGAAGAAGTCCTGGCCCTATGCGATGAGGGTGTGAGGGCAGCCATGAGCGCTGTCAATCACTCCTATCGTCTACTTCAGTCGGTGTGGGCTGAAGCGGGGGCAGGCCACCCTGTGCCACCTGTGGCGCTATCGTGCGTTAATGACGGCTTGGTGCTGTCAATGGACGCATTGGCAAGGGTGCAAGCGCGTGTGACGAAGTCCAGGAGGCAAATGGTCATTGACCATATGCGTCCGGCTACGGCAGTCAGGGAGCGTCTTCTTGGGACGCCCCTGACAGGGCCTAGCATCTTTGGTGGCCAAGCGCGGGCCGGGCCATCTTAGAGGACACCGCCAGTATTGCGCAGAATCGGTTAGCGGTAAATCTCCAGCTAGAGCTGGTGCGGCAAGCGCACGCACTAGGGGCTGTGGGCAAGCCGCTAACCGGACAGCCTTCAAAGAAACAGAAAAAGCATAAGGGCAAGGCGAAAGCCAGGCCTATTGCGACGTCTGTTTCGGCTGGGTTCTCGGAGCTGCCGCCGGCGAAGAAACCCAGGAAGGCTGTAGAGGCGCCTACCCTCCCCAATGTTGCTCCTGACCGCCCTAGAGGTGGTAAGGGTAAGGGTAAGGCCTCAAAGGGCGGACAGAAGGGGCCGAAGCGTACCTGAGGGTACGCAAGCTCCCTTCATATCCGCCTGGACCGCACCTGTGCGACAGGAACAGCGGTGCCAGTTATACCCGTCGTACCTAGAACGAAATGGTTCTCACTCTCTCTCGTTAAGAAAGGGGGGGGGGGGTGGGGGGCGGACTGCGAGCCGGACAACCCCGTTAGACGTCGAGGCGTCTATGGTGGGTGGAAGGCTCATGCGTTTCGTCGAGGTTTGGCGAGGTGTGACGTCAGACAGTCTGGTCCTGGGATGGTTATCCCACGGTTACATGCCGGAGTGGTGGGACTTTCCGCCACAAAATCTGTCTTTGGCACCAGTCTGGACACCCGTACCAAGGGAGCCAGACAAGTTAGAAGCCGTTCAAAAGGAAGTGTCGGGTTTGCTTCTGAAGGGAGCAATAAAACCAGCAAACCGGAACACTCCAGGCTTCTATTCAAACATGTTCCTTGTCCCCAAGAGCACGGGGGGATGGAGACCCATACTCAATCTCAGGCCATTAAATTGGTTTATCCATACGCCTCGGTTCCAGATGGAAACACCGAGGTCGGTAATGGCGGGATTGAGGAAAGGAATGTGGTGTGTATCGATCGATCTGAAAGATGCATATTTCCACATTCCGATCAATCGGAGTTGGCACAGGTTTCTGAGATTTGCGTTTCAGAATCAAGTATGGGAGTTTACAGTTCTCCCGTTTGGCCTGTCGACAGCTCCGAGGGTTTTCACAAGAGTGGTCCTTGCGGTGACAGCGTTTCTCAGAAAAGAGAACGTGGCGCTACACACCTACATAGACGACTGGCTGCTCAAGGCAGACTCGGCAGCCAGGTTGAACGTGGATACTGCTCTGACTCTGAAGTTACTTTCAGATCTAGGCTGGATAGTCAACGAGGAGAAATCCGAGTTGACACCCACTCAACATTTCGTTTATTTGGGGATGCGATTCGACCTCGAGGAGGGCAGGGTTTACCCGTCAGAGCCCAGAGTGGTGTCTCTGTTAGCCATCCTCGGGAGTTTTCGAGTGGGAAACCACATTCAGGCAAGGCGGTTCCTTCAGATGCTGGGCATGATGGTCTCCATGGAGCAGGTTATCCCGTACGCTGCTCTAATGCGAAGACCTATCCAGTTGTATCTGATGTCTCTGTGGAAACAGAGAACAGAACCCCTGTCAAAACTGGTGCCAGTTTTGGAGCCGATAATATCGCATCTTCTATGGTGGAAACAGCGTCAGAATCTCCTAATAGGGGTTTCGCTGCACCTACCCCACCCCCAGCTGTCCGTTTACACGGATGCATCGCTGGAAGGGTGGGGTGCCTGCCTGGGAGAACACCAGGTCTCGGGCACATGGACTCTCCCGGAGAGTCAGCTGCATATCAATCTGTTGGAAATGATGGCAGTGGAACTGGCGTTGGAAGAGTTCCTTCCGATGATCAGGGGCAAGGTGATATTGATACGGTCGGACAATTCGACAGTAGTATCATATATAAATCGCCAAGGAGGGACCAGGTCGCCCACCCTGTGTATCAGGGTGTGGCACTTGATTCAATGGTGCAGGAATTACTCGGTTGTTTTGAAAGCAGCTCATATTCCTGGCCGATTGAACATTCTGGCGGATGCTTTGTCTCGCAGACAGAGAATCCTGCCAACAGAATGGTCCCTCAACCCTCCAGTTCTACGACGGATCTTCGAGCATTGGGGCAAACCCAACGTGGACTTGTTCGCCACAAAGGAAAATGCTCAAATCATGACATATGTCTCGCCGATTCCAGATCCAAATGCCGTCGATACAGACGCTCTGGCGATAAGCTGGAGAGGGATGCACGCTTACGCGTATCCACCCACCATTCTTCTACCGAAGGTATTGGTGAAGGTCAGGGAGGAACCGTGTCTGGTCCTGCTAATAGCGCCGTATTGGCCGAGCAGGGCGTGGTTCACAGATCTTCTAGATCTGCTGGTGGAAAATCCTGTGCAGTTGCCCGAGATTCCGAACATAATCTCCCAGGCCAAGGGACGCTTCCTACACGAGCGTCCCGAAATGTTCAAATTGACTGCGTGGATGTTGTCAAACAACGTTCCACGTCGGAAGGCTTTTCTCGACAGGCTGCTGATTTCATCGCGGCTGCGAGAAGGAGGTCAACCTTCAAGTCATATAACAACAAGGTTAACAGATTTGCAGACTGGTGTGAAGAAAAGGGTATTGATACCTTTCAATCCACTATTCAGCAAATAGCAGACTTTCTCTGTGAGCTGTTCTTTACAGGACTAGCTCCCGTCACAATTGCTGGATACAAGTCAGCTTTGGCATCAGTTATCCCTTGTCTAGCCAACAGGGATAGTCCAGAGGTGGCCCAGTTAAACGTGATGTTGAAGGGAATGAGCAATCTCCGCCCGAGACAACCGGTAGTCATTCCAGCCTGGAGTCTATGTTTAGTGCTTAATGTACTGGCCAAGCACCCATTCGAACCGTTGCGTTCGGCTAGTCTAAAGCATTTGACTCTAAAGGCGGTCTTTCTATTGGCAGCTTCCTCAGCTAGAAGGCGCAGTGAGATCCATGCGCTTTCGGCAGAGAGGAACCGATTTATTGTTTCTGGAGAAGGTCTGCGTCTTCTGCCAAGAGCAGAATTTATGTCAAAGAACCAATCTTTGAGATATCCCGGCAAACCGATCATTATACCGAAGTTAACCAGGTTTGATCGTGATGCCAGTGTCTGGTGCCCGGTCCGTGCTTTGACTAAGTACAAGAAACGGACTGACTCATTACGGTCGAACGATAGACATCTGTGGATCTGCCATAAAAAGCCTTATGGCGCCGCATCCATGGATACTATCTCTCGTTGGGTGGTCGAATGCATTCAGACTACTCATGAGATGGCGACTGGGCACCAGGTGCAGGGCGTAAGGGCACACGATGTTAGAGGAATAGCCGCCTCGACCGCCCTTTACAATGGTGTTCCGTTAGAGGACATCATGGCCGTTGCACAATGGCACTGTGAGTCCTCATTTACGGATTACTATATGAGGGATGTGTCAGACTCAGCCAATCCACTCGCTTTAGCTGTTTTGAAACGATAGTTAGTGACCACACTGCTTTTCCCCTTTTTTCACTTTGGTAAGAAAAGAACCTAAAGCAGGCATGGTCAAGCGAGAGGATGTCAACCAGATTGTGTCACTGATGGCCGAACCGGTGTATGGTTGTAGGCGGTACGTCTGAAGTCCTGTTATCATAAGGTAATTCAACAAGTGAGAGTTTTTTGTATTATGTATATGTATCATGTTCATTCATCTTATATATTCATGCTCATTCCCAGGCTAATACAAGCGATATGCAGGGAGTAGTTAACCCTCTTGGCATATTGGTGTTTCAGGCGAGATACATGTTCGTTAGTTCTCTCCCTTTTCTTAGGAGGAAAAAGGGGGGGGGGGCTGTGACGCGAATGTGATTCGGTTCCGTGAACTTGACGGTCCTTTTAGGTCTCCGTTAGTCAAGTTTGAAGTCTAAAATCTTTCTCCAAGGGGCAAAATTAGCATGTATGGCTTGCCCCTTCCCACCAGGTTACTGATCAAATCTGGTGTATATCAGAAGTAACAGAATGGTGAGTATTGATCGAAGGAGAATGCAGGAAATGTCAATTTCCCTTTCTCTGAGATCTAACAATACTCACCATTCTGTTACGGACCCAGCCTCCCAGCCCCACGGAGGCAAGCCATAGTTTTCTCTTGTTTGGTGGCTATGCAAACAATACGAGCTCTATGGTAAACGGGTACTCGGCAGTGGGGAGCCGGGTACCCGGTTCCCAGGAGTCGGTAAAGCTTTCTAAGTCTATAATCCTAGAGCCGCTGTCAAGGCCAGCTGTATATCAGAAGTAACAGAATGGTGAGTATTGTTAGATCTCGGAGAAAGGGAAATTGACATTTCCTGCAGTCTCCATGACCGAGCCAGTCATTCCAGTGATAAATTAATAAAAAATATTCTTTTCTTTGTGTCTGAATTGCCATCGTTATGAGAACATTGACATATTTGTAAATAAATTTGAGTTTTAAATGTTTAGTGACACCTGTCTTTTCTCTCGTCAGTACTGCGAGCTCACCAGAAGAGAGAATATCCAGTCTAAAAAGGCGTGTGTCTGAGGACGGTAGCAACCAGAGTTCATCTACTAGTCAATCTCCTACACCTTTGACGAAAAAGTAAGTCACTATATAACAGTGCTCAATCTCTAAGTGACATTCCTGCACCAGATCACTATTGCAATGTCCATTCATCTCCTCAGATCAACAACTTTGACTAAAAACTAAGTCGCTATTGGAACATTGACTCATCTAGTCGGAGTTGCACCTTTGATTAAAATGTATGTCGGTATGGAGTAGAAATAAGAAAAGTGTGCAGTGTGCGTGTAAAAAGGCTAGACTCCTTCCTGCAGGTTTGACTAAAAAGCAAGTCGCTATTGCAACGTTTTCTCATCAATTCTTGGACGCGACGCGAGTAAAAAGTAAGTCGACTAATCATGCATTTAAGCGCTAAGTAAAAGCCCATTATTAGCTCACCTGGCCTGAAAGGCAAAGTGAGCTTATGCCACGGCGACAGTCCATCCGTCAACTTTTCCTTTAAACGACTTCTCGTGAATCACTGGGCCAATTTCAATTATATTGGGCAGGAAGCATCCTTAGGCCATAGGGATTCTAGTTTGTTCAAACGAAGCCGATCGGCCAATTTAGCCAATGGCCATCTTGGATTTCGGCCGATTTTAGAAAACATCTTTAAAATCTCTGAAATCGCTTGGGGATTGATGCATCATGAAATATGATCTAGGGAAAGAGCTGAACCAAGTTTGTTCAAGGGAACTTGATTGGTCAAATGGTTCGGCGGCCATCTTGATTGGGTCAAAATTTGGCAGATTTGATTAGGCACTAAGGGGCATTAAAGTTTGTTAAAGGGAGGGTGAACCGTAAAAAAAACATGTCCGCCATGGGCCAATCAAAATATAGCGTGTTTGGCGGCCATATTGGATTTTTTAATTTTGATGGATTTTGATGCCGAAATTGGTTTTATGTGTTGTGTATTCTGATCTCAAATTTGTAATTGTCGAAACGGTTGGATAAACGGTTAGGTGGCCATCTTGGATCATTTTCCCGCCATAAGCTCCCATACTAAAGCAATGGGAAACTTAAAATGTCTTCTCGAGAACTGCTGGGACAATTTCAATTATATTTGCAGGAAGCACCCTTAGGGCATAGAGGTTCAAGTTTGTTCAAACGAAGCCGATCAGCCAATTGGATTTTGGCCGCTTTTTTTTTTCAAACTAAAAATCTCCGAAACCGCTTGTGGGATTGATGCAAACCCCATGAAATATGATCTAGGGCGAGAGCTGAACCAAATTTGTTCAAGGGAAGTTGATTGGTCAAATGGTTCAGCAGCCATCTCGGTTGACCTAGTTTTAGCGAAAATGACTTCCAGAACTGCTGAACGGATCGGGTCGAAATTTGGCAGATATGATTAAAGGACTAAGGGCCATTAAAGTTTGCTCAAGGAAAGTTTAACCGCCAAAGAACATGGCCTCCCTGGGCCAATTAAAATATACTGTAGTTTGCGGCTATATTGGATTTTTTCATTTGATGGAATTTGGGACCAAAATTGGTTTTATTTGTTTTTTAGTATTCTGATCTCAAAGTTGCAATTTTCGAAACGGTTGGATAAACGGTTTGGTGACCATCTTGGATCATTTTCCTGCAAAAAGCTCCCATACTAAAGCAATGGGAAATGTAAAACGTTTTCTTGATAACTACTGGCACAATTTCAATTATATTTGGCAAGAAGCATCCTTACGGCATAGAGATTCAAGTTTGTTCAAATGAAGCCAATTGGTCCGGTGGCCATCTTGGATTTTGTCTGATTTTTAGAAAATTTAAAAATCTCAAACTTGATTGAGGGATCAATTCAGAACTGATGAAATATCATCTAGGGCAATCGCTGAACCAAATTTGTTCACTTGTGAACATGATTGGCCGAATCATTTGGTGGCCATCTTGGATGATCTAGTTTTCGAGAAAACGACCTCCAGAACTGCTGGTGACCGAAATTTGGGAGATGATATTACTAAGGGCCATTAAAATTTGTTCAAGTAAAGTTGATGCATAAAGAAACATGGCCTCTTGTTTTCTTGTTACACGTCTGCTCAACTCATTAGAGTTCTACTTGTTGTTAACGAACATTCTAGTTGAAATGCCTATGGTCCAGGTGAGCAATACAGGTCACTTGGGGCCCCTGAACGTTGGTGAAATACAGTGAACACTTATATTGTGTTAAGTATTGTTAGATCTCGGAGAAAGGGAAATTGAAATTTCCTTCAATTTCTTTCATTCAATGCCTGTTTGGGAGAAAATGTTACATTTATCACTTAAGGTTATGTCTAGTATTTCTCAAGACACCCTGAAATATAGAGGTCCGCAGCTAGGATCTGAGGGTCCCCAGCTGACATTTGAGTGTCCCAAACTGGTAATCTAGTGTTCCCAAGCAGTATTTCTCATCCATACTAAAATTAACTGGTACCATGGACTCACAACTGTTAGTTATAGTGGTCCCTTGATTGATTGTGTAGGTACTTTTGTGCAAAAAACCTATAAAACTACTTAGCATAACACAATGATACAAGATTTTCAGCGTCCCATGGGACCCTCTGCCACTACCTTTGGGAGTCCCAAGCTGGATTTTGGGGCTCTTTACCCTCCAAAGGATTCTTATGAGAATCCCTGGATGTGACATGCCTTCTTGAAGAGGAAGTTCACTGTATTCAATCTTGTGATAATGTTCAAGAAGAATGCTGAGCCTACATGCATGTTCTGCTCACTGTACACAGGGCTTATGTGGTGGATTCTGTGTAAACTTATGCCCAGGCAGCATTTATATTCACACCATTGTCAGTCAGTAATGGATATACTGTTTGGTAGACCAGTCTCTCCTAATGCTTTTAACATAAATTTATACACATTTATCAAGCTACATGTAAATAACATAAAATGTCAATGTATGCATGAATAGGTATTCGCAATGAAAATTCCGATCTGAAACATTCCCGGAAAAGTATCCCTGTCTTTACAACCCTACGTCTAGAATTCGGTGTGTGTACCAAGAATTAGGTAACTGTTAATTTTACAATGGACATTTAATTCCAAGGACCTATCCGGTCTTAATAAAACTATAGATTTTATCTCTGCCATCGTTGCATCCAGTCTGTCAATCATAATTGAAATGATTTGTACATGTTTTTGCGTATGCTGTAAAGTGAAGCTAAATGAAGGCAGATTTTTGTATTGAAATAATAGTGTGATATGACCATACGATATAACTGACTTCCAGACATAATCGTTTATTGACAACAGTTTCAGATCTACCCTTTGGACATATTATTTTGTCAAATTGAGAGCGCATACATGTTGTCTCTGCTCAGTGGTATCTGACGTCATTCACGCTCGTTAATTGCGCACACGCTGTCAGTTATAGGCTGCTTTGACTAGAGTTCATAGCTGATTCTTAACTTATAATAGCTGCGATATAAAAACTAATGTTAAATATTTTAAAATTAAATTTGCAAAACTGTCCAGCATTTTACATCAAGCGTAGTCTCAAAATATCCAAGTTTTCCAACAGGCTCGCATAGGATTTTCATAGGAGTTTATTGGGATTTCAACGTAGGGCATAAGTGAAATTGACGTGCAATAATATCGCGGCTGTAAAGCATATTGGTCTCTAGATGGCTTTATCGCTACGACAAGAATATAATTTATTAGCCTGCTTTTACACCTGAGCCAGAATGACGTCTTGGATATTGGATGCAATGGCGGCTTCAGTAAACTTGCGGAAAATATTGAAATTTCACAATCAAATGGCAAATATCTTTCTCGGATGACTAAGTATATATATGAAAACTGCGTCTTGCTTACATATGCCACACTATTATTTTAATACGAAGTTCTTGTTCCAGTTAGAATTGCTTTAAACATTAAAGAGTTTGAACATAGCGTATTCTCCTTCGATCAATACTCACCATTCGGTTACTTCTGATATACAGCTGACCCTGACAGCGGCTCTAGGATTATAGACTTAGAAAGCTTTACCGACTCCTGGGAACCGGGTACCCGGCTCCCCACTGCCGAGTACCCGTTTACCATAGAGCTCATTCTTGTTTGCATAGCAACAAGTGCAATACATGCTTTTCGCATTAAGGATTTTAGTGTTTTTTAAAAGAATCTAAGTCTTTAATCAGTGATAGTTTGTGTGTTCTGAAAGGATAACTAAGGACTATGGAGAATACCGCCCAAGACAACCAGGTTGTATTGTTCTTTATATCCATAGTTAAAAGACTTAGGTCTCTAAATTTCGTTGTGTCGCATGTTCCAATTTCTAACCCCCATAGAATCTGGGACGTGTGCTAGCAACGATATATGCCAGACGATCGCCTTCTTTAAACCCCAACAGGCGATCGGCAGATATGAAAATAGGTGTTTGCTACGGTATTTCTAACACGAATATCGGCTGACGTCGTTCTCCGTAGAATCCGAGCGGGTGACGTCACACCCGGTCGCTCGGATGTTTATGTGAAGAAAAATTTTTTTCATTAATTCGCGCATCTTGTTCTGGGTGCTGCGTACTAAAAAATGGTACCGGAAACTTTAGAATGATCAAGTTTACGTGCGATCACGATCGGTTTGCAATGATCGGTGGTTTCAAAATTCTTGAGTAGATGCGTGGTCTGCGGTTTTACCGTGTGAGACAGCAGTTGTTATACATTTTGTTGTTTTCTTCACATATCGTGCTGCGTTCGTTAGGAGTATAATTTATATTGATTAGTAAATATACCCTGAATGCTATGCGATATGATTCCTGGAGCCGTTACACATCCTGTAGGATCTATTATGGGTGTGTTGTGCCCGCCGCGTTCTTGTCGTCATAATCAATGCGATCGTTGTTGTAACGTGGCGGGGTGGGGTGCGGGAGGTTACGGTTAATTTATGAGTCAAAATATTTGAAAATTAATTGTCTGCCTTCCATCCGTGTCTCGTTCCGCTTGTTTATTGTAGGTTTGTGCTTATTTTATAGGCCAAGCCAGCCCCGCCATCATGTGACGACTGCCATAAGTTTGTCCGTGTAATGTTCAAGGACCATGTCTGTTTTAGGTGTGCCCTGTGTAATATAGATCATAGGTGTAATGTTTGTGCAGTGTGGTCCGTCGAAACGATGGTTAAGTTCCTTGCCCAGAAGGACTTGGCTGGGTCTGACGCGGGGTCAGGCGGTCCGAGAGGAAATCGTGGAGCGCCCGGTTCGGCCGGTGGGGGTGCTCCACGTCCCCAGCTGGAGGTGGCGGAGATGGCACCGCCGGCGTGGTTTGGTCCGGCTATGCAGGGTTTTCTGCATAGCGTTCTGCCCACGCTGGTGTCGTCCCTGCTACCAAAGGTTGGGGGGCAGTTTCTCCCCATGCCTGGTACGGATCCTGTCTTCGGACAGGATTCTGGACTGGTTACCGAGGGGGCCGTCTCGTACGGCCCCCTGGCGGGTCCGTCTGGCTTCAGCCAGACGGGTTCTGTCTCTCTGCGGCCACTTCCGGGTGGTCCAGTAGCGGTGGCCGGTCCGTCAGGTGTGGGAGCCGTCCGCCAGGACGGCTCCACGGTTTATTCGTCTAGTGACGGCTCTTCGGAGTCTGAAGACGATGAGGCCGAGGAGGAGAGGTTGCTGCGGCCGTGAAGCCCCAGGTGGAGAATATGGAGGTTGATTCCGTCCTGGACGGAACCGGCCTCCATTTGTCTGGTTTGGTGCAAGCCAGGTCAGCAGCTCCGCCTGCGGCTGAGGCCAATCCGTTACCGTGCACCGGTTCCGCGCGGCTTGCTTTGTCACCAGCCGTCAGGGGAACCGGTGTGCCGGGCCAGGCGTGGTACTCACCTATCTCGCCTGGTCCGGCAGCCGGACATGGGGTGCCGTTGGCGCCCGTGGCCGGCTATGGTTCCGCGACGGTTACGGGTCCGTACGGTTTTCCGTGCGGGCCTACCCCATGGACCGGAGTGTTTCATGGGGTGGCGGCGGAACCATGTGGTAGCGGAGTGCCTGGCGTGTCAGCCGTGGCTCCTGGCCGGGAGGCCATGGCTGGCAGACCCGTAAGCATGTCAACGGGTGACGTGTTTGCGGGGCTATCTTCTTCGGAGTTAGATTGGTCTGATGCTCTGGCGTGGCTAGCCAGAGTTGACCCGTCTGTGGTTTCGGCCACGGCCGATGAAGATGCGCCCCGTGCGTCGATTAGGACGGGGATTTTGCCCGCGGCCCGGATCCAGTCAGTGGGACTGGATCCACGGTTCATTGATTTGTTGGATGCTATTTATAGTAAACAACTAATGACCAAGGGTCAGCTCCCTGCGGCCTCCAGGGAGGTGCGGGCAAGGTGCCGTATTCCGCGGGGTGAATACGACAGGTATGGTGTAGTCCCGTCGGTCACGGAGGATGACCGATGGGTACTGGGCGTCCAGAGTGCCGGGTCGGGTGGTCCCGGTCCGGCACTAGTGGATAAGGCCCAGGTACACCGGGAAGAAGTCCTGGCCCTATGCGATGAGGGTGTGAGGGCAGCCATGAGCGCTGTCAATCACTCCTATCGTCTACTTCAGTCGGTGTGGGCTGAAGCGGGGGGCAGGCCACCCTGTGCCACCTGTGGCGCTATCGTGCGTTAATGACGGCTTGGTGCTGTCAATGGACGCATTGGCAAGGGTGCAAGCGCGTGTGACGAAGTCCAGGAGGCAAATGGTCATTGACCATATGCGTCCGGCTACGGCAGTCAGGGAGCGTCTTCTTGGGACGCCCCTGACAGGGCCTAGCATCTTTGGTGGCCAAGCGCGGGCCATCTTAGAGGACACCGCCAGTATTGCGCAGAATCGGTTAGCGGTAAATCTCCAGCTAGAGCTGGTGCGGCAAGCGCACGCACTAGGGGCTGTGGGCAAGCCGCTAACCGGACAGCCTTCAAAGAAACAGAAAAAGCACAAGGGCAAGGCGAAAGCCAGGCCTATTGCGACGTCTGTTTCGGCTGGGTTCTCGGAGCCGCCGCCGGCGAAGAAACCCAGGGACGCTCCTCGTCTGCAGTTGGAGGGTTCGGAGATGGCACCCCCGGCGTGGTTTGAGCAAGGCTTCTTGCAGTGTCCTGCCCACGCTGGTGTCGTCTCGTCTCTGATACAGAAGACTAGGGCAATCTCCGTGTCCGGTACGGACCCTGTCCTTGGACAGGGTTCTGGACTGGTTACTGAGGGGGCGGGGTCCCATCTCGTATACAAGATGGCTCCTTTGGTGCGGCCACACATGGGTTGCCGTTGCTGGCCGTGTATGACGACGGTTCCATAACCGCTATGGGTCCGCATGGTTTTCCATGCAGGCCTACTCCATTGAACGGTTTGTTTCAAGGGGGGAGGTGGGGGTGGGGGGTTACGGCGGAACCATGCGGTACCAGTGTTGCTGGCTTTCCAGCAGTGGCTCCTTGCCCGGAGGCTGCTGTTGGTAGACCCATGAACACAACGGGTAATGTGTTCACGGGGATGTGTTCACGGGGTGTCTTCCTCGAAGGCGGACTGGTCCGATGCTCTGGCTTGGCTAGCCAGGGTGGACCCATCCGTGGTCTCGGCCATGACCGAGGAAGACATGGCCCATCCATCGGTTGCATCCATTCGGTCTTACCCGCGGCTCGGATTCAGTCCATTGAACTGGATCCAAAGTTTGAAGGAATTGCTTGAGGCTATTTACGCCAAGCAACTCTTGACCAAGAGCCAGCTCCCTGCGGCCTCTAGGGAGGTGCGGGCAAGATGGCGTATCCCCAGGGGGCTACGAGCGCTATGGTGTGGTCCCAAACTGACTGTTTTAGATTCTTGGTGTCCAGAGTGCAGGAGCGGGTGGCGCCGCTCAGGCACTTGTGGACAAGATCCAAGCACAATGAGGAAGTCCTGTCCCTTTGCAATAAGGGAGTGAGGGCAGCTATGAATGCTGTCAATCACTCCTATTGCTTGCTTCAGTCGTGGGCTGAAGCTGGGGCAGTCCACCCTGTGCCACCTGCTGCGCTTTCATGTGTCAACGACGGCCTTGTGCTGTCGATGGATGCTTTGGCAAGGGTGCAAGCGTGAGTAACCAAGTCCAGGAGGTAGATGGTCCTGGAGCATATACGTCCGGCTACGGCTGTCAGGGAGCGTATGCTTGGAACACCCCTGAATGGCCCTAGCATCCTTGGTGACCAACCGCGGGCCATCCTAGAGGACACGGCTAACATCACGCAAAGTCGGTTAGCGGTTAATCTTCCAACTGGAGCTAGTGTGTCGGGCGCATGCACTATGGGCTGTTGCGAAACCGCTAACTGCCCAACCTTCCTCCAAGAAGCAGAAGCATAAGGGCAAGGCGACAGCCAAGCCAGCTCCTGCTATTGCTGGGCCTTCTCAGCCGCCTTCGGCTAAGAAGGCGAGGAAGGTTGTGGAGGCTCCTGCCCACCCTAGTGGTGGACCTGATCGGCCAAGAGGCGGGAAGGGCAAGGGTAAGTCCTAAGGGCGGAAAGAGGGGAGCAGATCGTACCCGAGGGTATGGTAGCTCCCTTCATATCCGTCTGGACCGCTCCTGTGTGCAACAGGAACAGCGGTGCCAGATAGATCGGTCAAGCCAAAACCAAAATAATTCTTTCTCTCCCTCGTTAAGAGGTTGGGGGAACGGATCACGAGCCAGACACCCGCATTAGGCGTCAATGCGCCTGTAGTGGGTGGAAGGCTCATGTGTTTCGGCGAGTCTTGTCGAGGTGTGACATCAGACAGTCTTGTCGGGGGATGGATATCCCAGGGGTACATGCCAGAGTGGTGGGATTTCCCGCCACAAAATCTGTCTTTGGCACCTGTCCGACTCCCGTTCCAAGGGAGAGAGTCAAGTTAGAAGCCATTCAAAACGAAGTGTCAGGTTTGCTTCTGAAGGGAGAAATAAAACCAGCAAACCAGAGTATGCCAGGCTTCTAGTCAAACATGTTCCTTGTCCTCCCCCAAGAGCACGGGGGGGGTGTATGTGTGGCCATACTTAATCTCGGGCCATTGAATTGGTTTATCCATATGCCTCGGTTTCAGATGGAATTCGAGATCGGTAATGGCAGGATTAAGGAAAGGAATGTGGTGTGTGTCAATCGATCTGAAAGATGCATATTTCCACATTCCAATGAACAGGGGTTGTCACAGGTTTCTGAGATGCGCATTTGAGAATCAGGTATGGGAGTTTGTAGTCCTCCCATTTGGGGATGCGATTCGATCTCGACGAAGGCATGGTTTGCCCATCAGAGCCCAGAGTGGTGTCTCTGTTAGACATCCTCAAGAGTTTTCGATTGGGAAACCACATTCAGGCGAGGCGGTTTCTTCAGATGCTGGGCATGATGGTCTCCATGGAGCAGGTAATCCTGTACGCTGCTCTAATGCGAAGACTCCAGTTGTATCTGATGTCTGTGGAAGCAGAGAACAGAACCCTTTTCAAAGCTGGTACCAGTTTTGGAGCCAATAATGTCGCATCTTGTATGGTGGAAGGAGTGTCAGAATCTCCTAGTAGGAGTCGCTTCACCCACCCCACCCCCAGCTGACCGTGTACACGGATGCATCGCTGGAGGGGTGGGGGGGGCCCCTGCCTTGGAGATCAGGTTTCGGTGACATGAACTCTCCAAGAGAGCCAGCTGCATATCAATCTGTTGGAAATGATGGCAGTGGAACTGGCATTGGAAAAGTTCCAGAAGTCGGGGGCAAGGTGATATTGATACGGTCACACAATTCGACAGTAGTATCATACATAAATCGGCATGGCGGGACCAGATCACCCACACTGTGTATGAAGGTATGGCACTTGATTCAATGGTGCAGGAATTACTCAGTTGTTTTGAAAGCAGCTTACATTCCTGGGCGATTGAACATTCTAGCGGATGCTTTGTCTCGCAGACAGAATTCTGCCAACAGAATTGTCTTTCAACCCTCCAGTTCTACAAAGGATCTTCGAGCATTGGGGCAAACCAAACCAAACGTGGACTTGTTCGCCACAAAGGAAAATGCTCAAATCATGACTTATGTCTCGCAGATTCCAGACGCGTATCTGCCCACCATTCTTCTACCGAAGGTTTTTGGTGAAGATCAGGGAGGCGCCGTGCCTGGTCCTGCTAATGCGCCGTTTTGGGGCAGCAGGGCGTGGTTCACGGATCTCCTGGATCTGCTCGTGGACAATCATGTGCAGCTGGCTGAGATTCCGAACATAATCTCCCGGGCCAAGGGCCGCTTCCTACACGAGCAGCCTGAAATGTTCAAATTGACTGCGTGGATGTTATAAAACAAGTTCCACATCGGAAGGCTTCTCAACAGGCTGCGAGTTTCATCGCAACCGCGAGAAGGTGGTCAACCTTCAAGTCATATAACCACGAGGTTAACAAATTTGCAGAGTGGTGTGAAGGAAAGGGTATTGATCCCTTTCAATCCACTATTCAGCAAATAGCAGACTGTGAGCTGTTCTTTACAGGACTGGTTCCTGTCACAATTGCTTGATACAAGTCAGCTTTGGCATCAGTTATCCCTTGTCTAGCCAACTGTGATAGTCCAGAGGTGACCCAGTTGAATGTGATGGTGAAGGGAATGAGCAATCTCTGACCGAGACAACCGGTAGTCATTCCAGCCTGGAGTCTATCGTTAGTGCTTAATATACTGGCCAAGCACCCTTTTGAACCCTTGGGTTCGTCTAGTCTAAAGCATCTGACTCTAAAGGCGGTTTTTCTATTGGCATCTTCTGCAGCAAGAAGGCGCAGTGAGATCCATGCGCTTTCAGCAGAGAGGGCCCGATTTATTGTCTCCGGAGAGGTTCTGCGATTGCTGCCAAGAGCAGAGTTTATGTCAAAGAACCAATCTTTGAAATATCCGGGCAAACCGATCATTATACCAAAGCTAACTAGGTTTGATCGTGATGCCAGTGCCTGGTGTACAGTCTGTGCTTTGACCAAGTACAAAAAACGGACGGACTCTACGGTCAAATGATAGACATCTGTGGATTTGCCATAAGAAGCCATTCAGACTACCCATGAGATGGCAACTGGGCACCAGGTGCAATATGCTAGGGCTCACGATGTTAGAGGAATAGCCATCCTATTCAATGGTGTCCCGTTAGAGGACCTCATGGCCGTTGCACAATGGCACTGTGAGTCCTCTTTCACGGATTACTATGAGGGACATGTCAGACTCCGCCAATCCACTCACATTAGCTGTTTTGAAATGTTAGTCTAGTGGCCACACTGTTCATCTCCTTTTGATAACTTAAAAGCAAAAGTGGTAAGAACAGACATGGTCAAGCGAGAGGAATTCAGCCATATGGGGCATGTTTGGTCGAAAGTGTGTTGGTTGATGGCTCCACGTCTGGAATCCATAATTCATGAGGTAATTCAAGTTTGACAGGTTTTGTATCATGATCATTCATCTTATATATTCATGCTCATTCCCAGGCTTATATGTGTAAACAGCTGTTAACCCGCTTCGCACATTTGTGTTTCGGGTGAGATGCATGTTCGTGAGTTCTTTCCCTTTTTTAGGAGAAAGGGGGGGAAAGCAGTGATGCGAATGTGATTCAGTCCCAAAGCTTATCGGTCCTTTTAGGTCTCCGTATGTCAAGTTTAGGACTAAGTTCTTTCTCTATGGGCAAAAGAGGCTTTGTATGGCTTGCCCTTTCCCACCAAGTTACCGACTAAATCTGGTGTTATCAATGAGTAATGTAATGGTAAGTATTGATCGAAGGAGAATGAAGGAAATTTCAATTTCCCTTAAACCGAGATCTAACAATACTTAGCATTACATAACGGACCCTGCCTCCCAGCCCCACGGAGACAAGCCATGGGTATTCTCTTGTTTGGTAGCTAAGCAAACAATTTGAGTGTCTGGCAGGTGGGGACCAAGTTGTTGGGAACCGGCTCAACCGGGTACCCGGTTCCAGGAGCCGTTAAAGCTTTTCTAAATCTAGATATCTAGAGCCAGCTATCAGGATAGCTGTATTATCAATGAGTAATGTAATGGTAAGTATTGTTAGATCTCGGAGAAAGGGAAATTGAAATTTCCTTCATTTTGCAACAATAATTAGGTAATTGAGTTATGCCCCTTTATGAGACTTGAAACATGATTGGTAGATTGCTTTACTATGAGACGGTACAGATCAGCATTGACTTTCACACATTTCTGCACATTTTTAGCTCCGGGGCATAATTTAGAATTTGATATTTGCTTATAGGGCTGGGCGGTTTGACCTAAAAGAAACCGGTGACGGTATCACTAATTAAACCGGTATTAACGAAATACTGGTTTAATGGGTAGAATGATGTAAAAATGGTGATTTTCAACACTGTTATTAGGTAACTATTTTCGAAAGCGTAGTAAAATCTCACGCGTGTAAGTAGGAACCCGGATAGTCATGTGTTTGTATTCGAGTACTCAGTACTCAGTGTTTAGTAATACTCCTCAATAAACTGTCGTTCAAGCGGGTGAATGTCATTCAGCACTTAACTAAAGAGTAGTCATTTCCCGGAAATCACGCCTCAAGAATTCTCACAAATAATGTGTGACTATTTTTCGAGGTTCATATATTATATAATAAAGAGATTATGATAATTTGACAACATAAACGCAATGATTCGTGAATCTAACTTACATCTACTTAAATCAACACTCCGTTCTTGAAGATATACTTAGACGAAAAAGACCGGACCGTAAAACAAAACAATGTGATTCTAATGCCTATCGAGCAGAAAAGTCACATGATAAAAAATACTACGAATTTCATTCATAAAATCGATAGTAGTGAATATCCCTGCTGAAGAATTTATTAACAACCAATCACATTACGCCTGCTCGTATTTGAGAGGCTAAGAGGTGTATTTTACTTGTAACTACTCCGCCAATGTAAGAAGCGACTTAATCGTTTTTGTTTCTCAGGCGTTCAAGCAATTTGTCTCGTATGTCTTAGACCGTGATGGATCATTTTATGTTTGTCGAAATCTAAGGGAAATAATGATTTGTTTGGATTGGGAGTTCATTGTATAGCGTCATTTTTTTCGCAGCGCGTTTCTTGATTATTTTTTTTCTATCATGTCACATTTGGAATCCTAATTAAAGATAGTACAAACTCGAATTGAAAAAATTATTATTTGTTGCAAAGAAGAAATTTAGATTTTCAAATTATTCAATCTTGCATTGAACCCGCAGAGCTTACGTCATGTAAAATTCATTGCTGGCAAATCAAATCATATTTGCCGAGGGTCGTCCTCAGCCGATTTGTTGGGATTTCACCAACACTTGCTTTCCCACGACTAATAGTTATAGATGACTATATTTTATGTCTCTAGTAGCAAATGGTTACTCTAGATGATAATATTAAACTGCAAGTCAAGAACAAACTAGTTTAGGACAGTCACCCGATCTTGCGCAATGGCAATCTTATGGTTTTTCGGGTTTTTTATTTTCGTAATGGTTTTTAAACCGTCGCCATAAAAAACCGTGAGACGGTGTGAACCCGGTATACCGCTATATAAATTGTATAGCTATCTGCAAAAATGTAAAGCAATCGACTCTCATCAATAAATTCTCTGTATCTCAATCTCGGAGCAAACAAATAGGAAAGCTGTTGAATATTCTGAAATTAATATGACCAGTCATATTAATTTCAAAATATTCAACAAAATATGATATACATTGTAAAGAATGTACTTTTTCAGGGATTTGTTGTTAAAAGGGTTAATGATAGAATTTTGAAAATCAATGATAAATTGCAATCACGTACAAATTTTGCAAAGCAGCTACAGCTATGCATGTTGCAGAATGTATAGCAACTGCTTAAATATGTGTAGCAAATTGAGAGACGATACCAGATAAATTATGCACTGAGCTCACATTCTTTCAAGCAGATTTGACTGTAAGGACCCCAAGGGGATTGGCTTCAGATACAGAATTTTGATTAGTCAATTTACCTGGCCAGAATGGTCAAGTGAGCTTGTGACGGTCTGGCAACTTTCTTTAAACAACTCAAGAGCCGCTGGACCGATTTCCATTATAATTGGCAGGAAGCATCCTTAGGGCATAGATTCAAGTTTGTTCAAACTTAGCCGATCAGCCAATTTGATTGAAAACTCATGAAACATCATTTAGGTCAAGACCTAAGCCAAGTTTGTTCAAGAGAGCTTGAGTGACCAGATTATTCAGCATCCATCTTGGATGACCTAATTTACGTGAAAACGGCTTCTAGAACCGCTGAAGGGATCAGGCCGAAATTTGGGAGATATGATTAGGGACTAAAGACCATTAAAGGTTGTTCAAGGGAAGTTAATCTGTAAAAAACATGGGCACCGTTGACTAACCAAAATGTGTGTTTGGCGACCATGTTGGATTTTTTAATTTCGAGGCTTAAATTGGTTTGTGTTTTTGGTTTTTCTGTTTTCAAATTTGCCATTTTCAAAACTCGGATAAACGGTTTGACAGCCATCTTGGATCATTCTCCCGCTAAAAGCTCGAAAAGCACTGGGCCGATTTCAATTATATTTTGCAGGAACATTTCTTAGGTCAAGAGATTCAAGTTTGTTCAAAGGAAGAAGAGTGGCCGATGGTCATCTTGGATTCTGGCATATTTTTAGAAATATCAAAATCTCTGAAAGGGCTTGGGCATCGATTCAAAACACATGAAATATGATCTACGGGAAGAGCTGAACAAAGTTTGTTCAAGGGAACCTGATTGGCCAAATAGGTTGGTGGGCATCTTGGATGACCTAGTTTTCGCGAAAACGGCTTCTCCAGAACCGCTAAGCGAATCGGACCGAATTTTGGCATATATGATTAGCGACTAAGGGCCATTAAAGTTTGTTCAAGGGAATCTGATAAGTAAAAAACATGGCCACCATGGAGCAATCAAAATGTAGTGTTTGGCGGCCATATTGTATATTTTTATTTGATGTATTTTGAAGCCGAAATTGTTTTTTTAAGGGTTTTTAGTTATTCTGATTTCAAATTTGCCATTTTCCAAACTGTCGGATAAGCGGTTTGTTGGCGATCATGGATCTTTTCATGCCAAAATCTACGATACTAAAGCAATTGGAAATTTAAAAGGTCTCGAGAACAACTGGGCCGATTTCAAGTATATTTTACAGGAAGCATCCTTAGGGAATAGGGATACAAATTTGTTCAAAGGAAGACGATTGGCCCGCGGCCATCTTGGATTTTGGCTGACTTTTATAAATGTCTAATAATCTAACTCGAAACTGCTTTGGGGATCGATGCAAACCTCATGAAATATGAGGCCAAAATAAAAAATAGTTTCGTTCCTGTAAAACTTCCGGATGAAATTTGGGTTTTTTCACCCGGCCGGTAATTTTTTTCTACCAAGCATAAATGTTAAAACATGCATACATTTGTTTTTAATGCCATTTGTATGCAATGTGAATCTCTTTTGCTAAATGTGTCATGAAAAACATAACAAATTTGGCAATTACCACCATATTTAAAACGATGCTAATCTCATCTCAAATGTTGTACTGCACCGATAGAATATGGTTTATAGATTCCATATCATTCATATCCTGTCACATTCCCTGATCTGTATCGCAATTATTTATTTTGTAATATCGAGTAAATGTTGAACAGGGATCGACACCATTTTGTCTCCTCAAGCTATTGTGTGTGATGTCATGTCAGCTCCAAAGCATCACATTCTTTATTATGTAATGCTCATCCCATTGAATATTTTGAAAATAATTTGACTGGAAGTTGGTGCTGCCTATGGCAGAACATGTACACAGAATTTTGATTGATTGATTGATCAATGAGTGGCAATCTTGGATTTTCCCAAAATTTTCAAGAAAACACTTAAGACTACTACTGAATAACTGTCTATGGGATTTCAGCCAAAGAAGGCTATGGTTGTCGGCTTCAGAAGTTCTATGCAGAATTTGGATAGGACAATTGTTTGGGCATACCCGGCGGCCATCCACTTAGATTGCTTGAAGCTGTTAGTGTTTCGGCCACAGATCCATTTTCCTGTCAAATAACTACCCTTTAACCATGGAATTTATTCAAGAAAATTAAAAAAGTTTTCATAGAAAATGTCCATTTGCAGACCAACAGAAGATTATTTGAAAATTTACGGCTGGAATGACTGGCTCGGTTATCGTGCCAGTCATTCCATTGATAAATTTTCAAAAATAGTCTTCTCTTGATTTGCAAATGAACATTTCTGAAGACCACCGCAGAAGCCATTTTTGGCCGATGAGTGTTAAAGGGTTAATGAATATTTAACAGCATTTCTCTCTTTCAATCATGTCAATTCACCTTTCCAGAGTACCCACCCACCCATCATATGACGTCATAATGAACTGCGTGATGTGTACAATGACATCATGAATGAAGTCGATAAGTACATCACGAACGAATATTTGAAGACGGTCTATGCATTGTTGTACAAATTGTTTGCTTTTGAATATTTTGAAACTAATTTGACTGGGCGCTGTTGCTGCCATAGGCAGCAACAGCGCCCAGTCAAATTAGTTACAAAATATTCACCAGCTTCCCTGTATTGTTTTCAGGAAATTGATAGCTAGGGCATTTGGGGATCGATCAATCCCAACACGGCGAGGTGTGGGTGGAGCTTAGCTAGTGACGGGCGGGGCATAGCTAAAAATGGAAATGTCCATTGAACTTCTGTGTCATAATGTCTTAATTTTAAAAATTTTAATTTTCTCAGAAAATGTCCATCGGCAGACGAAGAGAAGAGTATTTTTGAAAATTTACCATTGGAATGACTGACTCGATAACCGAGACTCATTCCAGTGGTAAATTTTTTTTAAATACTCTTCATTTGCAAATGGTCATTTCTCAAGACCACTGCAGAAGCCATCTTTGGCATATGAGTCTTAACACGGGTACTACAAATTTGTTCATCCGTAGTTATATTTTTTTTTCAAAACCAACAATTGTCAAATTGCTTTTCTTAATTAACTGGTCTCTAATTGTTTTATGAATTGCAGATCAAAGGCCGATGATGAGGCTGTATGTGATGAAGTGGAGGATAACACATCATCTGTTCCGCGTCACCAGATGAACGGCGACGTAAGTGCTGCTGTTGCTGAGGATGATTCCGCCACGAATAAAACAGATGTAGTTAGTCCTGAATCACCAGTAGAAGTCGTCACAGAAAAAAATGATCACGTCGCATCGGAAAGCGTAATGGAGAGTGAAAATGTAGACGAATCGAAAACTGAAATTATGCGAGAGGAAGTTAATGTCAAGGACATTGCCACTTCTGTCGACAAGGAAAGTGATTTGACTGGTGTGAGTGACAATGTGAATAGTAGTGAGTTAGAAAAAACTAGTTTACAGAACGGTGAAAAGGACACTGTGGCTGATGACATATCAGCGGTCGGGTGTGAGAATAAATCTGATAGTCCGTCGTCCGAGGTCGAATCAGGTGGTCAGGGTGATGACCAGGTGGGTGATATGACGAACAATCTAAAGGCTGATGATAGTGAGAAGGAGAATAAGAAAGTGGACAGTCCGATGGATTTAAGCACAAAACAAGATGCTGCTTCAGATATTATTATGCTCTCAGATGAGGAGGAAGAGGGTAAAAATGTGTCACTCACTAATGGATTTGTTGATATGGAATTATCTGAAGAAGAAATCCGAATGCGTAATATTCTCATTAAGGGCCTGCAGTCTGAGTTAAGAAACGAGGAAGCTACGCTTGTACTGTTGAAGAAATTACGTCAAAGTCAAATAGCGCAACAGGCGCAGGATCAAGGAGGCAGTGCTGCTAGCACAACCATTAAGCAGCAAGCAATAAATAAAGGACAAACGCATGGACAACCACCGCCCCTTATCCGTGGCTCACAAGCTCATCAAGTGGCCGGTGAACATACTTCAGTTCACCAGGTTCTCCATGCAGTGAATAAAACACAGGCACATTCAGGAATGTCTGCACAGCAACAACACCAGCTTCTAAACCGTACACAGCATTCACTGCAACAGCAACAGGCTAGCCGACAGAATTCAAGTGGTGGACCGCCACCTCTCGTCATGGCACCGAGATCTGGACAACTACACAATCGGAACTCATCCGGGACGCCAGGATTACGCGGAGGCTTGCCACCTGGTAGTGCTCCACCAAATGTTCTCGTTGGTTTCCGTGGTGGGCCTCTTAGTCAGCAGAATCATGCCCGCTCAGCTAATCAACAGGCTTCTGTATTGGACCAACAAACTCCGGCTCAACGCCAAGCAGCGGCGAAACTTGCACTCAGAAAACAGCTTGAAAAAACTCTTCTACAAATTCCACCTCCCAAGCCACCCCCACCGGAAATGAACTTTATACCAAGTCTGGTTTCCACAGAATTCATACTGTTGGTCGGCTTAGAAGAGGTGGTTAATTATATAACTGATCAGGATTTAATTGCACGTGGTAAGAAGAACCCCGCAGAGAAACTAGTTTGTACACCGTTTACATGTGTGCAGTGTGGTACCGATTTCACACCGGTCTGGAAGCGTGAGAAACCTGGATCTAAGAATGTGATTTGTGAGATGTGTGTGACAACGAATCAGAAGAAAGCGTTAAAACAGGAGCATACGAATCGTCTGAAAAGTGCATTCGTTAAAGCGCTACAACAGGAACAGGAGATTGAGAAAATGCAGCAGTCACAAACACCACAGTCGTCTTCCAACAGTGGTGAAAACGCCGCCGGTACCACCTCGAGCAGCACAAGTACAAGCGCGACATCATCAGCTCATAAATCTCAGAGTAATACAAGCAATGTCACAGGATCCTTGTTGTCCTCCACCTCAGCCACAGCTGTCACCTCTGTACCACATAACTCCGCAGCTGCTGTAGCCGCCGCAGCAGCCGTGTATAAAACAACGACCGATCAGTTACGTCACCATCAGAACCTCATGCAAGCTCACCAGGCGCAGTTACGCGCGATTCAGCAAGCGCAACAGCAGTCGCCGATCTCACTACAACAAGCACTCGCAGCCGCGGCACGTGGTCAGCCATTCCCGTATCAACTCCCGTACAAACCGACAGACCTTCAACGACAGTATCTTCTCGATATGATACCTCCTCGCTCTCTAGCTGGGTGGAAAACGTAAAGGTAATGGAACAGTGGTTAGGTATATATATATATATATATAGTACTTATTATTTGTGTATATTATGAAGTCGTGTGTACGTATCTGTAATTTAACAAGGACGTCATTGATACGCTGGAACATTAATATTATAGATATAGTGATTGTTATATCATGAATTTGTAATTAGGCAGATTCGTGTCTTGGTGGTAGTTCAGATTTCATGACGAATCGAGACATGGGAACCTGACTAAGTCACTGTAACCCTGAAATTTGTTCAAAAGATATTTTTTTAGAAAATGCCAAATTGCAGGCCAAGAGCGGGCTGTTAGCCAGAGACCCATCTAGCTGTTGTTTCAACGGGTAAATTTCATTTTGGACAGGCTGAAAAAGTCTGAACAAGTTAAGATTTAGAAGAATTTTACCAATTTAACCAAGAAATTTGCAAATTGTTCTTCTAACTTGGAGTATTATAAGACCTATGTTCATTGTCTGTTGTCACCCTATTTTCAATCCCTGGCTAACAGCCTGACCATGAGAAGACTATTTTTGAAATTTTACCACTGGAATGACTACGATTATCAAGCCAGTCATTCCAATGGTAAATTTTCCAAAAATAGTCTTCTTGCTATTCAAATGGAGATTTCTCAGGACAGTGCTGAAGCCGGCGTGAGAGTTAATAACTTAAACATGATGTCAGTCATCGTCAGTGATTGCCAGTCATCGTCAGTGATTGCCAGTCATTGTCAGTCATCGTCAGTGATTGTCAGTCATCGGCAGTGATTGTCAGCCAGTCAGTCATCGGCAGTGATTGCCAGTCATCGGCAGTCATTGTCAGTAATCAGATTTTTATGCAGCCATTTGAAGATTTAACAGTGTTAGAAGCAAGAATGGTCTACATTCAGCGAGATAATGAAGCTGAAAGTTGTTGTTGTTTTAGACAGCAAGCAAGCTTTTCTAGCAACATTTGTTACCAGATTGAACACGTGTCCAGAAAGGGGAAGTAATCTGGAGATTCAAGTATCATGTGTGTATTTAACAGCTAATACAATGAAGCTCAGTAGTACATGTATATTTAACATGTTTCCCAAACATGCCAAACAAAATTAATCTTATTAATCCTTAGGACTAGTGTACAGTTTTTATCAATTTTGGTGGACGATGTTTCTGTCTGCGATGGCACCATCTTCCAGCAAATTTGTTGAAAAATGAACACCAGTTAATCTTTTAATTTAATTTGAAAATATTAACTTTTCACATCGGAGTGGTAAGGGTTAAACATAATTTGATTGGAAGACATTGTTACATAAGTTATGTTGAAAATATTCAACAGAACATTTCATACATCGTGTTCAAAGTTTTACTAATAATATTACCGTTTTTTGTCTTAGATGCAATTTAGCTTATTTATGAACTACTGCTGCCATTATTTATCCCTTAACGTCAAGCTGGTCAAGATTAGCCATTAGTCGGATGCAGGGGTAAAAATGTTTGAAAATTTGAAGTCATCCATTCTCACATTTAATGAGGTCATCCAAACTGAACTGAGGTCATCCTTTCATAATAAGCAATGCAAATTTACAGGATTTCAATTCATCCATGGATGACCTCACCTAAAATTGAGGTCATCCCTAGCAATTTGAAGTCTTGAAAATGAATGGAAGAGTGAACAGTTTGTCCCCTGGTCAGACGTAATGTCCATTTGCAGACCAAGGCATTATTTTTGAAATTTTACCACTGGAGCGAGGGGTTCAATAACTGACACGACAGAATTATTGGCTATATGCAAGCCAGTCATTCCAGTGGTAATCTGTAAAAAAAATAGTCTTCTGTTTTGGCCCATAAGGCCATCCTTAGAATATTCTTGGTTTGGAGTAACGAACTCACTATTTTGAAATTGGCTAGGTGGGCAAATGGCTGTTTTTCATGGTCAAATGTTGAAAAATCAGCAGTTTATTGGGATAAAAAAAAAAAAGGATATGAAATGGCAACTCAAAATGTTTTGTGTAGGTAGGATTTTTTAGTGTATGTAGAGTTAGCCCAAACAAGAACTTTTAAGGACAGCCTAAATGAACATTCAGTCAGTAACAATGTCAAGTTCCTTGACCAACACCTGTAAGCACATAAAATGGGTACCCCTAGAGCTCATTTTCAAGGCAAACATACAGGAATACTGCTGAATATTTTGAAATTAATTTAACTGGAAGTCATTGCTTGCTGCTCAGCCAGCAAGGGACAGCTTCCTTCTAAAGAATTTTCAAAATATTCGGAGAATAATTTTTATATCAAAAAGGATTAATTTTTTCA
This sequence comes from Chaetoderma sp. LZ-2023a, assembly GCA_034401795.1. NCBI lineage: Eukaryota > Metazoa > Mollusca > Caudofoveata > Chaetodermatida > Chaetodermatidae > Chaetoderma > Chaetoderma sp. LZ-2023a. The sequence continues at coordinate 21,118,544 of CM067360.1, read as the reverse complement.
ATGATTTGTCTGTGAAAGGCATTAACATAGCACATCACTCTCCTTTCATTGGAGGTTATATTTGAAAACATGTATGATATTTCCAGAAGAGTTTCACTGAAAGGTGTTGCTCTGTTCTGCAACAACAACTGTCACTCAAACTCTTCAAAATATTCTACAAACCCAGAACTGCAGAAGACTATGAGAAGAATGTAGCATTTAGCAGATCACTGTACAAGTCAATGCAAGTACTTAGTAAGCTTGAAAAGAAAAGTTAAATTTTTAGTTAGAATTTATTCTTTTGTATTCAGTCATTAATCAATTCAGGTTTGCAAATCAAAAATCATGTCATAACCCTGTGAAACCTGAACTGCTTGAATTCATAATTGGCCTTTCAAGGTTGTTAAAAGTGCTTGCTTTCAGCAAGTTGATTTGAAAATGTTATTTAGCAGAAATCTACTATGGTGTGACCGTGGCCTAAATGTGTCCTTGTTCTTGCCCTACAGTGAACATAATGGACCTGTCCAAGTTTATCCATCCATCATATGACGTCATAACCAACTAAGTGACATGTAGGATGATGTCATGAATGATTCTATATAGTCGTTCTTTAACGCTTAGTCTGACGCGTTGTACAAATTTTGTGTTTACCATTTAATAAACATTCTGTTGAATATTTTGAAACTAATTTGACTGTGCTGTTACTGCCATATGCAGCAACATATGGCAGCAACAGCACCCAGTCAAATTTGTCTCAAAATATTTAACAGGTAACGTGTATACTTTTCTAGACATTGTGAGGACATTCACAACACGATCAAGAAGTTGTTGGAGATGGGCGGGGCATAGCTTAAACTGGAAAGGTCCATTGTATTTGAAGCAATGTCTTCCACTACAATTATGTTCAAAATATTCAACAGAACATTTCTTACTAACTAACATGTTTTGGTGTTCTTTTTGAAAACCTGAACAAACTTATTTATGATGTACTGTGCGGCACACAGCGGTGAATGCAGGGCTTTAGATTTACCTCATTTGGGCACACCACCTATCTGGTCCGGGATCCATCATTTGGGCACACCACCTATCTGGTCCGGGATCCATCAACGCTCATAGAAACTAGAGAATTTTGAAATTTGAGCCATTTTAGTTTTAATAACACTAAGACCTCTGAATGGCCGTGAAATGTGACTAAATCAGTTAATTAGTGTTCATAGCCGCCAGTAGAATTTTAATTTGGGCTCACTAATATGGGTGGATTTCATTTGGCCATGACTTAAGTCATAGCTAAGGGGTAATCTAAAGCCCTTTGCCTGGCTTAGGCGATCTGAATGCTATCCTGGTGTCCAAGGATTACATAGAATGTTAAAAGTTGTCAAAATGTCTCAACATACAATTTACTCAATGAGGTCCACATGCAATAAAATATGAAACTGATTTTGATCAGTTATAAATGTTCACGGCTGGGCCACCATTCTGAAATCCTAACATGCCTGAGGTTAACACGTTAGCCATCAAATTTGTTTTAGAAAATTAAGTTTTCTCATAGAAAAATGTCCATTTGCAGACTCATGGATGACTATTGTTGAAAATTTAACACTGGAATCACAGGCTCTGTTATTGAGCCAGTCATTCCAGTGATAAGTTTTCAAAAATAATAATCTCTGAGTCTGCAAATGGACATTTTCCAAGATCACTGTAGAAGCCATTGTTGGACTCGGCCATTAAAACAAGAGCCATGAGCCAAGTCATTGATTGATCCTGTCAATAACAAACCCTCTGTGCCTCATGTGAAAATCAACCAGTTCATTGAAACAGAAAGTTAATCGTTAATTTCAACAAAATTTTAAATTTGTTATAATAAGTTTAATTGTGACTAATTTGATGCTCCTCCAATACAGTGTACAGCTCTGGATATATGTGTATTGTATAGTGTACATTTAAATGTTGAACCACTCTGATGTCAAACTTTTAAACTTTCAAATGAAATTAAATAATGAACAGGTGTACATTTTTCAACAAATTTGGTGGAGGACGGTGCTGTCGTAGACAGCAACATCGTCCACCAAAATTGTTGAAAAATGTGTACCAGATTCTTCGCTGTCGAACCAGTTAAAAAATAGGATTTTGACATCAGAGTGGTCAGGGTTAAATGTTGATTCACTGCTCCTTATCAGCGACCACATATTGTGCCTGTACATATCATGGCCATTCACAAACACTGTCTCTATCTCTCTGTAATTATATACAATTCATGTTAGTACCATGACTACTGTACATAGAACAATATGTTTAAGTTATTGAGGCGTTTAATAATAATGATAACAATAATATGTCCGCCGCCACCACCGTCGGCTCTTGGTGGATGAAAGGATGGCCATAAAGATGTCTAGAATGTAAGGTTTTGTCTGATCATGTTAAACAGGATTAACCCCCTCATGATGAAGCCGTCCCAAAACTAGCTTCTACAGCGGTCACGAGGATTGTCCATTTACAGGCCAGAAGAGTATCTTTGAAAATTTAGCTCAGGAATGACTTGCTAGGTTATCGAGCCAGTCTTTTCAGTAGTAAATTTTCAAAAATATTCTTGGCCTGCAGATATTTAGATTTTCTTGACCACAGTAAGTTATTAATTATACCTTAACATGCGAACTCCCATTTTTAGCTCACCAGGCCAAGTGAGCTTATGCCATGGTGGCCGTCCGTCGTCCGTCCATCAAATCGCTTCTTCTTAACGGTTTGACTGATTTCAACCAAATTTGGCTGGAAAATTTTTTTCAACCAAATTTGGCTGAAAAATCCTATGGTGGTACCCTCGACGTTTTTTCTTTTTTCAGAATTTTGATTGATCAATTTTTGGGTGAAAATCTACCGTAAATAGTCAAAATGCTACTCCTTACCTGCTTGACATATTTAAACCAAATTTGCCTAGATGGATTCGATGGTGGTAAGCTCTAGAACCTCTTCAGAATTTTGATTGATCAATTCTTTGGGTGAACATCTTAGATTTTATTAAAAATCTACCGGAAATGGTCAAAATTCTACTCCTCCAAAGCTGCTTGACATATTTCAGCACAATTTGGCTGGAAATGGTCAAATTTGCATCTTTTCCTTACCATTCTGAGCGATTTCGACCAAATTTGGCTGAAACGACCCAATGGTCGTAGGCTCCAGAACATCCATTCAGAATTTTGATTCATCAATTTTTGGGGTGAAAATCTTAGATTTTATGAACAATGTATCGGAAAATGCTTCTTCTGCTTACCATTCTGAGCGATTTCAAGCAAATTTAGTTGAAAGGATCCTGTTGTGATGGGCTCCAGAATTTCCATTCAGAATTTTGATTCATAAATGGTTTGGATGAAAAGCTTAGATTTTGTGAAAAATTTACCCGAAATGGTCAAAATGCTACTCCTCCATAGCTGCTTGACATATTTCAACCAAATTTGGTTAAATGTATTCTATGGTGATAGGCTCCATAACATTCATTCAGAATTTTGATTGGTCAATTTTTCTGGTGACCATCTTGTTTAATGTAAAGAATCGTGTATGTTTAAATGCAAATGTTTCAAATGCTAATGGTGGAGGTGAGCATCACGGGCCCTTGGCCCCCTTGTTTATTAACCCTTTCACTGACAAATCCCTGAAATTTCTTTCCGATTCATATTAACTGACTGCTAAGTTTTTGCAGACGACATTCTAAGGGTTATATCTGGTTATATCTCTGTCACTGCCAAATATTTTGAAAACACTGACTGAACGTTGTTGGTGGCTAAGCCACCAACAACTTTCAGTCAAATTGTTTTCAAAAATAATCTGCAAGTCCAGAGTTTTTGCTCATTGAAATTATTGTTTGGTGGTTTGCAGCAGCGAGACAGTTAACGTATTCTGTTGACTATTTCTGAAGTTAATATGACCGGAGCTGTCCCTGCATAAGGCAGCAACAGCTCCCAATCGTATTGATTCCAAAATATTCAACAGCTTTCCTGTCTTTAAATGTTCTTGAAACTGAGATATGGGGATATACGGGTTAACCATTTAACTTTCAAATTTGTTCCAAGAAAATTTAAGTTTTCTCAAAGATAAATTTTCGTCGGAGGGAAAATCTAATTTTATCAGGTTTAAGTTTATGTTTATTACTAAATGTAGTGAAAATTGACAATCATTTTATGGTGCAGCTCATAAATAAGTTAACATGTTTCCTAAACAAACGAAAACATGTTAGCACAATTTTAAACACAATGTGTTCTTTTAAATATTTTGGACTTAATCATGTTAATTTCCATTCAAATTAAGTTCAAAATATTCAACAGCATATTTTATGTTTTGGAAACATTAAATTATTTCTGAGCGATGCTGTCCGATTTTGGTAAGAAATTTATAAGAAAAGTTCTACATTGTAAAGGTTTTTAGGATTTATTCATGGTCACGGCCAAAGTTGTGAAACCTTATGTTCTTGTGTTAAAATTTGAGTCAAATCGCACCAGTGATTTCACAGATACCTGTAGATCCTGAAGTTGATAGGATCTGGATCCGTTTTTGTATCCGGATCATAACCAATAGGACCAAACAATGGCATAGTAAAAAATTGTCTTGTCTTTGTCTATAGAGTGATTTACTTTCATCAAGCACACATCATCTTCATTAGTATGATAAGTAAAGCAAGGTGTTGCATTCTGGTTTGTCTGTCTGTCATTATGTGTGTAGGTCCATCCCATCCACCGGAGCTGTTTCTAAAGAGCTGCTCATCCGATCTGTCTCATGGTTTAACACAATGAAAGATATAACCGTTAAAAAGGATTTCTCGGGTTTGGTTATGATCTCGCGTGAAGTGAGCAATTTGAGATTGATGACTTGGGGCTCCTTTGTACATCCAGAATTTCAACTAGATATAATTCATGAGTCGGACATACATGGGGGGAAGGTATTACCAGGGATTCGGTTCTAGAAATGTGGTGAGCTATAAATTGCTCTCCATCATATCTATGATCAATGCTAGGCGAGGAGTGATCACTCCTTTGGTAGAATGAAAATGTGAAATTCTCCTTCGATCAATACTCACCATTCTGTTACTTCTGATATACAGCTAGCCTTGACAGCGGCTCTAGGATTATAGACTTAGAAAGCTTTACCGACTCCTGGGAACCGGGTACCCGGCTCCCAACTGCCGAGTACCCGTTTACCATAGAGCTCATTCTTGTTTGCATAGCAACAAGAGCAATACATGCTTTCTGCATTGAGGATTTTAGTGTTTTTTTGTGAAAGAAAATCTAAGTCTTTAATCTGTGATAGTTTGTGTGTTCGTGAAAGGATTAACTAAAGGATACTATGGAGAATACCACCAAAGATAACCAGGTTGTATCGTTCTTTATTATCCATAGTTAAAAGTCTCTAAATTTCGCTGTGTCGCATGTTCCAATTTCTGACCCCATAGAATCTGGGACGTGTGCTAACAACGATATATGCCAGACGATCGCCTTCTTTAACCCCCAACAGGCGATCGGCAGATATGAAAATAGGTGTTATGCTACGGTATTTCTAACACGAATATCGGCTGACGTCGTTCTCCGTAGGATCCGAGCGGGTGACGTCACACCCGGTCGCTCAGATGTTTATGTGAAGAAAAATTTTTCATTAATTCGCGCATCTTGTTCTGGGTGCTGCGTACTAAAAATGGTACCGGAAACTTTAGAATGATCAAGTTTACGTGCGATCACGATCGGTTTGCAATGATCGGTGGTTTCAAAATTCTTGAGTAGATGCGTGGTCTGCGGTTTTACCGTGTGATACAGACAGCAGTTTGTTATACATTTTGTTGTTTTCTTCACATATCGTGCTGCTTTCGTTAGGAGTATAATTTATATTGATTAGTAAATATACCCCGAATGCTATGCGATATGATTCCTGGAGCCGTTACACATCCTGGAGGATCTATTATGGGTGTGTTTAATGCCCGCCTCGTTCTTGTCGTCATAGTCAATGCGATCGTTGTTGTAACGTGGCGGGGTGGGGTGCGGGAGGGTTACAGTTAATTTATGAGTCAAATTATTTGAAAATTAATTGTCTTGCCTTCCATCCGGGTCTCGTTCCGCTTGTTTATTGTAGGTTTGTGCTTATTTTATAGGCCAAGCCAGCCCCGCCATCATGTAACGACTGCCATAAGTTTGTCCGTGTAATGTTCAAGGACCATGTCTGTTTTAGGTGTTCCCTGTGTAATATAGATCATAGGTGTAATGTTTGTGCAGTGTGGTCCGTTGAGATGATGGTTAAGTTCCTTGCCAGAAGGACTTGACTGGGTCTGACGCGGGGTCAGGCGGTCCGAGAGTAAATCGTGGAGCGCCCGGTTCGGCCGGTGCGGGTGCTCCACGTCCCCAGCTGGAGGTGGCGGAGATGGCACCGCCGGCGTGGTTTGGTCCGGCTGTGCAGGGTTTTTCTGCATAGCGTTCTGCCCACGCTGGTGTCGTCCCTGCTACCAAAGGTTGGGGGGCAGTTTCTCCCCATGCCTGGTACGGATCCTGTCCTCGGACAGGATTCTGGACTGGTTACCGAGGGGGCCGTCTCGTACGGCCCCCTGGCAGTCCCTTCGGCCAGACGGGTTTCTGTTTCTCTGCGGCCACCTCCGGGTGGTCCAGTAGCGGTGGCCGGTCCGTCAGGTGTGGGAGCCGTCCGCCAGGACGGTTCCACGGTTGACTCGTCTAGTGACGACTCTTCGGAGTCTGAAGACGAGGAGGCCGAGGAGGAGAGGTTGTTGCAGTCGGACGTGGGGTGCCGTTGGCGCCCGTGTCCGGCTATGGTTCCGCGACTGCTACGTGCTACGGTTTTCCGTGCGGACCTACCCCATGGACCGGAGTGTTTCATGGGGTGGCGGTGGTACCGGAGTGCCTGGCGTGTCAGCCGTGGCTCCTTGCTGGGAGGCCGTGGCTGGCAGACCGGTGAGCACGTCAACGGGTGACGTGTTTGCGGGGGTGTCTTCATAGGAGGTAGATTGGTCAGATGCTCTGGCGTGGCTAGCCAGGGTTGACCCGTCTGTGGTTTCGGCCACGGCCGATGAAGATGCGCCCCGTCCGTCGGTTGCGTCGATCAGGACGGGGATTTTGCCCGCGGCCCGGATCCAGTCAGTGGGACTGGATCCACGTTTCATAGAATGGTTGGATGCTATTTATAGCAAACAACTGATGACCAAGGGTCAGCTCCCTGCGGCCTCCAGGGAGGTGCGGGCAAGATGTCGTATTCCGCGGGGGGAATACGACAGGTATGGTGTAGTCCCGTCGGTCACGGAGGATGACCGATGGGTACTGGGCGTCCAGAGTGCCGTGGCGGGTAACCCCGGTCCGGCACTTGTGGACAAGTCTCAGGTACACCAGGAAGAAGTCCTGTCCCTATGCGATGAGGGTGTGATGGCAGCGATGAGCGCTGTCAACCACTCTTATCGTCTCCTTCAGTCGGTGTGGGCTGAAGCGGGGCAGGCCACCCTGTGCCACCTGTGGCGCTTTCATGTGTCAATGACGGCCTGGTGCTGTCGATGGACGCATTGGCAAGGGTGCAAGCGCGTGTGACGAAATCCAGGAGGCAAATGGTCATTGACCATATGCGTCCGGCTACGGCAGTCAGTGAGCGTCTTCTTGGGACGCCCCTGACAGGGCCTAGCATGTTCGGTGGCCAAGCGCGGGCCATCTTAGAGGATACCGCCAGTATCGCGCAGAATCGGTTAGCGGTAAACCTACAGCTAGAGCTAGTGCGGCAAGCGCACGCACTAGGGCCTGTGGGGAAACCGCTAACGGGACAACCTTCAAAGGAGCAGAAGAAGCATAAGGGCAAGGCGAAAGCTAGGCCTGTTGCGACTTCTGCTTCAGCTGGGTTTTCAGAGCCGCCGCCGGCGAAGAAGCCCAGGAAGGTTGTAGAGGCGCCTACCCTCCCCAATGTTGCTCCTGACCGCCCTAGAGGCGGGAAGGGGAAGGGTAAGGGTAAGGCCTCAAAGGGCGGACAGAAGGGGCCGAAGCGTACCTGAGGGTACGAAAGCTCCCTTCAGATCCGCCTGGACCGCGCCTGTGCGACAGGAACAGCGGTGCCAGTTATACCCGTCGTGCCTAGAACGAAATGGTTCTCTCTCTCTCTCGTTAAGAAAGAGGGGGGAGCGGACTGCGAGCCGGACAACCCCGTTAGACGTCGAGGCGTCTATGGTGGGTGGAAGGCTCATGCGTTTCGTCGGGGCCAGGCAAGGTGTGACGTCAGACAGTCTGGTCCTGGGATGGTTATCCCAGGGTTACATGCCGGAGTGGTGGGACTTTCCACCACAAAATCTGTCTTTGGTACCAAGGGAGCCAGACAAGTTAGAAGCCGTTCAAAAGGAAGTGTCGGGTTTGCTTCTGAAGGGAGCAATAAAACCAGCAAACCGAAACACTCCAGGCTTCTATTCAAACATGTTCCTTGTCCCCAAGTGCACAGGGGGATGGAGAACCATACTCAATCTCAGGCCATTAAATTGGTTTATCCATACGCCTCGGTTCCAGATGGAAACGCCGAGGTCGGTAATGCGGGATTGAGGAAAGGAATGTGGTGTGTATCGATCGATCTGAAAAACGCATATTTCCACATTCCTATGAATCGGAGTTGGCACAGGTTTCTGAGATTTGCGTTTCAGAATCAAGTATGGGAGTTTACAGTCTCCCGTTTGGCCTGTCGACAGCTCCGAGGGTTTTCACAAGAGTGGTCCTTGCGGTGACAGCGTTTCTCAGAAAAGAGAACGTGGCGCTACACACCTACATAGACGACTGGCTGCTCAAGGCAGACTCGGCAGCCAGGTTGAACGTGGATACTGCTCTGACTCTGAAGTTACTTTCAGATCTACGCTGCATAGTCAACGAGGAGAAATCCGAGTTGACGCCCACTCAACGTTTCGTTTATTTGGGGATGCGATTCGACCTCGAGGAGGGCAGGGTTTACCCGTCAGAGCCCAGAGTGGTGTCTCTGTTAGCCATCCTCAAGAGTTTTCGAGTGGGAAACCAGATTCAGGCGAGGCGGTTCCTTCAGATGCTGGGCATGATGGTCTCCATGGAGCAGGTTATCCCGTACGCTGCTCTAATGCGAAGGCCTATCCAGTTGTATCTGATGTCTCTGTGGAAACAGAGAACAGAACCCCTGTCAAAACTGGTGCCAGTTTTGGAGCCGATAATATCGCATCTTCTATGGTGGAAACAGCGTCAGAATCTCCTATTAGGGGTTTCGCTGCACCTACCCCGCCCCCAGCTGTCCATCTACACGGATGCATCGCTGGAAGGGTGGGGTGCCTGCCTGGGAGAACACCAGGTCTCGGGCACATGGACTCTCCCGGAGAGTCAGCTGCATATCAATCTGTTGGAAATGATGGCAGTGGAACTGGCGTTGGAAGAGTTCCTTCCGATGATCAGGGGCAAGGTGATATTGATACGGTCGGACAATTCGACAGTAGTATCATATATAAATCGCCAAGGTGGGACCAGGTCGCCCACTCTGTGTATCAGGGTGTGGCACTTGATTCAATGGTGCAGGAATTACTCGGTTGTTTTGAAAGCAGCTCGTATTCCTGGCCGATTGAACATTCTGGCGGATGCTTTGTCTCGCAGACAGAGAATCCTGCCAACAGAATGGTCCCTCAACCCTCCAGTTCTGCGACGGATCTTCGAGCATTGGGGCAAACCCAACGTGGACTTGTTCGCCACAAAGGAAAATGCTCAAATCATGACATATGTCTCGCCGATTACAGATCCAAATGCCGTCGATACAGACGCTCTGGCGATAAGCTGTAGAGGGATGCATGCTTACGCGTACCCACCCACCATTCTTCTACGAAGGTATTGGTGAAGGTCAGGGAGGAACCGTGTCTGGTCCTGCTAATAGCGCCGTATTGGCCGAGCAGGGCGTGGTTCACGGATCTTCTAGATCTGCTGGTGGAAAATCCTGTGCAGTTGCCCGAGATTCCGAACATAATCTCCCAGGCCAAGGGACGCTTCCTACACGAGCGTCCCGAAATGTTTTGACTCCGTGGATGTTATCAAACAACGTTCCACGTCGGAAGGCTTTTCTCGACAGGCTGCTGATTTCATCGCGGCTGCGAGAAGGAGGTCAACCTTCGAGTCATATAACAACAAGGTTAACAGATTTGCAGACTGGTGTGAAGAAAAGGGTATTGATACCCTTCAATCCACTATCAGCAAATAGCAGACTTTCTCTGTGAGCTGTTCTTTTGAGGACTAGCTCCCGTCACAGTTGCTGGATACAAGTCAGCTTTGGCATCAGTTATCCCTTGTCTAGCCAACAGGGATAGTCCAGAGGTGGCCCAGTTAAATGTGATATTGAAGGGAATGAGCAATCTCCGACCGAGACAACCGGTAGTCATTCCAGCCTGGAGTCTATCTTTAGTGCTTAATGTACTGGCCAAGCACCCTTTCGAACCGTTGCGTTCGGCTAGTCTAAAGCATTTGACTCTAAAGGCGGTCTTTCTATTGGCAGCTTCCTCAGCTAGAAGGCGCAGTGAGATCCATGCGCTTTCGGCAGAGAGGAACCGATTTATTGTTTCTGGAGAAGGTCTGCGTCTTCTGCCAAGAGCAGAGGTTATGTCAAAGAACCAATCTTTGAGATATCCCGCCAAACCGATCATTATACCGAAGTTAACTAGGTTTGATCGTGATGCCAGTGTCTGGTGCCCGGTCCGTGCTTTGACTAAGTACAAGAAACGGACTGACTCGTTACGGTCGAACGATAGACATCTGTGGATCTGCCATAAAAAGTCTTATGGCGCCGCATCCATGGATACTATCTCTCGTTTGGTGGTCGAATGCATTCAGACTACTCACGAGATGGCGACTGGGCCCCAGGTGCAAGGCGTAAGGGCACACAATGTCAGAGGAATAGCCGCCTCGACCGCCCTTTACAATGGTGTTCCGTTATAGGACATCATGGCCGTTGCACAATGGCACTGTGAGTCCTCATTCACGGATTACTATATGAGGGATATGTCAGACTCAGCCAATCCACTCGCTTTAGCTGTTTTCAAACGATAGTTAGTGACCACACTGCTTTTCACCCTTTTCTCACTTTGGTAAGAAAAGAACCTAAAGCAGGCATGGTCAGGCGAGAGGATGTCAACCAGATTGTGTCACCGATGGCCGAACCGGTGAATGGTTGGAGGCGGTACGTCTGAAGTCCTGTTATCATAAGGTAATTCAATAAGTTAGAGTTTTTTGTATTATGTATATGTATCATGTTCATTCATCTTATATATTCATGCTCATTCCCAGGCTAATACAAGCAATATGCAGGGAGTAGTTAACCCTCTTGGCATATTGGTGTTTTCAGGCGAGATACATGTTCGTTAGTTCTCTCCCTTTTCTTAGGAGGAAAAAGGGGGGGGGGACTGTGACGCGAATGTGATTCGGTTCCGTGAACTTGACGGTCCTTTTAGGTCTCCGTTAGTCAAGTTTGAAGTCTAAAATCTTTCTCCAAGGGGCAAAATTAGCATGTATGGCTTGCCCCTTCCCACCAGGTTACTGATCAAATCTGGTGTATATCAGAAGTAACAGAATGGTGAGTATTGATCGAAGGAGAATGCAGGAAATGTCAATTTCCCTTTCTCCGAGATCTAACAATACTCGCCATTCTGTTACGGACCCAGCCTCCCAGCCCCACGGAGGCAAGCCATAGTTTTCTCTTGTTTGGTGGCTATGCAAACAATATGAGCTCTATGGTAAACGGGTACTCGGCAGTTGGGAGCCGGGTACCCGGTTCCCAGGAGTCGGTAAAGCTTTCTAAGTCTATAATCCTAGAGCCGCGGTCAAGGCCAGCTGTATATCAGAAGTAACAGAATGGTGAGTATTGTTAGATCTCGGAGAAAGGGAAATTGACATTTCCTGCATTCTATCAATAACATGTTTAGATCAAAATATTCAAAATTGATTTCAGTTTTAAGATTTGAGGCAAGTGATTAAATGCTCCCCTGCGATGAAAAGTTAAATGAGCTATGCGAGCGAGTGATAGATCACCTCAGAAACGAAGCCCTGCAGTACTTATGGGATCAAATTTTCAAATTAAGACTCAAGTTTCATAATTAACCATTTAATCCTCAAATTTTACAAAGACAATTTAAATTTTCTCATAGATGTCCATTTAAAGGACAAGAAAAGAATGTTTGAAAATTTATCACTGGAATGACTGGCTTGATAAATTATCGAGCCAGTCATAAGTGGTAAATTTTCAGGAATAGTCCGCTCTTGGCCTGCAAATTTATGGACTTTGATTAAGTAAGCAAAATTTATTAGCTTCTTGTCCGAACTGGAATGAGCATTAATCTCCTCTGAGGGGTGGGGGGGGTGGGGGGGTGGGGTGTAATGTGTGTTTGATGTTACTATACTAGAGCTTAGCTACTTCGTGAAGTCGCTTCTTGGTGTCAGAAGCGTGGCTGTATACTGGTAGCTCTGACCTAACACATAATGTGCTAGATCATAGATGATATATACTTCAAAATTAGGTTATATAATACGATTGAAATTGCTGATAGATACTATTATTAACTATTTAATAATAATAATAATATCTCATGCCCTATTTCAAATAAAACATATTTGATAGAATCTTTCTCCTGTTATCATAGTTGTTCCACATCGTGACATGCTATTGGTTACCTAATATAGAATAGAGAGCGCTGGAGAACAGGCATGACTGGTGGGTGTTATACGCTCGCTGTATTATGTGGTGGCGTCTGTCTGTCCATCTGGCATGTCTGGTAGCAAATCCGTGTCAGGTTCATATATCAGTTTTGAACCTACATTTTGAAATTTTTTCAAGTAAACATTAGGCGGTGACAGTCATGATTTCGTTTCAGCGATGTGTATTTGTGAGTTGTTCCCCCCCCCCCCCCCCCCCCCCCCCTGAAATGCTTAAAATTTGTCAAAAATATACTATCCGGGCCAGATCTCAAGAATCAAGATCTGAATTTGTTTTTTCAGTCATGTCAGTGGGCATTATGTGGAAATGACTTGTGATTTCGTTTCACCAAGATCCAACCCTATTTGCGAGTTATCCCCCTTGAAATGCTTAAAATTTTGTCAAAAGTCTATTTTCCAGGCTAGATGTCAGAGTTTTGAACCTAGATTTGAAATTCTTTTTCCAGTCATGATAGCGAAGCGGAGGGTCTCGACATAGAGATCCAAATGACAATCGACATGGACCAAGAATTAGGTAAATATTAGAAAAAATGTTATTCAGGGTTTTTTTCCCATAAAGGGATTAGGACATTTAATTTATCAATGACTTATCTGATTCTGATGTCATTAAAACTACAGATTTGTCCAATGACATTATTGCACCCAAACTCCATCATAATTGAAATGATTTTAAAATTTTTACATGGTTTGTTGGTTAATAACACCATGATTTAGAAGACTGTCGATGGACATTTAGTTCATCAAGGGGGGTATTTTAGGAAATCCTTATTTTGCGACACTGCCCACACATGTGTGATATGCGTAAAAAAATAAAGGGCTTGACATGCGGAATGCAGTCCATCTACTGTTATACCTAGAAAGCTTGATTGATTTCTTACTCGGTTAGTCTGACCTAGTTTCTGGATAATATAGGTCAAAGTAGTAATAAAACTTGCACTAAAGGGGTGCTGTATCCAAAATAGGTCACTGTGACCTGCTTTCCAGACTTCAAATAAATTGTCTGTATTGTATGGGTCAAAGGTATTATATTTTTTATGGTTAGTGCAGCATTACAAGGAAATTTAGTTGATGGTCATGCATGGTTATCCCGTGATAGTGTGTCACTAACACTATAGTTAATTATTTTCAGCCATTGATCTATCTGTTGGCGATCGGTTTTATCATCTGGTCACTGCTACTGTTGCCTGATGACATGAACCATGAATGGTATTTATAGATTCACTCATCGTTATAGCAGACTTCAAACATTCATGTATCAGATGTCATAATCAGAATACACCACTTGTTAGCCGACGTCACGATCAAATGATTTAGGTCCATCAGGAAAATGACAAACATGGCAAAGGTCTAACACTTAACCGTCTGAATAGAGGATTCCATTTTATCTGTCAATCAACTACATGATGGGAAGGCTGACATCATAATCAATGACATAGATAAGTTCATCATGAAAACGTAATTGATGATGGACTAAACGTTGCCATGGGTGCTGTACGAATTCTTTCTTTATTTTATAAACATATTGTTGAATATTTTGAAACTAGTTTGACTGGGCCTATGGCAGCAACAGTACCCAGTCAAATTAGTTTCAAAATATTCAACAGCTTAACTGTATAGTTATCTTGAAATTGTGATTATGGAAATTCAGGTATCAAAGTGTTAACCCTTGGCTCTGGTGTCAAAACTTTAAATTTTCAAATTAAAGTAAAAGATGAACTGGTGCTCATTTTTCAAGAAATTTGGCAACATCCCACCAAAATTGTTGAAAAATGTTCATCAGTTTCTTTGATATTGACACATTAAAAGATAGAATATTGACATCAGAGAGGTAATGGTTAAAAGGTTGAATGACTACGCTATCTTGGATGACTTAGGCTGCAGGGTCCCTCGACAACTATGGTGGGGCAGGTTGGCTTGGAGAAACAATTTGCTTGAAATTTGTTGGTGTTTTAGACGGCAACAAATTTCTTCAAATGGTTTCAACAACACTCCAAAAATAAGTTATTACGGTTTTGTGGTGACACCTGGTTCTACCGCAAACATTAAAAGTTGCTACTGCAATAAACAACAACAAAGCTTGGGGAATCGATTCAAAGCTCATGAAACATCATCTAGGGCAAGAGGTAAGCCAAGTTTGTTCAAGGCAAAAGAAGATATCCGACATGGGCCAATCAAAATGTAGTGCGTTGAGCGGCCATATTGGATTTTTTTATTTGATGAATTTTGAGGCTGAAATTGGTTTTGTGTTTCTGGGTATTCTGATCTGAAATTTGCCATTTTCGAAACTGTCGGATGAACGGTTTGGCAGCCAACCTGGATCATTTTCCTGCCAAAGTCTCGTACTAAAGCAATGGACAATTTAAAATGTCTTCTCGCGAACTACGGGGCCAATTTCAATTATATTTTGCAGGAGCAATCCTTAGGGCATGGTGATACAATTTTGCCGGTCGCCATCTTGGATTTTGGCTGATTCTATTTTTTAATATCTTTAAAAATCCCTGAAACCGCTTGTGGCATCCATTCAAAACTCATGAAATCTGATCTCGAGAAACCTGATTAGCCAAATAGTTCGGCGGCCAACTTGGATGACCTAGTTTTCACAAAAATTACCAGAAATGCTGAACGGATCGGGCGGAGATTTGGCAGATATGATTAGGGACTAAGGGCCATTAAAGTTTGTTCAATGGGAAGTTGATAAGTAGAAAAATATGGCCGGCATGGATCGATCAATATGCAACGTGTTTGGCGACCATATTAGATTTTTATTTGATGGATGTTGAAGCCAAAATTGGTTTTATATTCTCCCATACTAAAGCAACGGGAAATTTAAAATGTCTTCTCGAAAACCACTGGGCCGATCTCAAGTATATTTGATAGGACGCATCCTTATGGCATATGGATACAACTTTGTTCAAAGGAAGATGATCAGCCAATTTGTCTAGCGGCCATCTTGGATTTTGGCCAACTTTTAGAAACTAAAAATCTCCGAAACTGCTTGGGGGATCGATGCAAACCTCATGAAATATGATCATGGACAAGAGCTGAACCATGTTTCTTCAAGGGAACTTGATTTGCCAAGCGGATGACCTAGTCTTCGAGAAAACAACCTTTCCAGAACCGCTGAATGGATCAGGCCAAAATTTGGCAGATATGATTAGGGACAAAAACGGCATTAAAATTTGTCCATGGAAAGTTGATATGTTAATATATAGTAATCGCCAATTTTTGGTCGGGGTATAATAAAGGGGAAATTTGAAACCATATACCTAAAAACCAATTTCGGCTTCAAAATTCATACAAAACAAATACGGCTGCCTAACACTGAATTCTAATTTGTCGATGGTGTCCATCTTGAATATTGGTTTCTGTACGAAAACACCATTTCTGTTTAGCAGATCACTTGGAACTAGCTCTAAGGAAGAAACTTATCGAAATTTAAATGATCAGATATCCAATATGGCCACCGGCTTGAAAATTGGTTTCGGGATAACTCAATGACCGTTTAAAAGTTTTCGTTGAAACTTCATGACTGGTCTAAGTCTGAGGAAGAATCGCTATTTTCTGATAGTTCTCATTCATTGGTCCGCCATCATGTGCAGTTTTAAAATGTCTTCTTGAGAACCTTTGGACCGAGTTTAAACAAATTTAGTAGTACATCCTTGTTCTTGTTGCAGTTTTGGCCAAACCTTAGGGTTCTACTTAGACGATGACCTATATGGTTAGAGCCTATGGTCCAGGTGAATGATACAGGCCCCTTGTTCAGAGCATCTGGGATATGTATCCTTTTGCCGTGAAGAAACCGATCAGTTCTTCGCCATGTTTCTCGAAATTTGTATAGAGTACAGATTCTGTGCAAGTTGAGGAACTTGCATCATGATGGCTGTGCTGATGAATACTCCAGGTATTTTGATGACCTGTATTTCGCATTGAAACTAAGGAGGTGAACGGTCTGTATCTGAGGGCCGCCTCTACGCCGCCTGGTCCTGAAATCATGCATGCGTGTCCACTTCCTCGATTTTTTTCAGTGTCTTCATAGGATTCATACTAATTTGAAAAGTACTTAAATTTTGGCCTCAGTCCTTGAAAGCACGTGAATTTGAAATTTGCTTTGAAAAGTACTTGAAATTGTGT
Source organism: Chaetoderma sp. LZ-2023a (assembly GCA_034401795.1). NCBI lineage: Eukaryota > Metazoa > Mollusca > Caudofoveata > Chaetodermatida > Chaetodermatidae > Chaetoderma > Chaetoderma sp. LZ-2023a. The sequence continues at coordinate 21,101,736 of CM067360.1, read as the reverse complement.
CTCTCAACATGCTCAAGACAGACAAAAATAGCATGCAATATAAGGCTGCTGATTATCACTCAACATGGCAGGAGATGACATCTCAGAAAACGAGATATAGTACTGATAAAGTGCCTGAATGAATCGGTCAAACTTGTATTAAGAATACAGTTTCATCGATGAAGAAAACTGCATTAACTGCTTTCTGTTCTCTTACTAGAACCAATAACAAGCATTCAGTGAGAACATACATTACTTTCAGCTATTTAGACCAAATATGTTGAAATCACTTTAGGACTTACATGTTATCCAAGATTTATGTCTTAGACAGCTGAGCATCAAGGACACTTTTGTCAGGCAAGTGGCAAATATAGCGTGCTATTGCTAATGAGCTAATTAACAACACCTCTTTATCAGACTGATTAACTCATTTATTTATTCTTTAATATTAAAGTTTATTTATTTACAATTTATTTCTAAACAAGTAAAATCATAAACATATCAAACAATAATAATAATAATCATAATCATATTCTCAATAACTTTCTGATTAAATGAAGTCACAACAAAGTGGTCGGCATACATCCAGTGTACACACATACTGGTGAACCCTTTGATGGTCAAGAGTGGTCAAGAATCTTGCTTAGTCAATGTCCATTTGCAGGACATGACAATATTTTTTTTAATTTATCACTGGCTCGATTATCGAGCCAGTTATTCCAATGATAAATTTAAAAAAATAGTTTTCGCTTGTACTGTAAATGGACACTGCAGAGGCCGATTTTGGACGGCTTGACTACTAAAGGGACATAACTTAACAGATACGTGTTCTCTTTATACTTTATGAAACAAGATAAATATTGAATGTGAAATGACTATAAACCAACATGATGGATGTCAATAAAGATAAACATAATAAACAAATTAGATTTAACTATGACTTCATAATTAAACATGATGTCAGTACTCGGTTAAACCTTTAACACGTATATCAGCCAAAAACAGCTTTTGCAGTGGTCTTGAGAAATGTCCATGTGCAGACCAAGAGAAGACTATTTTTGAAAATTTATCACTGGAATGTCTGGCTCGATAACCGAGCCAGTCATTCCAGTGTTAAATTTTCAAAAATAGTCTTCTCTTGGTCTGCACATTGACATTTTCTATAAGTTCTCTTCTCACTCTGATTAGTTATGAGCGTCGATTTATCTCTGTTTAAATGTAGCACATAGTCAGACCTGCTGACAGACCACTTTAGGGGGGGATTAAGTTGGGTGGTTATAAGACCACTATCACTGATCTTAAGGACATATCATCATCTGGCGCACCTGAAGGCATAGCATCCTCTGATTAGTGACAAGTGCATTGGAACTAACACTAAGTGGTCAAGCTGACCTCTGCATATCATTCTTCTGCAATCAGCTTTTGAAATGTCCATTTTCAGGCCAAGACTCAAGAGATGTCTATTTCTGAAAATTTACAACTGGATTGAATGGCTTAGTAACCAAGCTAGTCATTCACATTGTGAATTGTCAAAAATATTCTTCCCTTGACCTGTAAATGGGGCGTGTATTGAGCAGGAATTTAGATTTCACAAACTGTAGCAATTAACACCCACCATATATCTTTTTATACAGGAAAACTGGTGAGTATTTTGAAATTAAACTGCTTGGAAACCGTTGCTGCCTTAGGCATCAACAGCTTCCAGTCAAATTAATTTCAAAATATTCAACAGAATAAGTATTATATCGTAAAGAATTTACTTTTTCAGGGATTTGTCGGTGAAAGGTTTAAGCAATGCATGTCCATGTGTTATCTGTCTGTGTGTATGGTAAGTGTATGCATGTGGTATGTTTACATGTAGAATCTGTGTGTGTGAGGCGTGTTGTCGTCTGTGCGTGTGAGGCGTGTTGTCATCTGCGTGTGTGTGAGGCGTGTTGTCATCTGCATGTACGTGTGAGGTGTGTTCTCGTCTGCACATGTGTGTGAGGCGTGTTGTCATCTGCGCATGTGTGTGTGAGGCGTGTTGTCGTCTGCATGTGCATGTAAGGAGTGTTGTCTGTAAATGTACGGTCTACTCATAATTACACATCATGGTTTTAGATAACCACATTTCCTGACACAGGGCCCCCCCCCCAAATTGAGGACATGTGATGCTAACAATGGATAGTGACCATATAGAATTTATATACTCTGTCTCTAATAATGAGAGTGAGATCGACGATGATGAGAATGATGATGATGATGATGATGTGGATAATGATGAAGTACAGAGAAGAGCGTAGCAGACAAAACAATTACTGGTGTGATTATTACAAATGAATACTGGCTTGCTCAGGAAGCGCTCTATACTGCAGTGTTGTCACATACCAACAAACCTGCTAAACATCACCTATCTCATGGCTCCGATAACTTTTAATGAACTATTCTTGTGGTCACTAAGAATAAATTATGTTATTGACCACTGGTCAGCGTGGTAGGTACTATCACGCTTACAAGCTTGCCACAAGAAAAATTACACTAAACCTGTTACCATGACAACTAAGTATTGCCTAATCCAAAGATACATGATATTTGACTAAGATAATTATGGTAATTGTATTCAAACATGGATAATATTTATGATGACTCATGATGTGATTTACAAAGTCAGATTATCAAACTTCAAATCTATAAAACTCTATAGACATGCCCTATTTATTATGTTACATCCAAATATTGGTCTTAAAAATAAAATTAAACAAACTACTTAGTGCTGAGAAGAGCAAAGGGAGATAACTGGTGATGAACGAGCCTTGAGGAAAAATGTTTCCAAAGGAAATAATTCACTGTGAGATGATAGCCATATCAGCAGTGTTTTCAAAAAGTTCCTTTGCAGAAAAAGAAGACCACTGGAAGTAACCCTTTGATGGTCAAATTTGGTCAAGAGAACCATTTTTGGAAATGTATCACTGCAATGACTGGCTTGGCCAGTCATTCCAGTGTTAAATTTCCAAAAATACTCTTCTCTTGGCATGCAAATGGACATTCCTCAAGACCACCACAGATGCCGGTTTGGGCAGGCTTGACCATATCAGCAGTGTTTTCAAGTTCCTTTGCAGAAAATGAGGACCACTTGAATTAACCCTTTAATGGTGAAATTTGCTCAATAAAATTGAAATATTTGTTTTATTGAATGGCTATTTGCATGCCAACAGAAAACTGAGCCAGTCATTCCAGTGATAAATTTCCAAAAAATAGTCTTCTCTTGGCATGCAAATGGACGTTCCTCAAGAGCACTGCAGATGGCAGTTTGAGCAGGCTTGACCATTAAAGGGTTAGTGGTTCGGTTACCATGACAGTGATTCCAGTGGTAAATCAAAAAAAATAGTTCTCTTGGTCAGCAGATGGATTAAATGATTATAATAGGCGCTTGTAATTCATTACAAACACAACAAGCACATGGCTTAATGGACCAGCTTTCTTGCTAAACCACATGGCTTAATGACAACCTTTCTTTCTAAACCACCTGGCTTGATGGACCACCTTTCTTACTGAATCACAAGGCTGAATGGACCTTTCTTACTGAACAACCTACCTGAATGGACCACCTGGCTTAATGGGCCACCTTTCTTACCAAAACACCTTGCTTAATGGACACCTGGCTTCATGGACCACCTTTCTTACCGAACCACTTGTCTTAATGGACTCCATTTCTTACTGAACCACTTGGCTTAATGGACCACTTGGCTTCATAAACCACCAGTCTTATTGAACCACCTGTCTTAAAGGACCACCTTCCTTACTGCACCACCTGGCTTAATGGAGCACCCGTCTCACTGACACCTAAATGGACAACCTTTTTTTACTGAACCACCTTGCTTAATGGACCCATTTCTTATTGAACCACCTTGCTTAATGGGCCCTTTTCTTACTGAACCACTTGGCTTAATGAGCCACCTTTCTTACTGACCCACCTGGCTTAATGGACTGCCTTTCTTACTGAAGCATCTTGCTTAATGGACCCCTTTCTTACTGAACCACCTTGCTTACTCAACCACCTTGCTTAATGGTCCCATTTCTTACTGAACCACTTACCTTAATGAACTGCCTTTTCTTACTTAACCACTTGACTTAATGAAACACCTGGCTTAATGGACCACCTTTCTTACTGAACTGTTTGGCTTAACGAACCAACTTTCTTACTGAACCACTTGGCTTAATGGTCAACCTTTCTTAATGAACCACTTGGCTTAATGAACTGCCTTTTTGGCTTAATGGACCACCTGGATTCATGGACCACCTTTCTTACCGAACCACTTGTCTTAATTGACCATATTTCTTATTGAACCACCTGTCTTAATGGACCACCTGACTTCATAAACCACCAGTCTCACTGAAACACCTGTCTTAAAGGACCACCTTTACTGAACCACCTGGCTTAATGGAGCACCCGTCTCACTGACCCCTAAATGGACCTTTTTTACTGAACCACCTTGCTTAATGGACCCATTTCTTATTGAACTACCTTGCTTAATGGGCCCTTTTCTTACTGAACCACTTGGCTTAATGAGCCACCTTTCTTACTGAACCACCTTTCTTAATGGACCACCTTACTGAACTTTTTGGCTTAATGAACCACTTGGCTTAATGAACTGCCTTTTTGGCTTAATGGACCACCTTTGTTACCGAACCACTTGTCTTAATGGACCATATTTCTTATTGAACCACCTGGCTTAATGGACCACCTGGCTTAATAGTCCACCTGGCTTCATACACCACCAGTCTTACTGAACCACCTGTCTTAAAGGACCACCTTCCTTACTGAACCACCTGGCTTAATGGAGCACCCGTCTCACTGACCCCTAAATGGACTTTTTTTACTGAACCACCTTGCTTAATGTAACCCATTTCTTATTGAACCACCTTGCTTAATGGACCCTTTTCTTACTGAACCACTTGGCTTAATGAGCCACCTTTCTTACTGAACCACCTGGCTTAATGGACTGCCTTTCTTACTGAAGCATCTTGCTTAATGGACCCCTTTCTTACTCAACCACTTGGCTTAATGAACTGCCTTTTCTTACTTAACCACTTGACTTACTGAAACACCTGGCTTAATGGACCACCTTTCTTACTGAACTGCTTGGCTTAATGGACAACCTTTCTTACTGAACCACTTGGCTTAATGAACCAACTTTCTTACTGAACCACTTGGCTTAATGGTCAACCTTTCTTAATGAACCACTTGGCTTAATGAACTGCCTTTCTTACTGAACCACTTGCCTTAATGAACCACCTTTCTTAATGAACCACCTTTCTTACTGAACCACCGTCTTGTGGCCCTTAAAGGCAGTGTGTATTAACCCTTTAATGGTCAAGCCGGCCAAAACTTACCTCTGCAGTGGTCTTGCGGAATATCCATTTGCAGGCCAAGAGGACTATTTTTGGAAATTTACCACTGGAATGCCTGGCTCGATGACCAAGCCAGTCATTCCAGGGGTAAATTTTCAAAAATAGTCCTCTTGGCCTGCAAATGGCCATTCAATAAGCAAATAAGAGACCACCTGTCGTTAGTGGCCACTTATAAGGTGATCGCTTAACACGGTTTTGACTACACCATGAAGAGTTACCTCCCTTGTCAGTTTCTATCAGTATATATATTAGTATTTAAAGCACTCGTGTCCCATTAAATATAGACACTTGCACGAGACATGAGATGCTTGTTCAATTTACCCAGCATTTAATGCTACCCGTTGTGCAATGCTACCCAGCATGCAATCCCTGACTCCATAATCGTTGTAACTGTTCGTTGAGTCTATTGTCTGTATAGGCCAGGATTTCTCAAACAAAACCAAACCCGCCTGCATGTGAAAATAGGTATTTGTCCTCCAGCTCTGGAAGCGTAAGCACGCACGTAGGGCGTATTCACTGCAGTACACTCATATTCAAATAGCCTGTATTTCAATAATGTTCAACTATTTGCACGTGCAGGCGGGTTGGTTTTGTTTGAGAAATCCTGGCCTATACAGACAATAGACTAAACGAACATGGCATCTAATAGGTATAACGATTATGAAGTCAGCAAACTGCATGCTAGGTAGCGTTGCATGCTGTGTAGCATAGCATGCTGGGTAAGTTGAACAGAAATCAGCAGGCATCTCATATCTCATGCTAAAGGTCTATATTTAATGGAACACGAGAACTTTAACTATCACTTGGTTAGTAGTGTACTATGGGCATGATTAATAAGTGCACACCACTGAATATAGCAATATGGCAGAGAATACATGCACACAGGACATACACAGCATTGAATATAACAATATTGCAGAGAACACACACACACAGGAAACACACAGCATTGAATATAACAATATGGCAGAGAATACACACACACTGGACATACACAGCACTGAATATAACTATATGGCAGAGAATACAAGGACAACCTAAACTGTATAACTGTATATAACAAAATGAAGGCAATGAGCAGCAGCTACTCATTGATGCTTTACAAAATAAACTAAAATAAAATCTTATATTCTTCAATAGGATTAGTGAATAAAAATACTCATATGTACAGAATTATGTTACACACGCACGCACGCACGCACGCACACACGCATGCAGTATCAACTATGAAGTAGTAAAAATACCCATTTACATATTCGTGCACATACAAGCGCCCAGTCACTCACTTTTTAAATATATTGACATTCTAAATGTATATAATATATAAACTCTATCTGGATTATAATATGTTATATAAGTTAAATCAGTTACATGTTTAAGCACACCGGTCAGCACTGCTATATGTTTAAGCACACCGGTCAGCAGTACTACTTAAACTGCCCTCCATGTAACTAGCACTTACTGACCTCTAGACTTCCTGAAACCTTTATATATATTCTCAGGTAAGCGTTTCCTCTCCAGCCTTGTGTCTGAGACAGTGCAGGTAAAGCCAAGTGTCATTTTAACCCTTTAACCCTCATATCAGCCAAAAAAAGGTTTCTGCAGTCATCTTGAGAAATGTCAGTCATTCAAGCGGTGAATTTTCAAAAATAGTCTTCTCATGGTCTGCAAATAGACATTTTCTATGAGAAAATTGAAATTTTTAAAAACACATTTGAGGGTTAAACGTTTATCACTCACATAAACCAAAAAAGGCTTCTGCAGTGGGCTTGAGAAATGCCAATTTGGAGACCTAAAAGAAGACAATTTTAGAAAATTTACAACTGGAATTCCAGTGGTAAATTTTCAAAAATAGCCGCCTCTTGGTCTGCAAATTGACATTTTCTTTGAGAAAATTGAAATATTGTTGAAGAAATTTAAGGATTAATACAAAACGCTTTATTTCAGCCAGAGTTACAGCTTTGTTCATTTAGTGCACATTCTCATTTTGCAAAGTTCCATTAACCTTGACTCATTAATATTTTAGAAATAAAACAAAACAATAGCTGCCTCCACGGCAACTATATAACAAAAACATTGAAATTAATTTAATTGGAAGCTGTTTCTGGCAGAGACTTTGCAAACTTAAGCATCTGAGTGATGAATTTGTACAGACAACATGTTTCAGGGGATAGGTCCCTAGACTGGATGAATATTTTTAACACAATTTGACTAAAAGTTGTTGGTGGGTAAGCCACTGACAACTTTGAGTCAAATTGTTTTCAAAATATTCATCCAGTCTAGAGTTATATCCCCAGGGCATTATTGACCAGTTGCCCGCATCACTCCCACAGTCAAAAACAAACATAAATGAAAAACTTTACTCTGGAGTCTGCTTCAAGGGAGGTAACCCCACAAAAAAACCCTTGATTTTAGGTCAATGACCAGCTTATTTCCCTTGAAGTGTGATTCATAGCTAAGAAGGAACCTGTAAAGATCGAAATATTGGCCGACTAAAATGATGTAAGCTTGACGCCTACCATGAACAACTTTATTCAAAACAGAAGATCGCACGCTATTATTACAAGGTCATAAACCATTATGCTATACTAGTTATCTAAACAAAGCATGCGCGCACACATGCATGTACGCACGCACACACTCACGCATACACGCACACAAACATAAATCTGGTTGTTATTTAAATGACTAACATATACCATGACAAGAGACTATCATGAGAATTGCATCTTATATATAGAACAACAAAAGTGTATGAAATGTACATAACACGACAGTATCTAAAACGAAACCAAAACATATCTGAATAGCACTGAACTGATTATATTGTCACAGAGATATACACTGAATAAAAACAAGACATTATATTTACGTATCCTACTTTTAACTGAAATCAGATAACAATAACACACAAAGAAATAATAATAATAATAATAATAATAATAATAATATCACAGATGATGTGCAAATGAAATCAAGTACAGGGCACCAGTTAAAGTACAGGGCACCAGTTAATGAGCTGATGAGTTTATACAATATATAAGCCCTATCATAACAAAGTACTGATCAGAAATTATGTCAAAATACTCAGCATACCAAGTCCTTGCAACACTGATGCCAGTATTCTATCTTTTAGTGTGTCAATAGCAAAGAAACTGGTGCACATTTTTCAACAATTTTGGTGGATGATGTTGCTGTCTACGACAACACCATCTTCCACCAAATTTGTTGAAAAATGTACACCAGTTCATCTTTTAATTTAATATGAATATTTAAAATTTTGACATCAGAGTGGTAAGGATTAATAGTAGACATTGTAAATAAGTATTATACAGACGAATAACCTATTCAGTTATGGCCTGTGCTTCTGTACTCTTATTTCCAATACAACCTCACCCACCCCACAAACACCCTCCCCACCTCACAATAGTTGACATTGTATATAAGTATTATACAGGTTAATAACCTGTTCAGTTATGTCCTGTGCTTCTGCACTTCCAATACAACCTCACCCACCCCACACACACCATCCCCACACTCATCCCTCACAATTACATTCCTCATCTCAAACAACTATACAACCCACCTCCTTTGTGCTGTTATGGCCACTGCCCCTCCCCCTTTACTTCCCCATTCCTGTGTTCCGTTATGCCCTGCTCAAGTGTGCTGTTATGGCCACTGCCTCCCCCCCCCCCTTTACTTCCCCGCTCCGGTGTTCCCTTATGCCACTGCCACCTCCCCCTTTACTTCCCCGCTCCTGTGTTCCGTTATGCCCTGCTCAAGTGTGCTGTTATGGCCACTGCCTCCTCCCCCTTTAGTTCCCCACTCCTGTGTTCCCTTATATGGCCACTGCCTCCTCCCCCTTTACTTCCCCGCTCCTGTGTTCCCTTATGCCCTGCTCAAGTGTGCTGTTATGGCCACTGCCTCCTCCCCCTTTACTTCCCCGCTCCTGTGTTCCCTTATGCCCTGCTCAAGTGTGATGTTATGGCCACTGCCTCCTCCCCCTTTACTTCCCCGCTCCTGTGTTCCCTTATGCCCTGCTCAAGTGTGATGTTATGGCCACTGGCCCTCCCCCTTTACTTCCCCGCTCCTGTGTTCCCTTATGCCCTGCTCAAGTGTGCTGTTATGGCCACTGCCACATCCCCCTTTACTTCCCCGCTCCTGTGTTCCCTTATGCCCTGCTCAAGTGTGCTGTTATGGCCACTGCCTCCTCCCCCTTTATGTCTCCGCTCCTGTATTTCATTATGCCCTGCTCAAGTGTGCTGTTATGGCCACTGCCTCCTCCCCCTTTAGTTCCCCACTCCTGTGTTCCTTTATGCCCTGCTCAAGTGTGCTGTTATGGCCACTGCCTCCTCCCCCTTTACTTCCCCGCTCCTATGTTCCCTTATGCCCTGCTCAAGTGTGCTGTTATGGCCACTGCCACCTCCCCCTTTACTTCCCCGCTCCTGTGTTCCCTTATGCCCTGCTCAAGTGTGATGTTATGGCCACTGCCTCCTCCCCCTTTAGTTCCCCACTCCTGTGTTCCCTTATGCCCTGCTCACGTGTGATGTTATGGCCACTGCCTCCTCCCCCTTTACTTCCCCGCTCCTGTGTTCCCTTATGCCCTGCTCAAGTGTGCTGTTATGGCCACTGCCTCCTCCCCCCCCCCCCTTTATGTCTCCGCTCCTGTATTTCATTATGCCCTGCTCAAGTGTGATGTTATGGCCATTGCCCCCTCCCCCTTTACTTCCCCGCTCCTGTATTTCATTATGCCCTGCTCAAGTGTGATGTTATGGCCATTGCCCCCTCCCCCTTTACTTCCCCGCTCCTGTATTTCATTATGCCCTGCTCAAGTGTGCTGTTATGGCCACTGCCTCCTCCCCCTTTACTTCCCCGCTCCTGTATTTCATTATGCCCTGCTCAAGTGTGCTGTTATGGCCACTGCCCCCTCCCCCTTTACTTCCCCGCTCCTGTATTTCATTATGCCCTGCTCAAGTGTGCTGTTATGGCCACTGCCTCCTCCCCCATTACTTCCCCGCTCCTGTATTCCGCTATGCCCTGCTCAAGTGTGCTATTATGGCCCTTGCCCATGTGTAAGGACCATTTGCCATTCCAAGAAATTGTTTGGAAAATTTACCACTAGAATGCCTGCCTCGATAACAGAGCCAGCCATTCCAGTGGTAAATTTCTAAAATAATCTCTTGGCCTGCAAATGATCATTCAAAAAGTAGATATTCTGATTTTCTTGACCAAATTTGACCATTAAATGTTCAGCAGTTTGTCTGCAGAGAGCATAATGATGGCATATTCTGTCTAAACACAACACACACTTACCACTTTACAGGCTAAAGTTGGACAAGAATATCAAAGCATTTCTTTATTGAATGTTAATTTGCAGGCCACGAGAACACCAATTTTCAAAAATAGTCTTCTCTTGTCATGCAAATGAACAATCATCAAGACGACTGCCCAGGTGAGATTTAGGACACCTTGACCATAAAAGGTTAACTATTTGAATGAATATATATCTTTAATTCAACGGAATTTGAAAACAAAAACAAAAAACATGGAATACTGATCATGAGACACGATTACTGCCGGATGTCCAGCTCTTCTTAACCATTTCAATGACAAATCCTCTCAAAAATGTAAAACCAACAAAGATCTTCAGTTAACATAATCTTCTTAATTCCACAATACAACTACATATCTTGTACATAACATTGCAGCCTATTGCTTCACCTACTATGTGTAAATCTCAGTCAATATATGCAGGAATTAAATTAAATTTACCACTGGAATGACATGTGCGAAGGATGCCAGAAGAGACACCAGCACAGAGAGCCTTGGAATTCGCCCTACTCGGAGCCAGCAAATACAAAGTCAGGAGAGGACGTCATTGCATAAATCTGCTAAGCGTGCTGCGAGGTGACCTCAAGAAAGCAGGACTCGGTACACTCAAGTCAAGAATGGACCTGAGGAAGCTGGGGATTTCGGCTGTGACACAGTGGGCAAAAGCGAAGGACTGATTGCAGCTGTAAGATGTTTCTACTACGACAGCTGCAGGACACAGTAATCATACATACATACATACATACATACTGGAATGACTGGCTCGGTTATCTCATAGCGCAAATGAACAGAGGCCATTTTTGCCGACTTTTAACATTCAAGAAAGCACATCAGCTGTCTATCATTAATCTGTCAATCATCAAGCCAGCCAAACTGTGCTGTTGAGAAATGCTATTTTCTAATCACATCAAAATCTGTGTTAAGTGACCACTTTATGGAGCTATAAGAGCGTGTGTTAAGTGACCACCTTATGGAGCTGTAAGAACATGACTAAGTGACCACCTTATTGTGCTGTAAGAACCTGTCTTAAGTGACCACCTTATGGAGCTGTAGGAACCTGTCTTAAGTGACCACCTTGTGGAGCTGTAAGAACCTGTCTTAAGTGACCACCTTATGGAGCTGTAAGAACCTGTCTTAAGTGACCACCTTATGGAGCTGTAAGAACCTGTGTTAAGTGACCACCTTATGGAGCTGTAAGAACCTGTCTTAAGTGACCACTTTATGGAGCTGTAAGAACCGTCTTAAGTGACCACCTTATGGAGCTGTAAGAACCTGTCTTAAGTGACCACCTTATGGAGCTGTAAGAGCCTGTCTTAAGTGACCACCTTATGGAGCTGTAAGAACCTGTCTTAAGTGACCACCTTATGGAGCTGTAAGAGTCTGTCTTAAGTGACCACCTTATGGAGCTGTAAGAACCTGTCTTAAGTGACCACCTTATGGAGCTGTAAGAACCTGTCTTAAGTGACCACCTTATGGAGCTGTAAGAACCTGTCTTAAGTGACCACCTTATGGAGCTGTAAGAACCTGTGTTAAGTGACCACCTTATGGAGCTGTAAGAACCTGTGTTAAGTGAGCACCTTATGGAGCTGTAAGAACCTGTCTTAAGTGACCACCTTATGGAGCTGTAAGAACCTGTCTTAAGTGACCACCTTATGGAGCTGTAAGAGCCTGTCTTAAGTGACCACCTATGGCGCTGTAAGAACCTGTCTTAAGTGAACACCTTATGGAGCTATAAGAACCTGTGTTAAGTGACCACCTTATGGAGCTGTAAGAACCTGTGTTAAGTATCTACTACTTCACATCACGGTCAATTTACTCTAATCACCTAAAGGTCAGAAGAATCATAGGTTTTGCTTAGTGACGGTCCATTTGTGGACAAAGATGAGCATATTTTTTACAATTTGCCACTGAAAATGACTGGCTCCTTATCGACCCAATCATTCCACTGGTCAATTTTCAAAAGTAGTGCTCTCGGTCTGCAAGTCGACATTTCTCAAGGCCATTGCAAAGTCTATTTTTGTCTGTCTCCACCAATAGAGATCTAAGCCTGAGCTTAGTGTGAGTGCCACGTGAGCTCACACAGTCGTCTTGTGTCAAAAAGCACCTAAAATTAAAGCCGATAACAAAAATTCTTATAAAATATACAAGATCATATGAACAGCAGAAAATATATGCCATACTCTGTAACCTGTTTGATACAAACTAGTATTATCAGAATAACATGTCAATTTTAGCGCTTTAATGCTGGTTAAATGTGATCACGGAAATTCAGTTTCTCATATAAAATGTCTGTTTGCTGAACCAAGAGAAGACTATTTTTTTTAACTTAACACTGGAATGATAAATGAGCCAGTCATTCCAGTGATAAATTTTCAAAAATATTCTTCTATTACTCAGCAGATTGACATTTCTCAAGACCACTGCAGAGGCTGGTTATGTTCGGCTTGACCATTAAAGGGTTAATCGACGCCTTCAAATCCTTGTGCATTCTCGATGGCTGTCAGAAGTCGCTTGCGAAGCTCCAGGTATGACTCGTACGGCGGCAGATCTAAGCGGTTAAAGCTGGAAAATGCAAGAAATACGCACATTTTAAAGAGAGACTATTGTGGCGAGATGCGAGTACATTCTATCAATGATCATTATATGGTCAACAAAAATAATATTTAATTTCTAAGTCTGATATGCAAATTATAAATAACGGTGATTTTACATGAACTATCAGGGTGCTTATGACATGTATGTGATGAACGGGGGCCGTCTTCAGGAATGGTGAATATTGCATAACTTACGCCTATCGTACATAATTAGACAACAGGCCCATCAGAATGCAGCATTTGAACATTTGTCCACACTATATATAAGTTTTATGAATACGGCCCAGAGGATCTGTTCTCATACGAGGTCAATGATAATATTAACATTATCAGCCAAGGTTTGAGTGAGTTTGAGAGTTCGGAATGATGTTTACTACATAGTGTGTGCCCTATGGCAGGATTTCTAGTCCTGTGGGATTTTTCTGTAAATTTATGGCACCATGCATTTTTGGAGTCTATATATTCCTACAAGTGAAAAATTTTGGTGCCAGTTTTTCTTTTATGTTTTTGGCCTATTTTTTGGCAAAAATAAATGAGTAGTGGCAAAAATTAAAAGCAGTACTTTTTATGACAAGTACGTGATTCTGCCCTTCAAAATGACCGTCATGGAAAGTTCTACATGACTATTCTATTGATATGCGATTCCGAGTTATTTTTACGATTTCCGATAGGAATTTTATATGAATATTGTAAAATTACGGTTACGCCTGTCTATAAAGGCCACTTTATGGGCGATAATAAAATCACTAAAGACATTGGCTTGATCATTTTACTTCCTTTGCTATTGCCACCTAGATTTAAGACCAAAATATTATGGATACTTAAGATGAGTGATCTTAAGGCCACCTATCTTAACCCTTTCAAACCAAAAAGGTAACACACAAAAATCCTTACTTTTTAGTCAATATTCTGTTGGGTATTTTCAAAATAACCAGACTACATGTATGACCTATTGATGCTTATGGCAGCAACATGTCCATGTAAAATTTCTTTCAAAATATTCAACAGCTTTCTTATACCGCTCTGTTGAATTTGAAATTCTGGGAACTCAGGATTCAAAGAGTTAAACAACCATATTGATTGGCCCCGAAAGCAGGTGGTCATTAGAGAGGTTTGACTGTATAACACGTATGGTTTCCCAAACCAATTCTTAACCAAATAAACTACGTGACGCTCATATTGTGTTAAATTTCTGATATTCATATAAATATCAGCTTTGATCTAGCCTATGTCTGTAGGGACAAAGAAGAGAATATATATAGATTAGTGCAATAGAAAAAGATATTAAATACCACAGAAACCATTACATGTACATAAAGCATGTGATTCGTCAGCAAAATGATCAGACCGGAAATGGGTATCGTGATGATTGAGAGAGAATAATTTCAGCAGAAACTGAATTCCTATGATTAGCTAAATACCTAGAGAGTGGTGATATTATAGCCATCGATGATCTGTGTGATACATACACTGGCATACTTTGTGTCTGTCATGTATGTGATTTGCCTGTGTCTAGCCGTCAGATGAAAAAAATTATTTGAACATATACCTGATATTGAATTTAGCAGAGTGTTACAGAATAAACCAGAACATGTGTGAAATCAAGAAGCTGATCAGAAAAATAAATCAGCTCTACAGAAAAAGCTGCACCACAAAATCAGCAGATGATAAATGTCAATATCAAGAGATGCGCCGAACCACCAGAAATAAGCTCCACACATATTACAACTACATCAATAACATACTTGATCCAGAAAGTGATAACAATTCCAAATAATTTTGGAAATATATTAAAGCCGGAAAGCAGGACAACATCGGAGTAGGAAAGCTTATGTCAGATGGCAAGGCAGGCAATACTCCAAAGGAGAAAGCAGACATGCTAAACCAACAGTTCACTACCGTCTTTACAACTGAGGACTGCACAACCCTGCCAGACAAGGGACCTTCGCCATACCAATCTATGCCAAAAATCACTACAAGCAAGCAAGGTATTGCGAACTGCATCAATCAACTCAATCCCAAGAAGGCAACATGACTTGATAACCTACCCATCTGTGTACTAAAAGAAACCAACAATGAGACGACTCCAATCTTGGCTGCACTATTCCAACAATCTCTGGATACATCAGAAATTGCATCTGACTGAAAGAATGCTAACACTGTACCCATTTTTTTTAACAGGGTGGCAGGTTAAAACAGCTAACTACAGGCCAGTCTCACGAACATTAGTAGCCTCAAAAATGTTAGAACACATAGTTGTTTCACAAACATGGCCCACTTAGACTGCCAAAACATCCTCTGTGAAAAACAGCATGTCTTCAGATCAAAGAGATCATGTGAAACACAATTACTTTTAACATCAGACGACATCACACACCACATGAACAATGCTGTGCAAGTTGACATGGCAATTTTAGATTTCGCAAAAACATTTTGACAAAGTTGCACATCAAAGACTGTCTATTAAATTGGGTTACTACGTTATCCAAGGTGACACCCAAAAATGGATTGACTCATTCCTTAATGGCCACCAGCAGCAAGTAGTTTTGAATGATGCAACATCAGCACCATCCGATGTGATATCGGGAGTACCCCAGGGGACCGTCTTAGGTCCAACCCTTTCACTTGATATACATAAATGATATAGCTGAGAACCTTCACTCAACCGAGTGTCTGTTTGCTGACAATTGTGTATTGTACCGATCTGTTACCTCTGTCGATGACCACCACCTACTACAAGAAGATCTTGACACCTTAGTAGCATGGAGCCACACCTGGCAGATGAAATTCAGCGCGGAGAAATGTCCCATCATGAAAATAAGCAACAAGACCATAAGAACAGAAGCAGATTAGACCATGGAAGGTCAGGTCTTAACTATAGCTCAACACCACACATATCTAGGAGTAGAGCTAACTAATAAGATGAAATTCAACCATCATATAAACACCATCACAAACAAAGCATCAAGTGTTTTGGGATTCATCTAAAGAAATTTGAAGCGATGCCCAATGAAGATCAAAGAGTGAGCATATAACAGCCTAGTACGACCAAAGCTTGAATATGCCTCAACAATATGGAACCCACAGCGGATAACTCAGATTAAGCAAATAGAGCAGGTCCAAAGAAATGCGGCACACTATGTACTGAACCAGCCATACAACACTAGACAACCTGGCAGCTTTACGTTAATGTTACAACATTTACAATGGGACTCGCTACAACAACGCAGAGCGAGAACTGACGTAATATTAAAGTACAAGATAGTGAATGGATTAGTAGTGATACCACCATCATACCACCCAACCCTAGCTAACCGAGCATCTATGCGACATGACAACAGCAAAAAGTTCAACACATATCAAACATCGATAAATGCTTATAAACATTCATTCTTCCCAAGATCAACACCTTCGTGGAACCAGCTACCACAAGCGGCAGTAACAGCGCCAAGCCTGGACGCATTTAAATCTGCTGTCCAGAAAATCACCATCTAGACAGACCCTGTACAGTGTTTTAAATTTGCACAGCACCATTGTACATAGCATGCGCACTACTCGTCCTCGACATATGATGTCTGCTTGTGGATAATAGTCGAGTATATCATTGAAGTTGGAGTTGAAGGTACCAGAAATTTCCATTCACCGTGGTATACAGATTACCAATATTCTTGGCAGCAGACAACATCGACTTTATGGAGGATACTACGCCTGATGGAAAGAATACATTCCATGGAACAGTAATAGTGGTTTTCCAACAGCAGGAGAAAGACAAAAATGAGGAAACCTCATTGGTAAATCAGCCACTTTTGATGCCAGATGTGGAGACATGACAACAGCGAAAAGTTCAACACATATCAAACATCGATAAATGCTTATAAACATTCATTCTTCCCAAGATCAACACCTTCGTGGAACCAGCTACCACAAGCGGCAGTAACAGCGCACGGCACCACGGCGCATTGTACCACGGCACAAGTATTTGATGCTTGAAAGCATCCCGCAATCAATTACTGATCTTGTGCATTATACATTAAAGGGAGTACAGTAGCCTACAGTCAGCCCGATTTACAAGGAGTTGAAAACAGGAGAAATTATTTTTACATATCTCAGCAGCAGCATGTGGAAGACACAGCATGGCTATTAGGTTGCTATATACAAAGATCTCAAGATATTGACACAGCTACAGATCTTAACACGAGTCAGGAACTACAACGTACATGTATCGGGGCACTGAAGCAATCGGTCCACATGAAACTGAAGAATCGCCTAGTGAGGAGTGTGCATGTAAGAATGCAACTGTTCACCAAACTGTATAACAAAACATACCACCATGGGCAGGGCATAACTCACTAATGTGATCAGATGATCGGAAGACACCAACAGGTTGTACTTTATCGCTCCTCCAAGCATCCCCAAAGGAAAGCCCAACTGTATTGATTGTGCAAAAGCTGGCACAACATATTAACAGTGAAGTTGTAGTAATAACACTTGACACGGACCTGTATATATGCAAGCAATCAAAATCGGGTCTCAACACAAAAGGAAATAATGCATCTTCTATATAGTACTATGCACTCTCCGGGGCACAGGATCTGCCATAAAGAACAATGGAATACATGATGCCCGGATAGAAGCAGGATTGTTTGGTCCAACAACAACCAGACAAACCTTGGAAGGAAAAAAACATGAAGCGATCAGTGGAAGCCCATCTGACAACTCTGCAAGCATTGTTCAACATCATGTTAGATATGCTTACAGACAACATGAACTTATTACCAGAAGCTCGCTCAGAAATTGCTGCGGACATCAACTCTGCCTGCGGAGATTTGAACGACAAAGCTACTCTGCTGGCGCTCAATGAAAAGGTGTGGAATATTGATGACATTGTCTTGGTTGAAAATATGGAGGAAATCTGCCGAGGTAAGGGAGAAACTATACCAATGGTGAAATCCACCATAATGTAATGGATATAATGTCCATGATATTACTTTTCATCCGAGCGCCATGGAAAGGTCTCTGGTTTTTGCATTTAGCATCTCTCGAACAACTCTGCGCACGCTTCTTCAATCAAAGCAGATTGAAATATGCACAGAATAGCCCTAAGTATTTGGAAAAAATGTATTAACTACAAACCATTGATCCAAGTATGTGGAAAGAATTTGCAAAAACAGGCATCAAATTTAGTAATATCAGTTTGGACCATGCCCTAGAACAAGAAAATCGCAAAATGGAAGGATCTTGGAGGGCGGACATGAATAACACGAAAACCGACAACACTAACATGTTTCTTCCTTATAGCTCCAGAGTTGGCAAGGCTGTCTCTTGAGGCTGAAAACATGGCTAGTATTACCAAGACTAGACGATCACATCATAACCAGACGTCGACTATTGCAATTGTAAGGCAGGAAAACTACATCAAGCGTCTCAAATCAGTTACAGAAGTAACCAACCCATTCAAGACTGACGCAGCAGATCTGATAAATTCTGTCATAATATCTATCATGCCTGATGAAGTAGCTCATGACATTCTGCGACCTGATATTGTTGGTGAAGAAGCATACACAAAGTTTGTTTCAGAGCGTATTACTGGAGATGAAAATCTATGGCACAGATTGACAAAGCGAAAAGCTGAAGACATGGACTGATGCAGGCAAAGTAGTCCGCTTGTACCTGGACAAGAAACTAGTTGAAATATAGGAAAAGCGTTCTCTCTTTGCCAGGATGATTATGGCAGCTCATTCTTGGCCAGATATTGACATCCTTGCGAAAGGTTCTAACTAAGTTGCAAGAACTTGTTCCCAATCCCTTTCTAAAATGCTTACAATAAAATATGTTTAAATCAAATCCAAGCCGCAGTTGGCAGGTTTGAATTTTCAAATGTGTCACGTTCCTTATTTGCAAGTGATTGAACTGACCTTCCTTGTCAAAACAAGAGCATCCTGATGAGTTTGCTAGTAAACATCCCAGTGGAGTCTACAGCTCATATAGATGTTATTGGACAAGTAGCAGAAGACAGTCAGGAAATGGTACAACGCTGATACAATGGATACATCGAGTATTCTGCTGAACCAGAGAAAGTTCTTAGCATGGATAGAATGGTTATTCTCCATGAAACTCCATTCCAACATGGAAATGGTAAAACCTGTTTAGACATAGCACGTGGGTTTCTTTCTGTACTTGATAGCAAAGTCCGAGGATATGACATGGCACATGTTATATTTGATCTTTATGATACTGGTATCATGTTAAAGCAGAAAACTCAAGATCGCCGAGCGAGAAACACTTATCATGTCTCCAGATACAGAAGTTTTCGTACCGGTGTTGTATCATTTTAGACAGCTAAGAATGGAAACATGCTTCATCACAGGGACATCTGAGAAACGTCGTACCATAGGATTGAAACCAATATATGAAGGATTAGGTGATCATTTCATTGCTATATTACTTAGCTTCCACAGCTTTACAGGCTGTGCTGGTACTGGTAAGGTTAGCTGCTGGAACAAGGCTGGGAAAAATATACTTGAAGCATTTGCTCAACTTGGTAAGGAATTACAACCTTCTTCAGAAATCAAGGCATCTCTTGAGATGTATGTGTACCAGTTGTATGCGCCAGCGATTAAGATCACTGACATTGGTCAGTTGAGACGGAATCGTTTCAAGAAAATGCAGGCTGAAGGAGAGAATTTGCTGCCCACATCACCTGCTCTATACCATCACATGTTACGAGCACATGACCAAGCTATGGTGTGGTATCATGATGATCAAGTCCATCCCGATATACCATCACCAACTATATATGGCTGAAAGTCCGACAAGTTATGTCCCAATAATCACTGATTTAAAGTCAGCACCTTCTAAGAAGCTAGATGTATTATAGAGTTAGTGCGGTGTGATTGCCAAAAAGAGAAAATGTAGTACACACAGATCTTCATGCAGAAAGGCAAATTTGGTGTGTACAGAGATGTGTACCTGTGAAGCAGTAAATGAGTCATGTGAGAATATTGATGGCAGGTTAAATGTGCAAAGAGATGTCGATGATAGCGATGAAGATAATTAATCTGGTTATAATTATAAAGCGTTAAATATTGATGCATCATCACCCCTTACAAATTGCTTGAATACCTTCATCACTACACTTTAATAATCAGGCATGAGAATTGGAGTAAGTGAAAACATCTGCAAAAAACGCGTAAATTAGTCACCAGACTAGTGACTAGTTCGGGAAAATTTTGAAATCTAAATGCTCTCATATGGGATCTGTATTTCCAAAGGTAAATATAGACCTTCAATAGGCTGTGAAATTAGTCAATCTTTACCCACTATCAACATTTTTCCCAAAGGGGCTATTACATATTGTTGGTATAGTTGTACTGGTTATGTAATCAGGGGTTGTACTCATACTGCAATGCTACCTTCAATGACTTTTCCATGACCAGACTTACAAAATTCCATGACCTAAAAATTGTATAACAATGGGACCCCTGACAAGTTTTTAATCTTTTGAACAAATTTCATGAAAAAACTAAAATTAATTAATCTATTGAATATTTTAAAACTAATTTGACTGGGAGCTGTTGCTGCCTAAGACGTTAATTTATCAATGTTTCTGTATCGGCGGCGGCACTTTGGCATTTAAACCGGGAATATTGTAATCAATAATCTGATAGAAAGTTACATATTATATACCTAAACCCCCACCTAAAAAAAACTAACCGGATTTACGTTTGATCTCAAAATCGATCTTTCCAGTAGTAAAAAAGTCGAAATTCCGCCGATCAGCGGAAAATTCTCATGCCTGAATAATAAAGCATCCCTTTCCCATTTTACAAACTCAGTATGTATAATGATAATATTATTATTAAGAAAAACGTTTTAATGAGTTACGTTACATTCTATGTGACTTTAAATGAATACACTTCTAGTCATATCTGTTGTAATGCTCGCTGCCAGTATTACATTGTATTTGTTTCCCATTTAAATTTATGGCTTATTTTGTAAAATATAGATTCGTTGAAATTTCTATCGGAAATGTCAGCATTGACTCCAAACCACATACAGATATGATACTATTGCATAATTCTTAATGACGAACATTTTGAATGGCAGCATGCCATACTTCTTTCAAAGTAAACAAAATTTCCTCAAGATTTTGCATATCATACGTTATCATTGCGTTAAATATTTTGCGAAAAATGGGCCAAAAACACAAAAGAAAAACTGGCACCAAAATTTTTCACTTTCAGGAATATGTGATGGCTCCAAAAATATATGGATCCATAAATTTACAAAGAAATCTCACGGAATTACATAAGGCCATAGACTAAGAGGTCGATAGCTTTGATATTAAATGGCTATACACAACATATGTAAATATTTCCATAATTGTACAATTCACATGGCAATAGCTTTGCGTAACAAAGGCTATGTAACTGAAGACTGCACCATTTTAAAGCAATAGATCAGTTAGCTAGTCTTTTCAACTTACCATGTGTGGGCTCTGGGTAGCTGTCCAGTATGGCCCCATTTCTCTATAGTAAATAGCTGCGGTCCATTGCTGCCATACAGCTCTCCAAATCCATTCATGGGAACGCGAGATGTTCCTGTGACAAACTGTAGCAGCCGAGATCGTGTCTCATTGTTCAAGGAATATACGGCCTGTGGAAGACACGAGGTACGGGTTAAGCAGCTTAATGGCTAGGTATCTTACTCACCTCACTAAAAGGTGTCGTAAGATGTTTGTAATAGCTATATCTGTCTGTCTGTCTGTCTGTAGCAGAGTTATCATCCGGGAACCAATTTTCAAGATGGCCGTTGATGGCTGGTGGCCATAGTGGATTTTGGATCATCATTGATTTTGATAAGTTTCTTCCTCAGATGTAGTCCAGTCATCCTTTCAAGTTTCAAAGCAATCGAATAAACCATAGCGGAGTTATTGTCCAAACATAGAGTTATCGCTCACAAACCAATTTTCTAGATGGTCACTGGAGGCCATATTGGATTTCAGACCGTTGTCGATTTCGATAGGCTTCTTCATCCGGCCTCGTCCAGCCATCCCATTCAGTTTCAAAGCACTCCAATAAACGGTAGCCGACCTATTGTACGGAAATAGTTATCATTCACAAACCAATTTTCAAGATGACCAGTGGTGGCTGGCAGCCATATTGGATTTTGGATCATTGTGGATTTCGATAGCTTTCTTCCTCAGACCTAGTTCAGTAATCCTACGAAGTTTCAAGGTGATCTGATAACGGGTAGCGGAGTTGTCCAAAGATTAAAGTGGGAAAACATTCAAAAGGCTGCCTTTATACATGACATAGTAAGAAAAATTGTACTTGAACACACTTCTTTAACAAGATAAGATTAGCCTGAAATGTTTTTTAAAAGACTGAATTCAGCAGAAACCTGAAACCACTCTGCCTGCCACCCTCCCGCCCACCTGTACAAATGCCCTCCCATAAATGCCATATAAAAATAGTCTTCTCCTGGCCTGTAAATGGACATTTACTCTACAAATATTTAAATTTTATTGACAAATTTTGGAGATTAAAGTTTTAACTGGGTTGCCCGTAGCCTCAGAATTCTCTATTTTAAAAGACAGGAAATGTGAGATCATAAACTGTCTAATACATACTCTCCAGAAGTTGACGATGACCGGGTGATTATGATTGTAGTCTCCTTTATAAGCTGTGTGTTTCTTCCAATCATTCACATCTATGTCCTGTAGACCACACATCAACAGCTGAAACACAGAGAAAAGCAATAGATGCTAGAGAGTACATCAGTTATAGAGATTTGCCACATGCATGCACGCACGCACGCACGCACGCACGCACGCACGCACGCACGCACGCACGCACGCACGCACGCACGAGCGTACACATACACACACAATGCTGAAAACTGTTAATTACTAACACGAAACTTATTCTCATTGTGTGTCTAAGCTCAATGTAAATTAAGTATTTCTTAAATGTCGGCACTAATGCCAAAGAATTAATCATTACAAAGACACTAGAAGAAACATGTTTACATTTTCTAAACAGTGTTGTTTCAAATCTTGATATCAACAGCTGAAAGCAACACTATTTTCAAAATGAACATCAGTTACCATATGAAAGTGAATATTATGAGAGAAATTGCCATCTCACTCGGTGCTCTAGTAGAAAAATAGCTGATGCAATGAATGGCAGTGTTCTACATTTTGTACATACATCAGACATATGGTCAACCTAGTCCTGGAAAAATGTCCATTTGCAGGACAAGAGAAAACTAGCTTTGAAATTTTACCACCCAAATGGCTGGCTTGATAACTGAGCCAGTCGTTTCAGTGGTAAATTGTCAAAAAATTGTCTTCTCATGGCCTGCAAATGGACATTCACGATGCAAATGGCTTGCTTTTCTTGATCACTATGGAGCCGTAAAAGATTAGCTGTACAAGGTGAATGTTATCTCGTTTACCTCGACCTCATTCTCGTCAAAGATCTGGAGAAGACCTTGAGGAATGAGCGCATTGAAGCCCTTCGCAAACGCCTGCATCTGACTCTGAACACGCGAGACGAAGCGCCACTTTATCACAGTGCTGAAAAACACAGCATATGTACAGGACATGGAATTAACCTGGACTAGGTACTGGGCAGCGAGTCTGGTGACGAGTAGATGAATCTGAACTAGGTACCAGTCAGCGAGTGTACTGACCAGTAGATTATATGCTAGCTCGAGTGATTATCTACTAGGCTTTACTTGACAGATTCAAGCATTACTTTTATAGCATCAAATTATTAGTGAGTGTTAAATTCAGGTTAATTGTTCATGAAAGCTGGTGTGATTTTGAAGATAGTATTGCCATATGCTGTTGTTGCCTCATGTAGCAACTTTCAGCAACACTGTATCTGAGATTAGACCAGTTTCCTACCACCTACTGGTTATCAGAGCAAAAGATGACCACTTTGTATCATGAGCCTGATGGTTATTGCATGATATCTATGGAGGGTTTACCAAAAGAAATCTATGACACCTATCTTCACCATATAATGGTGAATTTAACACAGTTATAATAGCACTTACTCGATATATTCTTTCTTGTTCTCATTGGTAACAGCAATATCCTTGCCTCCAGGTTTCAACTCTCGCTCTTGAATCTAGAAAAAACAAGCATTAGGAAACAAATCAAGTAATTACAGTACAGCTCACAAACAAGTTAGTTAGTACGATTTTGAGCACGATGTAAGAAATGTTCAGTTGAATATTTTGAAAATTTAATTAGATTGGAAGAATATTCAACAGTCCTTTTTATTTTATTTTGCAAACATTTAGTTATTTTTTAACCGTACTGTAACTTTAGCATCATTAGCCCAGTGTATGTACTTGAATTGTCAGGCTGCATTTCTGATTGATATTCATCATCCAGTGAGCCGTCTCAACAGGGTTGCTGTAAGCTGTTGCTGTCTGAGAGAGCAATAGTTTTAAGCAACACTCGACAATAATTTTAAAACGTGGTACTAATCACTGGAAACATCAAATTGTTCAAGCCTATAATTCTTTGTTTAATCTTCAGAGAACACTACAGCATGGGTGAATCGCAAGCTAATTTTGCTCACCTCTCCAAAGCTCTCCTCTTCAATACAGAAGTGCACCTCTAAGTCTGTCGGGTCATTCTCTAAGATCCAGATTAAAGAGTTGTAATATTCAGAATCCTGAAATATGATAAAAAAAATTACCAGTTAATCATCTATATGCATATATGGTCAAGAAAATCTAAATTTTCTTCTACAAAATTTACATATACAGAGCAAGAGATTATTTTTGAAAACTTACCACTGTAATGACTGCTCCATTATAGAGTCAGTGGTACATTTTCGAAAATATTCCTTGCTTGGTTTGCATGACTCAAGAGCCCAGCAGAGGGAATGAGTGGTTTGCTTGACCATTAACCCGTACCACTCTGTTGTCGAAATTCTATTTTTTATTGGTTCGACAGCGAAGAATCTGGTGTACATTTTTCATCAATTTTGGTGGGCGATGTTGCTGTCTATGACAGCACCATCTCCCACCAAATTTGTTGAATAATGAACACCCGTTCATCTTTTAATTTAATTTGAAATTTAAGTTTGACATCAGAGTGGTAAGAGGAACTCCTGAAATGCTGGTGTCTAACTTGTGATTGGATCTGGTTGCTGCTTTAGGCGACGTATTCCTTACATCAAAAACTTGTCATTTCTCATCAATAAGGTTTAACCCTTTCATTGATGAATTCACCACATCTCATTTTCAAGCTATCCATACAGGAAAACTGTTCAATATTTTGAAATGAATCTGGCTTCCAGTCAAATTAATTTCAAAATATTCAACAGAGTAAGTTTTATATCGTAAAGGATTTACTTTTTCAGGGATTTGTCAGGTTAAGGTGATTGAAGGTGAGAATGAAGATACTGTAATATTGAGAACATTTGTTAATACTAGGAACTTACGACTGACTCCATGTCATTGAGAACGATCGGCTTGCCAAGCATCATCTTGTAGAACGGACGAATGAAAAATGCTGAAATATACAATGAGACACTCAAATATCCTCCAGCTTGTAGTACACCTTTAACACTTTACGCCTTGAATTTATTCAATAAAATTTTAATTTTCTCAAGGAAAATGTCAATTTGCAGTTGATATGAATGTTAAAGGGTTACCCTTTAATACTGAAGGCGGATAAACACGGCTTCGGCACTAGTCACCACAAATATCCATTTGCAGATCAAGAAGACGATTTTTGAAAATTTACCACTGGATTGACTGGCTCGATAACAGGGCCACTCATTCCAGTGATAAATTTTCATAAATAATCTCCGGGTCTACAAATGGACATGTTTTATAAGAATTGAAATTGTATTGAACAAATATCAGAGTTATAGCTCCCAGCCGTCTTCGAGTGCCCATCCATCTTGTTGGTCGTCTGCCATCTAGAACCTGCATCAAGAAACCACTTGTCTTTAGTTACCACTTACTGTGACTCCCTTAACTGGGCACTTAACACCTCAAGATTTCTAAACAAGAGTTTTAGTGAAACTCAACATACGCCCGCAGGCATACTTGTTTGAGGAATGTTAAATGTGAACAGTTTGACACTTCGTCTATCCCTAAAACATCTACTGAACAAAAAATTGTGATTGTAGGTTCAAAACTCTTCGAGATCTGAACTGGACAAGAAAATTTTGACAAATAATAGCTTTTCAAGGGAGATAACCCTGGCGAATATGGGTGGATTTTGTCGAAACGCAATCATGACCCTTCGTATATCCCTAACAAACCTGCTGGAAAAAAATTGTGAGTGTAGGTTCAAAACTCTTCGAGATATGGCTTGGACAAGACAATTTTGACGAATTTGAGCTTTTCAAGGGAGATAACTCTGGAAAATATGGGCGGATTTTACCGAAACAAAATCATGACACTTCATCTATCTCTAACACAGCTGCTGAAAATAAAATTGTGACTGTAGGTTCAAAACTCTTCCAAATATGCTCCGGACAAGAAATCAGTTGCATGGATGGAAGCACGGACGGATGGCGAGCGCCATCACATAATACGAACCCGCTTACGCAGGCGTATAGTCTAAATTTATGCTTAGTCAATTTCCATATGCAGGCCAAGAGAATACTATTTTTTGAAAATTTATCTCTGGAATGACTAGTTTGGTCGTTTCAGTGATAAATTTTCAAAAACAGTCATTACTTGCCATGCAAATGACAATTTCTCAAGATCACTGTAGAGACTGGCTTTGGCATTAACGGTTTGAGAATATCCTGTTACTAGCCCACTAAGCATATCAGTCACAAGCTGCATTACCCCTGCTCAATTCTACCAACCTCAGCCTACTGTTAATTTGTGTGCGAGAAAATATCTTCCCGATAATATATGACTATTAGTGGATTTAATTAGACCAGTTTTCGTAGAAAGAGAATTGATCTGTAGTATATGTGCTCAAGGTAATCGCCATATCTGACAAGTTATCAGAGCTAGTAAATAATCAGTAGGCCTAGTAGAATCTGGTGATCACTAGGTCCAGCCAGCTAGTGACATCCGGGTTAACTACAGCACCTGAAAAGTGAGATATTAAATAGCTAAACTTGATCATACTGACCATCCAGTAATTTGCCATGATGCACGGCCATGCCAGCTATCCGGCCGATAAATTCAAAGTATGTCAGATGCTCATCATTAGCTAGTCCTGATAAGTGATTGATCTGCAGCGTATAGTTATCTCTGCAAACAAACAGAAGACATTGACGTTTTAACCCTCAAACTCTTACAGGCCAGTGTGTGTGTGCGTGCGTGTGTGCATGTGGGTGTGCATGTATGTGCTAATGTACGTGGTGCACACGTGTATGTGTTAGTGTACGGAGTGCATGTGTGCGTACATTAGTGTGTGATACTCGCGTGTGTGGGTGTGCGTGGTGCTCATGTGTGTGTTAGTGTACGGGGTGCATGTGTGCGTGCATTAGTGTGTGTGATGATCACGTGCGTGCATGCATGCGTGTGGGTGTGCATGTACGTGGTGCTCATGTGTGTGCTAGTGTACATCGTGCATGTGTGCGTGCATTAGTGTGTGTGATGCTCGCGTGCGTGCGTGCGCGTGTGTGCGTGTACGTGGTGCTCATGTGTGTGTTAGTGTACGGGGTGCATGTGTGCGTGCATTAGTGTGTGATGCTCGCGTGCGTGTGTGGCTGTGCTCATGTGTATGTGTTAGTGTATGGGGTGCATGTGTGCGTGCATTAGTGTGTGTGGTACTCACATGCGTGCGTGTGGGTGTGCGTGGTGCTCACGTGTATGTGTTAGTGTATGGGGTGCATGTGTATGTGCATTAGTGTGTGTGATGCTCACAATCGTGCGTGCGTGTGCGTGGGTGCATGTGTCTATACATGAACATACGTGGCTGAGTATTCGAAGAGTCCATAATATGGGTTGAACATTTCTTTAGACAGCAGGTAAAACCATTCCCTGGTAGCACCACCATAGTCCAACACGGTCTCACCATCAAACTCAATCCACAATCTGAGCATACAATATATAGCTTATTACTTTAACCATTCATAGCCCAGTGTCACCATTTCAAGACAACTATATAGGAAAACTGATGAAGATTTTGAAACTAATTTGACTGGGAGCTGGCTCCCAGTCAAATTAATTTCAGAATATTGTACAGAATAATCTTTAAATTATAATGGATTTATCATTTCTTGTCTGTGAGGGTCAAAGCGTTAATCATCAAAAGCATAAGACATAGGGTAACATGAGTTTATGCCTAGTTAATGTAATAACAGTGTATTCATCTAACACTGATAACTCCGCCCCTGCTGGCTAACACTGATACCTCCGCCCCTGCTGACTAACACTGATAACTCCACCCCTGCTGACTAACAGTGATAACCTCACCCCTGCTGACTAACACTGATAACTCATCCCCTGCTGGCTAACACTGATAACTCAGTCCCTGCTGACTAACACTGATAACTCCACCCCTGCTGACTAACACTGATAACTCAGTCCCTGCTGACTAACAGTGATAACTCCACCCCTGCTGGCTAACACTGATAACTCAGCCCCTGCTGACTAACACTGATAACTTAGCCTCTGCTGACTAACACTGATAACTCCACCCCTGCTGACTAACACTGATAACTCAGTCCCTGCTGACTAACACTGATAACTCAGCCCCTGCTGACTAACACTGATAACTCTGCCCCTGCTGACTAACACTGATAACTCCAACCCTGCTGACTAACACTGATAACTCCACCCCTGCTGACTAACACTGATATCTCCACCCCTGCTGGCTAACACTCATAACTCAGTCCCTGCTGACTAACACTGATACCTCCGCCCCTGCTGACTAACCCTGATAACTCAGCCACTGCTGGCTAACACTGATAACTCAGCCCCTGCTGACTAACACTGATAACTCAGCCCCTGCTGACTAACACTGATAACTCAGCCCCTGCTGACTAACACTGATAACTCAGCCCCTGCTGACTAACACTGATAACTCCGCCCCTGCTGACTAACACTGATAACTCCGCCCCTGCTGACTAACACTGATAACTCCGCCCCTGCTGACTAACACTACTAACTCAGTCCCACATGACTAACACTGATAACTCAGTCCCTGCTGACTAACACTGATATCTCTACCCCTGCTGGCTAACACTCATAACTCAGTCCCTGCTGGCTAACACTGATAACTCTGCCCCTGCTGGCTAACACTGATAACTCAGCCCCTGCTGACTAACACTGATAACTTAGCCTCTGCTGACTAACACTGATAACTCCACCCCCTGCTGACTAACACTGATAACTCAGTCCCTGCTGACTAACACTGATAACTCAGCCCCTGCTGACTAACACTGATAACTCTGCCCCTGCTGACTAACACTGATAACTCCAACCCTGCTGACTAACACTGATAACTCCACCCCTGCTGACTAACACTGATATCTCCACCCCTGCTGGCTAACACTCATAACTCAGTCCCTGCTGACTAACACTGATACCTCCGCCCCTGCTGACTAACCCTGATAACTCAGCCACTGCTGGCTAACACTGATAACTCAGCCCCTGCTGACTAACACTGATAACTCAGCCCCTGCTGACTAACACTGATAACTCAGCCCCTGCTGACTAACACTGATAACTCAGCCCCTGCTGACTAACACTGATAACTCCGCCCCTGCTGACTAACACTGATAACTCCGCCCCTGCTGACTAACACTGATAACTCCGCCCCTGCTGACTAACACTACTAACTCAGTCCCACATGACTAACACTGATAACTCAGTCCCTGCTGACTAACACTGATATCTCTACCCCTGCTGGCTAACACTCATAACTCAGTCCCTGCTGGCTAACACTGATAACTCTGCCCCTGCTGACTAACGCTGATAACTCCACCCCTGCTGACTAACACTGATAACTCAGCCCCTGCTGACTAACACTGATAACTCAGTCCCTGCTGACTAACACTGATAACTCTGCCCCTGCTGACTAACACTGATAACTCCACCCCTGCTGACTAACACTGATAACTCCGCCCCTGCTGACTAACACTGATCTCAGCCCCTGCTGACTAACACTGATAACTCAGGCCCTGCCGAGTAACACTGATAACTCCGCCCCTGCTGACTAACACTGATAACTCCGCCCCTGCTGACTAACACTGATAACTCAGCCCCTGCTGACTAACACTGCTAACTCAGCCCCTGCTGACTAACACTGATAACTCAGCCCCTGCTTTCCTTGATACAACGCTACACTATTGCAAGGGAGATAACCCACTTTAATAGTCTAGGTCACTCTTCTCCCGCTACACTATTATAAGGGAGACAACCCAATTTCTATTATGAGGTCATTAGCGCGAGATTATAAACAAACATGCGCGTTCCAAGTTAATGTCGTCTGATGTGTATTATTTACAATTTTTTCCATCTGTAGGATCAATTAAGCGTGAATTTGAGTATTGGTTAGCTTTATGATTAATGATTCTTTCAAGTCTGTTACATAGCAATTTAAATAGCAAATTTGATACTTAATTATTTTTGTTTTTACAACATCTGGCAAACAAATTAAAAAGTATTGTGTGCCAATCCTCAATTTTATTTGGTAGTAAGTGTGATTGTTATTATTGTTTAACAACGGTCTGATATTCACATTGGAGTATATTCCATGACAACTCAATTTTCAGTAAGTATTCTGTAATTATTCATCCGTCATCAATATGTATGGTTTTAAATTTTTTGGTCTTTAGAAAATCTATTACTACGATTATTTTAAAAATATTTTGACCTAATTTTACTATCTTTGACAATAACCATTCCGTATCTTTTAGCCTTTATTTCATTTTCTGACTTACTATTTTACCGCTATGAATCACATATAAACTCATATAAGATAAAAAGTTATCAGATTTTCAATATTTGATGTCATACAGTACAGTATGAAATTGAATTTTAATATTTCCAATATGAAGACGAATGTTCTCTGATACAAAATTTCCGTTGAA
The DNA here is from genome assembly GCA_034401795.1 of Chaetoderma sp. LZ-2023a. NCBI lineage: Eukaryota > Metazoa > Mollusca > Caudofoveata > Chaetodermatida > Chaetodermatidae > Chaetoderma > Chaetoderma sp. LZ-2023a. Next base: position 21,070,400 of record CM067360.1, on the reverse strand, counting down.
TAAATTGATTATATTTGGGTTGGAGTATATTGTAGTAATAACTCCCTGATTTTTTATTTTATTTTTATAAAGTTACGGTCAAAATATTCAACGGTGCATTTTATGTTATTTGGGATCATTTGTTATTTTATTTCTGAACTGTACTATAATTTCTAAAGTGTATATATAAGATATTTTTAACATAAGAGATATTATTTATTTACTTTTATTTAATTATTTTTTACGATATTGTATATATAGAACATACATTCAAACAAATAATTAAAACTAATATTTAATAAACATATATACAAATAATTTATAAATTTCTTTATAAAGTGATAGATTTAATAGATAGGTAGATAGAAAAGATGGAAGTGGCTGTATCGGCTCCTCGGTGAGGTTTTTATGGGATCCCAATAATAACTGTCGCCCAGAAATACAGCTCAGGAATTTAAAGGGGGGAGCCTTGAAGAAGCCTTTTACTAAATTTACCAAAATGGTAGGCATAAAAATTATGCCTCAGATCAAATTACTTTTCAGCTTTATGGTCATATATTAGTATGCAAGGAGTTATTTTTGATGACTTAGATATTGTGGAGCTTTTGGACAATTCCGTTCTTCCATCTTTTACAAAAAATTGATACATATATATATATATATATATATATATGCATCTTGTTTTACCACAATTTACATTTGTATGTATGTATCATTTTCTCTGGCCATTAGTCGGTTGATCAACCAATAAACTATTTTAGCTCAGATTAAAGCCTATTTTAACTTAAACTTTAACCAAACAGATTTATACATAATTTAACTTAAGCTTTAACTAAAACGAAAAACAAACGAAAAATTAACCCTTTCACCGTCAAATTCCACAATAACATTCCTTCACATTGTAATAATTACTGTACTGTTATTTTAAAACTACTTTAATGTATACTGTTGCTACCAAAGATAACGAACAACTGCTTACAGTCAAATTAATTTTAATATAAGACTTCTAGTTCAGTCACTCTGGAATTAAGACGTGAAGAATCTATTTGTGAATGGGTTAAGTGTAAATATAAATTAAATATATTAAAAATTTTCTTTTAAGCTAAACTTACAAGTTTTCTTTCTTGGTTAATGCTGACTAACACTGATAACTCAGCCCCTGCTGGCTAACGCTGAAAACTCAGCCCCTGCTGACTAACACTGATAACTCAGCCCCTGCTGGCTAACGCTGAAAACTCAGCCCCTGCTGACTAACACTGATAACTCTGGCCCTGCTGGCTAACACTCATAACTCCGCCCCTGCTGACTAACACTCATAACTCAGTCCCTGCTGGCTAACACTGATAACTCAGCCCCTGCTGTCTAACACTGATAACTCCACCCCTGCTGACTAACACTGATAACTCCACCCCTGCTGTCTAACACTGATAACTCCGCCCCTGCTGACTAACACTGATAACTCAGCCCCTGCTGACTAACACTGCTAACTCAGTCCCTGCTGACTAACACTGATAACTCTGCCCCTTCTGGCTAACACTGATAACTCCACCCCTGCTGACTAACACTGATAACTCAGTCCCTGCTGACTAACACTGATAACTCCACCCCTGCTAACTAACACTGCTAACTCAGCCCCTGCTGACTAACACTGCTAACTCAGTCCCTGCTGACTAACACTGATTGATAACTCAGTCCCTGCTGACTAACACTGCTAACTCAGCCCCTGCTGACTAAGACTGATAACTCCACCCCTGCTGACTAACACTGATAACTCAGTCCCTGCTGACTAACAGTGATAACGCCACCCCTGCTGACTAACACTGATAACTCAGCCCCTGCTGACTAACACTGATAACTCAGTCCCTGCTGACTAACACTGATAACTCAGTCCCTGCTGAATAACACTGCTAACTCAGTCCCTGCTGACTAACACTGATAACTCCGCCCCTGATGACTAACACTGATAACTCAGTCCCTGCTGACTAACACTGATAACTCCGCCCCTGCTGACCAACACTGATAACTCCGCCCCTGCTGACTAACACTGATAACTCCACCCCTGCTGCCTAACACTGATAACTCAACCCCTGCTGACTAACACTGATAACTCCCCCCAATCCCCTGCCGGCTAACACTGATAACTCCACCCACCCCTGCTGGCTAACATTGATAGAAAGCATCAAGCACGAATATAACCAATAAATAGAGGATCTGGAACAAGTTCCCATTTAATATCACAATTATCAACCGAGTCAAACTTTAGCACATGCCACCAAGCTTTAGTGATTAAATGTATTAAATGCGACCGAGTTTGAGGGTCTATTTATCATATAAACTGATATTTTGACAAATTTTCTAATGAACTCAATCCATGACACCAGTTTCAAACGCACTATTTTGCGCTGGTTGTTTTCGTCGCTGTGATGCATCATTTGCCAAGAGTTCACATTCTTTGTGGACAATGCGCCACAACAAATAATGACAAACAAAACAGCATTATTTTGGACTTCAAATTACTTTTAATACAACTTAAGAAATTTCTGCATATATCATGCAAACTTACTAACGTATTTAATAACTAGCTAGCATATATAACACACAATTTAAATCACCAACATAACCTAACTCGTCTTCAGATGTCTTATTTATATTTTCAGCGGCGTCCTATTTAGGAAACATTTGCGGTGTCACAGGGCATGTAGGATTATTACACATTATTTAATCAATAAAAATATTACGTGTGTACATAAGGGGATTTATCATATAAACAAGCCTTCCAACCCGTTCCATATTTTTCGATATGAGCGCACGTGCTATATTCAACGGAGTATTTTCATTGGATGTTGGGTGTGAAACCCATTTAAATCGACCAATTAAAACATCGATTGATGTGAGCATGATGCGTAGGGATTACTACGCGGTACTGTTTTACTACGATTTGTTTACTATGATTTGTCATTCATGAAACGTCATCGCAAAATGTCATCGTTAGACAGCTTATCAGTCGGCAGCGAAGTAACGATTGATGGCCGTGGCTCTGCGATAGTCTTAGAAGAAAAGTGTAGTTTACGGCTGACATCGCCAGAATTCGTGTTTATCACTATATTTTGCTGCGCATTCAGTATCTGTTATCAAGTAGTGGTGCGTCACAGCGGCGGTATCGATTCACGAAAATCAACAATGAGAAATCAGATAAAAGTGACATCAGCAACTATTGGCAAATATTTCAAAATTACAGTTTATATGATAAATTAAATCTCAAACTCGGTCACTTTTCATATCACTATTATGAACCTCATTGAAAATTATCAATTTTGATAATTTTCAACTCTGTCCATAACAGTGATATGAAAAGTGACCTCGTTACCGATTCTCTATATCTGGAACACACCGAAAGTCTTGTTTTTATGATAAATAGAGAAATTTTTGAAAATTTAGCACTGAAATGACTGGCTCAGTCATTCCAGTGCTAAATTTTCACAAAAATTGTATTCTCTTAGCCTGTAAATGGACAATCCACAAGACCATAACAGAGGCCGGTTTTAGCCGGTTTGACCATTAAAGGGTTAAATACAGAATGTTATCTGTATTACGCAAGGTTTGATGGCCCTGTCTGGTCACCAGCCAGTTATAACATATATACTGTACCTTGTTTTAAGCAGCTCAGTTCTCTTAACACTCATGATTATGCGATACGAATCTTCAAACACTTTCGTTCTCGAGACTTTAATATCTATCTTGCTAGGAACATTTGTCTGAAATATGACGCCAACAACAAACAAATTATTGCAGTGTTGCGGCGACGACACAGAAATCAACAAATCTAATTATAAATTGCTGTAACATGTTTCACCTAAACGCAAGATTCCCTTTATTCTAATACTGACTAAGATTACAGCTATTAGTCAACTTTCTAAGATCTAGCTTGAAATATTAGGACAGCTTGCAGCAGATTATCTTCAAAATTTATATGAGTCACTATTTAACCCTCTCCTACTCAATGTAACTATAATGAGCAAATATAAGTGTTACACACTAAGCCTTTTCTCTGGTAGTAAGGATGACAATTCTCATTGGTCTTCATAATTTAAATATGCCGTTGCCGTGACAATACTCACAGGTTTACGTAATTTAGATCTAAAGTAGTCATATTTTCTCTTGTAGTCTCTGGAATAGGGCACAGCCTAGAAAACATAAAACAGTACATTCATGAGAATTACAAAACTACCTATGGTAAATAGTAATTACTCAAGTTTCTAAAATGAAGAGTTATTTAATACTTGCCCCGTATGACAAAAGAAAGAAAATTAGAGTAAGTTTACTACTTCTAATAGACTGTGTTGTTAATGTCTGACATACCATGGCAATACCTTAATTACTTGAATACTGCTATGCAGTCATGAATGCATGTGTGTGCGTGTGCATGTTTGTGTGAATGTATGAATGCATACGTAAGTACTTGTGTGTACATGCTTATCTGCCTGCACATATGGCTGTGCTCGTGTTAAATATAAGTTCGGCATATCTGCCCTGTCCAGGTGCAATGCAACCTGGCTTGCTTAATGTTTTAATGGTCAAGCTGGCTGGCTGAAATCGGTTTTTTCAGTTATCCTAATGAATGCCTATATACAGGCCAAAAGACTATTTTTTTAATTTTACCACTGGAATGACCGGCTCGATAACAGAGCCAGTTATTCCAGTGGTACATTTTCAAAAATAGTCTTCTCTTGGCCTATAAATGGACATTCATTAGGCAACAATTTCAATTTCCTGACCAATCTTGACCAGTAAAGGCTTAACATCTTAATGGTCAAGAGTGGTCAAGACTGAAGAGGAAATTTTCAAATAATACTATAGTTTTAATTGTGATGCTGGCTGAAGATGGCTTCAGCAATGTCCAATTACAGTACAAGCACAGACTATTCTTTTGACAAATTATCAGTGTAATTGCTGGCTCAATAAGCTGGCTCAAAATCCTAAATAAATAAACTTACCGGTCCGGCCACTTTTTGTAATCGTGGATCTTCCCACTGTGTCACTCTTATATCTGAAAGAGAATTAATTAAATAATTAGTTAGAGTTAGGCTCTTCTATTTAAAAGACAAATAAACAATTAGTTAATTAGAGTTCGACTCTTATATTTCAAAGAAATAAATAACTAGTTTTAGTAACGATGCAGTGCATCACAAAGGATATGTCCATCTTCTGGTGAACCACACCTTTCTCTGAATGCATGCAATTAATCTTGAAGTTGGGTGAACGATGAATTGATACTATAAGTAGAATGCATCTATACACCAAGATTGGTTAATGTATATAAAACTCTCATAAAACTAAAGCCTGGACATCACAAGGATGCATTAATCTAACACCTCGTTCGATTGATCTAGTATGACACCACTAGTGTTGTGCTGTTGCCATGGCATAATTATGATGTGATTGAACCTGGGAAAATTTGTTCGGCCGATTTCTGCAACACTTGTCATGTTCTCGGCGTGACAGATGTCGACGTCATAATTAGTTAATTTGCTTCAATTACGACGTCATAACCGTGCCTTAGCACGAATTACCTGACAAAAGTCCCTGATAAGGCAGGTTACTGGACCAATAGTCCAATACTCATAATGAATGAATCCAATTTTAGCCATGCCCCACCACCAAATAGCTAAGCTCCACCCTCGCTTCCCCTGAGTTGGGATCAATTGAACCCTGAACTCCCTAAATATCAATTTCCAAAAAACTATACAGGTAAGTGGTTGAACATTTTAAAACTAATTTGACTGGATGCTGTTGCTGCCAGTAAAATTACTTTCAAAATATTTAACAGAATGTTTATTAAATAGTAAAGCCATACAATTCGTACACCTTGACAGAATATTCCAGGTTTATGATAGACTATTTCTGTCAATTATAATTGCAACCTATGTGCCGTAGTTAATTATGACGTCAATACTTGACTGACAGACTGGATTCCTCTACTGGTCCTGTACTGGTCCAGCAAACTGCGCTATAAGGACAGTTGCTAAACTTGCACAAACAAATTTGCTCAAAGTAAATGATGTCATAATCATAGCCTGATGACAACACACCACTAGCGCTAAAACCACTAGCGCTAACACCACTAGCGCTAACACCACTAGTCCAATCAAATGTCCTCTCCATACCTAGGTGCCACATCATTGGTGGTTCACTAAAGCAGGTGGTTCTTTAAGGCATGTGCTTCTTTAAGGCAGGTCATTCAAACAAAAATGACTGATTATTTTTGGTAATCTTGCCTCAAGTCTCAGTCAGAATTGACAGACTGATGGACGGATATGTCCTGTCAAGTACTAGTCAAAATAGACAGACTGATGGATAGATACGTCCTGTAAAGTACCAGTCAGAATATACAGACTGATGGACGGATATGTCCTGTCAAGTACCAGCCAGAATAGAGACTGATGGGCAGATATGTCCTGTCAAGTACCAGTCAGAACAGACAGACTGATGGATGGATATGTCCTATCAAGTACCAGCCAGAATAGACACACTGATGGATGGATATGTCCTGTCAAGTATCAGTCAGAATAGACAGACTGATGGACGGATATGTCCTGTCAAGTACCAGCCGGAATAGACAGACTGATGGATGGATACGTCCTGTCAAGTACCAGTCAGAATAGACAGACTGATGGATGGATACGTCCTGTCAAGTACCAGTCAGAATAGACAGACTGATTAACAGATATAAAATAACGTAACCCTTTAATGCTCAAGAAAGCTAAAAATTGTTGCTTAGTCAATGTCAATTCGCAGGACAAGAGGCTATTTTTGGAAATTTACCACTGGAATGACTGGTTCGGTTATCGAGCCAGTCACTCCAGTGGTAAATTTTCAAAAATAGTCTTCTCTTGGCCTGCAAATGTACATTCCTCAAGACCATTGTTGAGGATGATTTTGGCCGGCTTGGCCATTAAAGAGCTGATAATCTGCGCAGGATATACATGACATGTTGTCTACTCACTATGATTAATGTAGAATACTCGTCCATCAGTATGCGTCCTTTCTTCCCATCCAGCCTGAAATAATAACATAGGCACGATCACATCTCAATACTACATCTAAAAATGCGATCCCAGCAATGAGATCAGAGATTATATATCAATGTAATCCTTGCGATCAAGGTATTTATTTTATGCCACCAATTCAAAGTTTGTTGCTGTTGTTGTTGTTTTTGGACCAGCTTTAGTGGAAGTAGTAGTAGTAGTAGTAGTAGTAGTAGTAGTAGTAGTAGTAGTAGTAGTAGTAGTAGTAGTAGTAGTAGTAGCTTTCAGTCAAATTTGTTTCAGAACATTCAGCAGAATATTCCTTATATTTCTGTGCTGTTTGGGATAAAGGCATAAGCTTAAGATAAGTGTTCTGTGTTCATCCTTACTGGTAATTGTCCGAGATCTTTGAGCAAGTCCTCATTAGATGATGGCCGCCACATGGGATCAGGAGTGGCTATGTTAGCACTATGGGTGGATGATGAGCGTCCTCTCTTACGAGGGTCCTCCTACGAGAGATAATTAACATAAATAAATTCTCAAATTTGATTGGTCAGTTATAGCAGTGTAGTTCTCTCGCTTGTACCTGAATAAAGCCGAGGATAACTAAAATATATGGTCAACTGAGGAGGTCCCTTCAGTTGCTTAGGTGGCAACAAGACAGCATACCCTTTACTAAGAAAGATTTGCTTCATTTGTTCTGTCTATATAATAACTTATCAATTAAAACAGTACATCTGAGACAGATCTATTTGTATTCATTAACTCAGAGAAGCACGGAATACTAGCATTTTAATGTCAAAGCACCCATACAGCTCAGCCACTTAACCCTTTCACCGATGAATTACCAATATATTCCTTTCAAAGCAACCATACAGGAAAACAAAACTGCTGAATAGTTTTTAACTAATTTGACTGGAAGCAGTTTCTGTTTTAGGCAGCAACAGTTTCCAATCAAATTAATTTCAAAATATTCAGCGGAATAAGTTTTATATTGCAAAGAATTGACTTTTTCAGGGATTTGTCAGTGAAAGGGTTAGCCCTTACCACGCTGATGTTAAAACTAAATTTTCAAATTAAATTAAAAGCTGACTGGTGTTCATTTTTTAACAAATTTGGTGGGAGATGGTGCTGTCATTGACAGCAACATCTTCCAACAAAATTGTTGACAAATGTCCACCAGTTTCTTTGCTATTGACACAATAAAAGATAGAATTTGACATCAGACAGGTACGGATTAAGCGGACTAAAGTTCAACCGCCTGTTTGTCCTGCAATTAGGGTAACATGGACACCTATAATATAACAAGCATTCTGCAAGCATTGCTTTGCAATACATGTCCCCTACCAAGTGATATAAATCTTTAGAGATTGACAGTCAGACTCCATTAAAAATTGACAGAAGCAGCTGAAACTCGAACATGATCTGTAACTTCTCATACCATAGCAATAAACCAAGTAAGTCTCAGTTATATATGTTGAAGGAGAAGGAAAAGTCTTGAAAGATGATATGTTTGCATTTCCTAAGTCAAAAGGGGACATAACTCCATATAAAAAAATGACGCAAACACCTGAAACCCGAACTTGGTCTGTAATTTCTCATAATAAAGTAATGTACCAATTCTCAGTTGAATATCTTGAAAGACTGCGAGAAAAAGGGCGGAAAACTAATATTTTTTGCATTTCATAGGTCGAAAGGGGGCATAACTTCATAAAAAATGTACGCATATGCCTGAAACTCGAACTTGGTCTGTAACTTCTCATAACAAAGCATAATATCTTGAGACTGCGAAAAAAAGTGCGGGAAAAATAATATATTTTGTATTTCATAAGTCGAAAGGGTGCATAACTCCATGAAAAATTGATGAAAATGTCTGAAACTCGAACTTGCTCTGTAACCCCTTATACTAAAGCGATGGAACCAATTTTTCCTTAAATATCTTGAAGGAGTGCGAAAACAAGTGCGGAAAGCTGATATTTTTCATATTTCCTAAGTCGAAAATTTACGCATACATCTGAAACTCGAACTTGGTCTGTAACTTCTCATAACAAAGCCATGTAGCAATTCTCAGTATAATATCTTGAAAGACTGCGAAAAAGGGTGCGGAAAACTAATATTTTTTGTATTTCATAAGTCGAAAGGGGGCATAACTCCATGAAAAATTGACGAAAATGTCTGAACCTCGAACTTGCTCTGTAACTCCTTATACTAAAGCGATGCACCTATTTTCGCTTAAATATCTTGAATGAGTGCGGAAAGCTAATATTTTTCGTATTTCTTAAGTCTAAATTTCTGCATAACTCCATGAAAAATTGACGAAAATGTTTGAAACTCAAACTTTGTCTGTAACTTCTCATAACAAAGCAATATAACCAATTCTCAGTTGAATAGCTTGAAGGACTGCGAAAAAAAGTGCGGAAAACCAACTGCGACAGGCAGACAGATGGATGGACAGACGGAGTGCAAACATATAGTAACCCCAGTTTTACCGGCAGGGGACTAATAACTGTAGTACTTACCCATGTAGTTTGTCGTGTGTTATGGTTGATGTAGAAGGTCTTTCCAGTCGGTGCTGCTGAGATGGCCCAGCCAGCTGGCATAGGCTCTTCCCCGCCTTCAATTGCTGGTTCTGATTGTGGGCGGGGCTGTAATGCAATAATCAGATGATAATGTTTTAGTCCTCAGTTTCTGCTGCTGTTGCTACTGCAATGTAAAGCAATCTATCAACAAGTGGCCCAAGGACCTTGACGCTCACCTGCCTAAAACTGAGACTGCGTGCTCTATAATTTTCTTAAGAGAATTTCTTTCTCGAATTGGGCAATACTAAAAACACATGTACATAATTGGGCAGCCATCACCGACTCTATTGACCACTGGTTCCAGTGTCCCTGCACCGACATTTACCAAAGGGGCAATGGTCACAGTCAAAAATTTGGATGAGGAAATTAAGAAAATTGGCATCCTTGACATTATTGACCAATGTGAAACGTACCATTAATCAATGAGCCAACCATCCATGGCGCTATTGTCGAATGGATAGTCTACTATAGGAAAAATTCTGCCAAAACTTGCTTTAATACATTCACAAATGACAAAACATGCCACGGATGTATTTTTCAAATAGACTTCAATACTTAACAAGAGCTCCGTAAACGGCGCATCATACCCCACCATAATGACAAATCAATGAATGAGCTTTCAGAAAAGAGAAAATTTCTTCCTCAGACCTATACCTGTCATCCTATGAAGTTTCAAAGTGATCTGCTAAACAGTCATGGAGTCATTATCCGGAAACCAATTTTCAAGATGCCCGCCAGTGGCTGTTGGCCATATTGGATTTCGGATCATCTTATATTTCAATAGGTTTCCTCCTCAGATGTAGTCTAGTTACCCTATGAGGTTTCAAAGCGATCCGCAAAACAGAAATGGAGATGTTGTTCGGAAACCTATTTTCAAAATGGCTACTGGTGGCCATATTAGATTTAGGATCATCATCGATTTCAATAAGTTTATTCATCAGACCTAGTCCAGTCATCCTATGAAGCTTCAAATCAATTTGATAAATAGTAATGGAGTTATCATCTGGAAACCACTTTTCAAGGTGGCCGCACTTGGGTGGCGGCCACCTTGGAACTAGGATCATTGAACTTAGTTCAATAACCTTCTGAAGTTTAAAAGCGATCCAATACACGGTAACAAAGTTATCATTCAGAAAGCAATTTTCAAGATGACCACCGGTGGCTGGTGGCCATCTTGGATTTCGGATCACCGTCAATTGCCATAGGTTTCTTCCCCAGAGCTAATCCAATAACCCTATGAAGTTTCAAAGCAATCCGATAAGCGGTAACGAAGTTATCATTTAGAAACCAATTTTCAAGATGGCCGACGGTGGCTGGCTGCCATCTTAGATTTCAGATTATCGTCAATTTCAATAGGTTTCTTCCCTAGCCCTAGTCCAACCATCTTATGAAGAATTCAAAGCATTCCGATAAACGGTAATGGAGTTATAATCCAGAAACCACTTTGCCGCCAGCCCGTGCACCCACCCGCCTGGCCCCCCCCCCCCCCACCAGACCATGACATTACATAATAATTAATATTATAATAAAGGTATAAAAATGCCTTAAAGAACCAGTGTTATGGTCCTTGTTTCAATTTGTGGCATCTTCATATTCATAGAAAAAGCGTAAAGGAACATATCTGTTAAATTTCCTTTTAATTCATCAACAATTGAAGAAATAAATCTTTTTCCCCCATCTGGTTCAATAGATTAGTCTTAATGAACCAGAGTTATGGCCCATGTTTAAAGATGTGGCCTCTATATTCATAGTTCAAACAGATAGCTGACTGAAGGAACATATCTGCTAAATGTTGTTTTAATCCATCAACAACTGACGAAACAAATGCCATAGGGTTCAATACATAATTTGTTTAAACTTAGTGAACCAGAATTATAGCCCTTGTTTAAAGGTGTGGCCACTTTATATTGATTATAGCTCAAATAGATGTTGCCTAAAGGAAGTTATCCGCCAAATTTGGTTTTAATCCATCGATAAATCACGAAATATTCCACAAACATATTTTCACCATAGGCGTCAATAATTAGAAGGTATATCAAGGGCCATAACTCAGTGCTTTAAGGCGTGGTGACTTCACCGTGGTGTTTGATTGCTATAACTCAGCTGAGCGCAGAGGGTTTGGGAATTTGGACAGAGCATCATTTCTTATACTGTATAAAACATTTGTAAGGCCACACATGGAATACTGTATTCAGGCGGTCGCCCTACATTATCAAAGATATTGAACACATGGAAAGAATTCAAAGAACATGTACAAAATCAATCGTTGGGCTTCGTAACAAAAGTTATTAAAGTCGTTTAGATATACTCGGACTTACGACCCTTAAACAGCATAGATTAAGAGTGGATATGATAGAGACATATAAAATACTAACTGGTAATGAAAACAAACTCAGGACAATTCTTCATCCCTGCCGTTAAAACATATCTACGAGAAAATTCTAAAAGACTATTCAAATCTAGGTGGAGAACACAATTGAGACAAGCTTTCTTTAGTCCAAGAGTTTTATATCATTGGAATAGCCTACCGGATCATGTGGTCATTGGAATAGCCTGCCGGATCATGTGGTCATTGGAATAGCCTACCAGATCATATGGTCAATGCAAAAACCCACAAATAACTTTAACCCTTTCAACGACAAATCCATGAAACACTAAGTTCTTTACAATATAAAACTGTTAAATATTTTCAAATTAATTTGACTGGAAGACATTGCTGCCTAAGGCAGGAACGGCTTCCAGTAAAATTACTTTCAAAATATTCAAACATTTTCCTGTAAGGTTGCTTTGAAAATATATGGTGAATTCATTGGTGATGAGGTCAAGGATTATCTTCATCCATCAAATGTAACAATAACTGTAACTGCTACATGCACGCTATGTAACAGCATTCACCATCTGCCAAGGTGTGGGTGCGATGCTTAGCTAGAGATGGGCAGGGCATAGCTAATACTGGAAAGGTCCACTGTTATGGATGCCTCGACCCACCATCAGCATCAGGGGACAGCATTTGCGATGTTGTGGTATAGAAGCATGCATCACCCTCCCCTTCTTAATGGTCTGCTCTCTGGGACCCTACATTAGCATCTCACTGCCAGCTTGCTATCTTGCTACAATAAGCATGTTTCACTCTGGAATGCCCATTTAAAACCAGGGCTGGGGTCAAATAGTTTCAAAAGTATTTAAATACAAATACAAATACAAATACAAATACTTTGGAATTCTTCAAATACAAATACAAATACTTGTTTTTTGCAAAGTATTTAAATACAAATATAAATACTTAGGGTAGGTATTTGAAATACTTGTCAAATACTTCCTACGTCTTATAGAAGACCAAAGTATGGTACAGAGGTAACTCTAGTGATGGACAGCCAGACCCTCAAATTTACATGAGCACAGACAATCATAGATACCAAACCAAGGGTGCAAAATGAAACAAGTATCATTTTATGAATGGAAATATGTAAGGAAAATATCTATGATATCAGTATCTATTTTTTACATATTTGTTGATGAAATTAATTGTATACCATATCTATGGTCAAGTAGTTAAATATAGTTGACTAAATCACAGCCAAAGTTGAAATAGTAAACTAGCTAGTAAAGTAAGTCAACCAGCATCCTGAATGGTTAATGCAAAATTATATCAAATTCAAAATGGCAGATAACCTTTGCTTTCCACATTTAAATGCACATAAACGTAAATGTTCCAGTGGTAAATTTTCAAAAATAGTCTTCTCTTGATCTGAAAATGGACATTTCGCCAAGGCCACTGCAGAAGCTGTTTTTGGCTGCTGTTGGTGTTAAAGGGTTAAGCTAAATTATTTTCAAAATATTCTTAAGATTTCATTCCCATTTTCTTTAGAACCAGAAAATTGAGGATGACATGTATCAAGTGTATGAAAAAGAATTTAAAATATAATTTCAAGGCAATTTTTAACTATTTATAAAAATCTGTATTAAATTTTAATTTGCACTGTATGTAAATTTGAATGTAAGAATTTACCAGAAATAGACAGAAGTATTTTGAAAAGTATTTGAAAATACTCAAATACATTGACAATGTATTTAAATACAAATACAAATACTTTTGCCTTAAATACTTTTCAAATACAAATACTTTCAAATACCTGAAAAATGTATTTAAATTACTTCAAATACAAATACTTTTGTATTTGACCCCAGACCGGTTTAAAACTGCTCTAAAATTATGTTTTGGTTGCCCAAAAACCCACCACCCAAACCCCTCCCCCACCCCACCTATCCACCCCCGTGCATGACCTGTGTTCCTACCATCGCTGAAGCCAACCCTTCTCTTTTTCATTCTTGGGCGGATCACTAGGAACAAAAGCTTTTAGGTAGGAAAGCATCCTCTTACTTGCTAGTGTAGACACACTAAAAACTTTTAGATGCAACCAATTAGATAGCAGCATCTGGCCACACTGACGGTGGTGGTGGGATGTGGTGTGGTTATAAACTCTGCTTATATCAAACAGTGAGAGATACAACATTACAGTTCAGAAGGTAATTAATTACATTCAGATGCGCAAATAGCTCACATCAAAAATGTGCAAGTTGCGTGCCCGTTTCGTGATGCCAAAGGAGTTAAGTTATCTATAATGAGCGCATAGCATTCCCTTGGCTGAAAATATTTTGGCATGCTAAAACTAATTGTAGAAGAGACAGAAGGAAGCAAACTATTTTACCAAAAGCATGACAAAATAAATTTAGCATCATTTTTTCCCCGGAAATTCTGAGAGTCGACAGACTGATGAGTAGTCATCGGGTATTCATTGGCTAAGCACACATAAAACATTTGGCTTGCCGATCAAATGATAAAATATTTTCTCAAAAGTGCCATGAAAAATTATTCTGGCAGAAATGAATCATTTTAGCCAAGCCAGAAAATATTTTAGGCGAGCCAGAAATAATTTTTGGCACTTCACGAAACGCTATATGCGCTAGAACATCGAAATTGGCAGACAAATGAGCACATTAATGTTTTGCAAAGTTACCCCTTATGTTATGTTAATTATGAACTGAGCTGTATAAGCACTTACAAGGTGTGAGACAGGGCTATATTCTGGACTCTACAACAAAAACACACAAAATATACATACAAGAAAACAACAAAACCTCAAACCATTTATCATGCTGCAACAAAACATGCATAAAAAAACAATCAGTAGTAACAAATACCAATCTGGTGTCAAGACTAAATTTTCAAATTAACTTAAAAGATGACCTGGTGTTAATTTTTCAACAAGTTTTGTGGGAGATGATGCTGTCGTAGACAACAACATCAACCAAAATTGTTGAAAAATGTACACCATTTTCTTTGATATTGACACAGTAAGACAGAATATTGACATCAGTGTGGTAGAGGGACAGCACACAAAGCAAACAAAGTTCGTAATAGAGAAATCAACATTGAGGATAGTTTCTGAAAGCATATTCAAGTTAATAAAATAAAATAAAAAGCCTAATACTGTGTCATTCAATTACTGACATACTTAGTATACTCACTGCCCCATTGATTAAAGGGAGTGAAGAAGAGTGGCACATGAATATGCTACTACACTAACAGCAAGTTATCTAACCTTGATATACTTGCAATAAAATCAGTGTATGCGCTATATGAACTTATACAAGCAAAAGTACTGAGCTTTCTTTTACAATAGTGTTGCTGTGTTCGACATGTTCGATAGCAAAGGTTTTCAGCAATGCTATTTTCAAAATAACTTCATCCATAATAAAATTGAAACTTAAACTTAGAAGCTGGTAATTCACTAATAAGAGCATCAATAATGGTGTGGGAGTGGTAGGTGGGGGAAGAGGGGAGGGAGGGGGGCTGAGAGGGTGATCGTGCCAGGGGTGTAACAGGTCATTAACCTGTTGGTTAGTTGAGCTAAAAACGGCTTCCGCAGTGGTCTTGAGGAATATCCACTTACAGGCCAAGAAGAGTATTTTTTTTAATGTAACCACTCGAATGACTGGCTCAATAACAGTAATTCCAGTGATGTATTTTCAAAAATTGCTTTCATGGCCTGCAAATGAAAATTCACTAAACAAAGATTTGGATTTTCTTGACGTATCTCGACAAGAGAAGTTAACTAACCATTCAAGCTATAACGCTGTGTGCTAATCATGCCTAGAAGCAGGCCACACTGGATGTGTAATAATTACAAGCATACATATATAACCTGCATTTGATTCCATATAAGCCAGTGCCTCTGCATGTTAACCAAACTAACTCCCTTTGGCTAAAAGTCAACATACATGATCACGCTTATAGAAACATTGAAAACTTCTGCTATCCTTCTGTTAATAATCCTGCCCCTATTTAACCCTTTGAATCTAAAAGGCCAAAAAACGATTTTATAAATATACTGTTGAGTATTTTGAAACTAATTTGACTTAGGCTTGCGCGATTATTGCTTTCAATAATCATGATCGATTATTTAATAATAATCGCGATTACTCGATTAATCAGCTTGAGTACACGTTACCAAGTTAAAACACCAAAAAGCATATCAATGACGAAAGCTGCAATGATGTTGAGAAAGGTCGATTTGCAGGCCAAAAGAAGACTATTTTTGAAAATGTGTCACTGGAATGCCTGGCTCGATTCTCGAGCCAGTCATTCCAGTGATACATTTTCAAAAATAGTCTTCACTTGGCCTGCAAATGGGCATGCATTCGCTGAGCAAAATGTAAATTTCCGTGACCGATCGCATTAAAGAATAATTAAAAGGTAGGTTTTGAAACATTTTATGCTGTAGAATCATTCACGATTATTCGATTATTTAATTTTTAATCATATAAATTCACGATTTAAAAAATAATCGCGATTTTCGATTTAATCACATAATTGCGCAAGCCTAATTTGACAGGAACCTGTTGCTGCCATAGGCAACAACAGCTTCCTGTCAAATTAGTTTCAAAATACTCAACAGCTTACCTGTATGATCGCTTTAAAACTACAATTGGTACGATTGGCTAAAACACCAAAATCCATGACAATTTTATAAATATTCTGTTGAGTATTTGAAACTAATTTGACTGTGAGCTGTTGCTGCCAGGTTCCTGTTAACTTAGTTTCAAAATACTCAACAGCTTACTTACCAGTATGATCATTTTAAAATTTTGATTCTGTCAGAGTTCAAAGGGTTAAAGTACACACATTTTATTTCAAACTAAACAACTTTTTCTAAAATACCTACAAAAGTGACTGAAACCCACTCAGTTGACAAAGCTATTTATTACCTTTTCAGGGAACAATTGTTGGAACTAGATATGGGTAGATTTTTACCCCTTTAACACTCACCTCGGCTAAAAAATGGCTTCTGCGGTGGTCTTGAGAAATGTCCACTTGCAGACTAAGAGACCCACTGGAATAAATGGCTCGATAATCGAGCCATCGAGCCAGTCATTCCAGTGGAAAATTTTCAAAAATAATCTCTTATTCCGCAAATGGACATTTTCTATGAAAAAAAGTGAAATTTTCTTGAAAAATCTGACTGTTAAAGGGTTAGATAAGAGTTATTAATACTATTGCCACTAACATCAGAAAGACATAATAAACACCAATATTCAAAATTCTAATCAAAATAAGTCAACACAACAAATCCAGGGATGGAATACACACCCAAATACAACTAATATTGAAGGATAGAAAATAGATAGCTTCAGTTAGCCAAACAAAACGGACTACACATTTAACAACATGCTGTTGAATATTTTGAAACTAATTTGACTGGATGCTGTAAGCAGCAACCACACTCAGTCAAATTAGTTTCAAAATATTCAACAGCTTAACTATACAGATTTCTGAAAATTGATTGTCAGGGAGTGAAGAGGTTGATTGATCCAAACATGGGCGAAGCCTGGGTAGAGCTTAGCTAGAGATGGTTGGAGCGTAGCTAGAGATGGATGGAGCTTAGCTAGAGATGGGCGGAGCTTAGCTAGAGATGGGCAGAGCTTAGCTAGAGATGGCCGGGGAATAGATAAACATGATTCCTCCATTGTCTGTCCTTAATGCTCAGATTTTGCCAAGTAAATCTGAATATTTGCTTAAATGAATGTCCATATGCAGGCCAAGAGGACGATTTTTGGATTATAGCGCCCGTTTTACCAGTGGTAAATTAAAAAGAAGTCTTCTCTTGGCCTGCAAATGGACATACCTCAAAATGATTACCGAGCCAGGCAGTATTGGCCAGCTTGGTCAGTAACCCTTTAACACTTGAATTTGTTCACAAAAATTTCAGTTTTCTCATAGAAAATGTCCATTTGCATACCATGAGAAGACTTTTTTTTTTTAATTTACCACTGGAATGACTGGATCGGTTATTGAGCCAGTCATTCCAGTGATAAATTTTCAAAAGTAGTCTTCTCTTGGTCCGCAAATGGACATTTCTCAAGATCACTGCAGAAGCCGTTTTTGGCTGATATGAGTGTTAAAAGGTTAAAGACTCAATAGTTAAGATGACCAGTGACCAGTATCTGATGCTAGTGTCCAGTCTGACATGTGACCAGTCTGACATGTGACCTAACATTTCTTACTTACCGCTGATGGTACTGGCCTGCGATCTCCTGGGCTGAATGAAACTCTCTCCGGCGTACCGACATCATTATCATCGTTCTCGTGATGACTAATCGTGTCTTCCTGACTGATGTGTCGACGTTGACGGTATAACTGTGCCGCCTCCATGCTCCGCTGACGCTGAAGTGACGACGGTGAAGCGGGTAGGGTAGCAGCTCTGAAAGAGAGATATCATTGGCCTGACATTTGTGATATAAGTGCTTCTAACAGCGGTCTGTTTCTCGTTACACCATGCCGGTGTCTAGCTAAGCTCCGCCCACCTTGTATGAATGCTGAAAGCGATTTCATCGCACTTTTAACCTGAATTTCAGAATTCAACTTTCAAGGTAATTATACAGGTAAGCGGCTGCTAATTTTAAAACTGATTTGACTGGGAACAGCTCCAAGTCAAATAAGTTTTGATATCTTCAACAGCATGTTTATTAACCCTTTAAGCCTCAAATTTGGTCCAAAAAAATTTACAGAGCAAGATTATTTTTGAAAATTTATCACTGAAATGACTGGCTTGCTTATCAAGCCAGTCATTGCAGTGATAAATTTGCAAAAACAGTCTTCTGGTCTGCAAATGGACATTTCTCAAGACCACTGCAGAAGCCGTTTTGGGTCGAGTGTTAAATTGTACACTCAGCATCAGCAAAGACATTCTTGCTGACTTACACATATACCTAATATACACACACACCCCACCCTCCCACAGCACCACCACCACACCATCCCCACTCCACACCTGCCCGCCCATCATTGCGGTAGCGAACTTATTATCTGGGGCCAATATTAGGTATTCTATCAATCATCGTTTATTACATTAAAATTAACACACAATTTGACATTTCATGTTATAGTTGTAAGAAAATACAAATCACATGATTATATTAGAACGATTAAGTTCTGTTGTTTAGAACGAGTACTCATTGGATACTCTCAGTCTGTGACTTGGACTCAGAACTCAGAAGCTACTATATAATTCACCTTTTCAGAGTATCCATCTATCAATTTGACCTCATATGCTGTCATAATCAGCTAAGTGGCATGTAGGATGACATCATAATCAATCACGTTATATATATATGATTCTATTTGTCCCGTCTTTAAAGATGTTGTGAGGACAAGATACCCGATCGCTCCGATTAACTTGACAATCATAATACAGATTCTCCTTTACTAGAAAAACAAAATGCTTTTTAAATTTTTGTAATCGGCCCAGCCAAAGCTGAGATAAGCATATAGCAACCACCTTGACAACCAAACGTTTTTAGCTATCGCGCTAGAGTTGTGACGTCACACCGGGATGACACCAATTCCTATTAGTCTAGATTATTATTTAGAGGAGCATAGCTAGGTTCTCTACTGTGTATTAGGCACCTGTGCACATATTCTTTGACAATTCATTGTTCACACAGGGACACTACATTGTTCGAGATGCACAAAGGTTCAATAATATCGAAGTTGATGATATTTTTGTTGATTAAACTTAAAGGACAGACCTTATGGTCACGGTGCCTGACATCACAGTTCTAACGGCCTGTTAGAGGTGACAGTAACATCGGATTTCGTGTACGTGAATTAGGCTATATTTAATCAAACCCACCCACACACTTCTTGGAATACAATTCTACAAATGCATATATATTTTATCTTTCTGGATTGACTGCAGAGATTTTGCATAGATGATAGGCATGCATGTACACAACTTTTTAAATGATAGTTAAGTAGGCCTACACCGCTCAGTGCACGTACGATTGTGTAGGCTTATGAATAAATTTTTGATTGCAATATAGCAGTTACTCCAGTTATGTGTTTAAAGTTAACTAAAATGGCGGGTAAATATAAATCTAATCTAAACTAATCTATTTGCGTATAGTCTACATTGACATATTATTGACAGTACGCGGTTTGTTTACAATTTAGGCAGCGGTCGAGATGCGTAGCGAGGCTTTCACTGTCGTCCGCACGCTTATAGTACAACTTAAATAAGATATACTGTTGAATATTTTGAACATAATTGGGTTGGATTTCAACCCAAATTGTGTTCAAAATATTCAACATAACGTTTCTTGTATCATGTTCATATGGTTCTAACTAACATATTTGTGTTTTTGCTTTGGAAGCAATTAAACTTATTTATGAGCTGCACTGTAAGTAAAGATGATACGCTAGCGACCTCTGAACATCTGTCAATTCACCTACCTATTTAAAATTTGTTCATCTGCTACAGTTTTGCTCTTTCCTAACATTGAAATATGAGTCTTCTGGTCTGCAATATGAGTGTATGCTACTTCCCCCCCCCCCCCACCCCCCCACCCCCCTATACCCTATAGCCTATACATTTAGATATGAATAATAGTACACTTAATTATAGCCATCGTCAACCTCTCCCACCCACCTCGATCATCATGCTCACATCCATCCATCCCAGATATTACATATTACACCTAGTCCTTTCAAGAATGGTAATGGATCCGCAATTAGGCATACTAGACTACAGAGTATTTGTCATATGCATTGAAATATTGCCGATTTTCAGCATTGCCCCTGGTTTACCGTAGTTATAGGCCTATTATTATGCGAATATAGCTATCCATGAAACCATTAAAAATGAATAAATATCATAATAGATTTTTTTAAATCATCATTTTTTATTTCTTGAAGACTTAGCTTCAACCTGACATAATTTAAGTTATGGTAGGTAAAGTCTATCCTGTTAAACGCACGTTTTAAAATATGTTACCTTTGTACTACAGACAGAGAAATATTGACCCAGCTCACAGCGCCATTCCCGGTGTGACGTCACAGCGAGTGGCGATGTGATTCAGATTGACGCATCATTTAATCTCGTTATTTGGGCTGCCTACCATATTTTTCTCACTCCAAATTGCCGCTATTGTGTTTAAATAGTGTAGTAGACCATACAATTAATTAAAACTCGTTATCGACCGCAAGTCCTCACATGACCTTTAACTGTTAATACATTGTAGGAATTGCATGTCTCTACTATTTAATAAACATGCTGTTGAATATTTTGAAACTAATTTGCCTGGCCGCTGTTGCTGCCTATACCTGTATAGTTTTCTGGAAACTGATAGTCAGAGTTCAGAGATCGATTGATCCCAACACGTGCGAGGTGTGGGTGGCGCTTAGCTAGAAACAGACGGGGCATAGCTAAACATGGAAAGGTCCATTATTTTTATTAGTGGGCATCTTCGGGTTCATATCTTTATTATTGCGTGCTGGTGACCAAGTGCTGTACTTTATATCCAATCCGAATTTCGTACAAGGACGTTGGGATCACCCTAGGGTACTTCAGGCCAAATTTGGTTAAAATTGGGTAACTCTTTAGAAGATAAGTTTTGAGACTTCTGACAAATTAAAAAAAGGATTGCTTGAAAAATTGACTAATCAATTTTTTTATATAGAGTTAAAAATCTTACAACCCTTAGGGTCATTCCTAACAAAATTTCTTAAAAATGTAATTGTTTAATGAGGATAGCTCTTAACCCTTAACCGTTTAACACTCAAACTTGTTCTAGAAAACCTAAATTTTCTTATAGAAAACATCCATTTGCACTCCAAGAAATTATTTTTGAAAATTTCAAAATGGAATGACTGGCTCAGTTATCCAGGTATGCAAACGTTGAGTTCTCAAGACCACAGCAAAAGGCATCAATGGCCCACTGGAGTGTCAAAGGGCTAACTTGTGAAATATCAGTGTCCCAATTTCCAGACAGGTATACAAGAAACCTGGTGAATATTTTGAAGCTAATTTGACTGAAAACTATTCTGCAACAATTCCCACTCAATTTAGTCACAAAATATTCATCAGCCTATTCCCTACATCATAAAGATTTTGTAGTTTCCGGTTTGTGAGGGTTAAATGAAAAAACCTATGCTGAATTGGCCTTGAATACGATGGTGTCAGTGTGGCCTTGAATACGATGGTGTCAGTGTGGCCCTGAATAGGGTGGTGGCAGTGTGGCCCTGAATAGGGTGGTGCCAGTGTGGCCCTGAATAGGGTGATGCCAGTGTGGCCCTGAATAGGGTGGTGTCAGTGTGGCCCTGAATAGGGTTGTGTCAGAGTTAATCGATATTGCTAGTGCGCTTACTCAGATGGACGGACCCAGTGTGTTGTATGTTCGGCGTGGTTCACGTAGTACGTCCTACCATTAGTGTCCACACGCTCCTCCCAACCATGAGGCAAATTATTAGATGAACCGCTGTCCCTAATAACAGAAATACTAGGTTAGCTGGGGGATATAACATCAACAGAAATACTGTTAGCTGGTGGCTATAACATCAACAGAAATACTGGGTCAGCTGGTGGATAAAACATCAACAGAAATACTATGTTAGCTGGTGGCTATAACATCAACAGAAATACTATGTTAGCTGGTGGCTATAACATCAACAGAAATACTGGGTCAGCTGGTGGATAAAACATCAACAGAAATACTATGTTAGCTGGTGGCTATAACATCAACAGAAATACTGGCTTAGCTGGTGGATAAAACATCAACAGAAATACTGGGTCAGCTGGTGGATATAACATAAACAGAAATACTAGGTTAGCTGGTGGCTATAACATCAACAGAAATACTGGGTTAGCTGGTGGCTATAACATCAACAGAAATACTAGGTTAGCTGGTGGCTATAACATCAACAGAAATACTAGGTTAGCTGGTGGCTATAACATCAACGGAAATACTAGGTTAGCTGGTGGCTATAACATCAACAAAAATACTGGGTCAGCTGGTGGCTATAACATCAACAAAATACTGGGTTAGCTGGTGGATATAACATCAACAGAAATACTAGGTTAGCTCATGGATATAACATCAACAGAAATACTGGGTCAGCTGGTGGATATAACATCAACAGAAATACTAGGTTAGCTGGTGGATATAACATAAACAGAAATACTGGGTCAGCTGGTGGATATAATATCAACAGAAATACTAGGTTAGCTGGTGGATATAACATAAACATAAATACTGGGTCAGCTGGTGGATATAACATAAACAGAAATACTAGGTTAGCTGGTGGATATAACATCAACAGAAATACTGGGTTAGCTGGTGGCTATAACATCAACAGAAATACTGGGTTAGCTGGTGGCTATAACATCAACAGAAATACTGGGTTAGCTGGTGGATATAACATCAACAGAAATACTAGGTTAGCTGGTGGATAAAACATCAACAGAAATAATGGGTCAGCTGGTGGATATAACATAAACAGAAATATTA
Organism: Chaetoderma sp. LZ-2023a; assembly: GCA_034401795.1. Lineage (NCBI taxonomy): Eukaryota > Metazoa > Mollusca > Caudofoveata > Chaetodermatida > Chaetodermatidae > Chaetoderma > Chaetoderma sp. LZ-2023a. The sequence continues at coordinate 21,046,972 of CM067360.1, read as the reverse complement.
GGTTAGCTGGTGGATATACCATAAACAAATACTGGGTTAGCTGGTGGATACAACATCAACAGAAATACTGGGTTAGCTGGTGGACACAACATTAACAGAAATACTGGGTTAGCTGGTGGCTATAACATCAACAGAAATACTAGGTTAGCTGGTGGATATAACATCAACAGAAATACTAGGTTAGCTGGTGGATAAAACATCAACAGAAATAGTGGATCAGCTGGTGGCTATAACATCAACAGAAATACTGGGTCAGCTGGTGGCTATAACATCAACAGAAATACTGGGTTAGCTGGTGGATATAACATCAACAGAAACACTAGGTTAGCTGGTGGAAATAACATCAACAGAAATACTAGGTTAGCTGGTGGATATAACATCAACAGAAATACTAGGTTAGCTCATGGATATAACATCAACAGAAATACTGGGTCAGCTGGTGGCTATAACATCAACAGAAATACTGGGTCAGCTGGTGGCTATAACATCAACAGAAATACTGGGTTAGCTGGTGGATATAACATCAACAGAAATACTAGGTTAGCTCATGCGTATAACATCAACAGAAATACTGGGTCCGCTGGTGGCTATAACATCAACAGAAATACTGGGTCAGCTGGTGGCTATAACATCAACAGAAATACTAGGTTAGCTGGTGGATATAACATCAACAGAAATACTAGGTTAGCTGGTGGATATAACATCAACAGAAATACTAGGTTAGCTGGTGGGTACAACATCAACATAAATACTAGGTTAGCTGGTGGATAAAACATCAACAGAAATACTGGATCAGCTGGTGGCCATAACATCAACAGAAATACTAGGTTAGCTGGTGGATATAACATCAATAGAAATACTGGGTCAGCTGGTGGCTATAACATCAACAGAAATACTGGGTTAGCTGGTGGATATAACATAAACAGAAATACTAGGTTAGCTGGTGGATATAACATCAACAGAAATACTGGGTTAGCTGGTGGATATAACATCAACAGAAATACTAGGTTAGCTGGTGGATATAACATCAACAGAAATACTGGGTTAGCTGGTGGATATAACATAAACAGAAATACTAGGTTAGCTGGTGGATATAACATCAACAGAAATACTGGGTCAGCTGGTGGCTATAACATCAACAGAAATACTGGGTTAGCTGGTGGATATAACATCAACAGAAATACTAGGTTAGCTGGTGGATAAAACATCAACAGAAATACTGGATCAGCTGGTGGCTATAACATCAGAAGAAATACTGGGTCAGCTGGTGGCTATAACATCAGCAGAAATACTGGGTCAGCTGGTGGATATAACATCAACAGAAATACTAGGTTAGCTGGTGGCTATAACATCAACAGAAATAGTATGTTAGCTGTTGGATATAACATCAACAGAAATACTAGGTTAGCTGGTGGTTATAACATCAACAGAAATACTATGTTAGCTTGTGGATATAACATAAACAGAAATACTATGTTAGTTGGTGGCTATAACATCAACAGAAATACTATGTTAGCTGGTGGCTATAACATCAACAGAAATACTATGTTAGCTGGTGGATAAAACAACAGAAATACTATGTTACTTGGTGGCTATAACATCAACAGAAATACTATGTTAGCTGGTGGCTATAACATCAACAGAAATACTATGTTAGCTGGTGGATATAACATCAACAGAAATACTATGTTAGTTGGTGGCTATAACATCAACAGAAATACTATGTTAGTTGGTGGCTATAACATCAACAGAAATACTATGTTAGCTGGTGGCTATAACATCAACAGAAATACTATGTTAGCTGGTGGGTATAACATCAACAGAAATACTATGTTAGCTGGTGGGTATAACATCAACAGAAATACTATGTTAGCTGGTGGGTATAACATCAACAGAAATACTATGTTAGCTGGTGGCTATAACATCAACAGAAATACTATGTTAGCTGGTGGCTATAACATCAACAGAAATACTAGGTTAGCTGGTGGATATAACATCAACAGAAATACTGGGTCAGCTGGTGGGTATAACATCAACAGAAATACTAGGTTAGCTGGTGGATATAACATCAACAGAAATACTGGGTCAGCTGGTGGATAAAACATCAACAGAAATATTGGGTCAGCTGGTGGATATAACATCAACAGAAATACTGGGTCAGCTGGTGGATACAACATCAACAGAAATACTAGGTTAGCTGGTGGATAAAACATCAACAGAAATACTGGGTCAGCTGGTGGATAAAACATCAACAGAAATATTGGGTCAGCTGGTGGATATAACATCAACAGAAATACTATGTTAGCTGGTGGATAAAACATCAACAGAAATACTATGTTAGTTGGTGGCTATAACATCAACAGAAATACTGGGTCAGCTGGTGGATAAAACATCAACAGAAATATTGGGTCAGCTGGTGGCTATAACATCAACAGAAATATTGGGTCAGCTGGTGGCTATAACATCAACAGAAATACTATGTTAGCTGGTGGATAAAACATAAACAGAAATACTATGTTAGTTGGTGACTATAACATCAACAGAAATACTGGGTCAGCTGGTGGCTATAACATCAACAGAAATACTGGGTCAGCTGGTGGCTATAACATCAACAGAAATACTAGGTCAGCTGGTGGGTATAACATCAACAGAAATACTAGGTTAGCTGGTGGGTATAACATCAACAGAAATACTAGGTTAGCTGGTGGGTATAACATCAACAGAAATACTAGGTTAGCTGGTGGATATAACATCAACAGAAATACTGGGTCAGCTGGTGGATAAAACATCAACAGAAATACTGGGTCAGCTGGTGGATATAACATCAACAGAAATACTAGGTTAGCTGGTGGATAAAACATCAACAGGAATACTGGGTCAGCTGGTGGATAAAACATCAACAGAAATATTGGGTCAGCTGGTGGATAAAACATCAACAGAAATATTGGGTCAGCTGGTGGATAAAACATCAACAGAAATACTATGTTAGTTGGTGGCTATAACATCAACAGAAATACTTGGTCAGCTGGTGGATAAAACATCAACAGAAATATTGGGTCAGCTGGTGGATAAAACATCAACAGAAATATTGGGTCAGCTGGTGGCTATAACATCAACAGAAATATTGGGTCAGCTGGTGGCTATAACATCAACAGAAATACTATGTTAGCTGGTGGCTATAACATCAACAGAAATACTGGGTCAGCTGGTGGATAAAACATCAACAGAAATACTGGGTTAGCTGGTGGATATAACATCAACAGAAATACTAGGTTAGCTGGTGGATATAACATCAACAGAAATACTGGGTTAGCTGGTGGATATAACATCAACAGAAATACTGGGTCAGCTGGTGGATAAAACATCAACAGAAATACTGGGTCAGCTGGTGGATAAAACATCAACAGAAATACTGGATCAGCTGGTGGGTATAACATCAACAGAAATATTGGGTCAGCTGGTGGCTATAACATCAACAGAAATACTAGGTTAGCTGGTGGATATAACATCAACAGAAATACTGGGTCAGCTGGTGGATAAAACATCAACAGAAATATTGGGTCAGCTGGTGGATAAAACATCAACAGAAATATTGGGTCAGCTGGTGGATAAAACATCAACAGAAATACTATGTTAGTTGGTGGCTATAACATCAACAGAAATACTGGGTCAGCTGGTGGATAAAACATCAACAGAAATATTGGGTCAGCTGGTGGATAAAACATCAACAGAAATATTGGGTCAGCTGGTGGCTATAACATCAACAGAAATATTGGGTCAGCTGGTGGCTATAACATCAACAGAAATACTATGTTAGCTGGTGGCTATAACATCAACAGAAATACTGGGTCAGCTGGTGGATAAAACATCAACAGAAATACTGGGTTAGCTGGTGGATATAACATCAACAGAAATACTAGGTTAGCTGGTGGATATAACATCAACAGAAATACTGGGTTAGCTGGTGGATATAACATCAACAGAAATACTGGGTCAGCTGGTGGATAAAACATCAACAGAAATACTGGGTCAGCTGGTGGATAAAACATCAACAGAAATACTGGATCAGCTGGTGGATAAAACATTAACAAATTACTGCATAATAGCAAGTAGTTTGGCTTACAATACACGCATATGGACAAAGTGGCACATGTGGAGAGACTGACATAGAAATAAGGCACTCATTTGATATAATTCTTTAGGCAAAGCGTCAGGAAAGATAATTTTTGGTAACTAATATAGTCTGAAATGTAGGTTTGTTCTATTATTGCTTTGCCCGTTCATGATCGGCTATATATGTATTTAAGAATAATCGTGATTACCCAATTAATCAGCCCGAGTGCAAATTAGCAACACATAAGTTCAACAAAAACATATTATCAATGACAAAAGCTGCAATAGAGTTTAGAAATGTCTATTTGCAAGGGAAGAGAAGATTATTTTTTTAAAAGTATCACTGGAATGCCTGGCTCGATGTTCGATCCAGTCATTTCAGTGGTACATTTTCAAAAATAGTCTTCTCTTGGCCTGCAATTAGGTATACGTTCACTGAGCAAACTGTAAATTTTCATAACTCACATTAAAGAGTAATAAAAAGGCAGGTTTTGAAATAATGTATGCAGTAAAAATTATTCACGATTATTCAATTATTTAATTTTTAATCATAAATTCACTAAATTGAGAAAATAATCGTGATTTTCTATTTACTCACATAATCGTGCAAGCTCACTGAAATGTTTATATTCACTAGATGTTACTTCTTTAACTCTTACTGACACAAATTCTTTACGATGTAAATATTATGTTGAATATTTTGAAACTAATTTGACTGGAAGCTGTGGGACACTAGAATTTCAAGTCTTAAAGGGTCAGAAATGTGGTTGCAATGCAAGCATGAAGCTCGACTACAATGAAATATGACGCTTGACTTCAAACATAAATATAAATATAGAAGGCTTATGAATATACTTATCAATGACTACGACCTTTGACCTTTTGACCACAACGTAATTGTCTCACCCCCTCTCATTAGCATATGTTCAAGTTAGGGTGCAGTATTATTAACACCACATGAGATATGATCTGCTAAGTTGAGGTAAATGCAAAATGTTCTTGTTGAGAAAACCCTTGAGTTTGTCATTAGCACACTGACCTTGACCTTTTGATGCCAAGGTGATTGTGTCATGTTATCTCATTATACAGAAGAATGTGTGCCTGTATGCTTAATCAACCATGAGATATAAACTGCTAAGTTGAGCTAAACGCAAAATGTCAGTTTTGATAAACTAGGTTTAAGCAAAGGACAGAGTGACCTTGACCTTTGACATTTTGACTCCAAGGTGCAATGTGTCATTCTCACTCATGATAAAGAAGCATGTGCCCAAGTTTGGGTCCAGTATGATTAACCAAACATGAGATATAAACAGAAAAGTTGAGCTAAACGCAAATTGGATGACGACGATGCCACCACCACACCGCGTGCAGGGTATTGCAATAGCGTTTTACTTCGCAAAGTCAAGCTAAAAATGCTAAGACAAATGTTATGTATGTAAGCAATTGTAAATCTGTTTGTGACTTACAGAAATGCTGACCTGTTTGGTCTATGCCACGATGTTGATCTAGTTGTGTGGTTAACATAATACGTCCGACCATTTGCATCTGTTCTTTCCTCCCATCCTGGAGCGAGTGGTTCACTGTTCTCGTGCTGTGTAGGACCCGAGGCATCCACATCATTCGACATATCTAGCATCTCCCAGTCATTCTACAAACACAAATAATACTCTACATGCTTTCTACAAGAATTTGACTGATTCATTCAAGAGCTTTTCAAGGATTTTTTATGGACTATATCACTCGTCTTGTAGGACTCTAAAACTTGGCTATCTTTAGGGGTGTATGAAATTTTGCAAATTAGATGTTCTGAAATGCCATCTCCTGCAGTGCTGAGTGATAACCAGCAGACTTATATCGCACACAGTTTTGCCTGTACTGAGAAACAACATATGTTCAAGTACTTTTCAAGGCCTTAGTACCATTTTCAAGTACTTTTCAAGGCCTTAGTACCATTTTTCAAGTACTTTTCAAGGCCTAAGTGCCATTTTCAAGTACTTTTCAAGGCAAATTTCAAATTCAAGCACTTTCAAGGACTGATGTCAAAATTCAAGAACTTTTCAAATTTTTACAAACCCTGTTCTAATCTTCAAGAGTGCTCAAGAAAATCTAAACACTAAATTTAAAATTGACCAATAAAACCCCAGTTATTCCAATTGTAAATTTTTTAGTCTTCTCGTGGCGTGCAAATGGACAATTCTCAAGATGACTGAAGTAGCTTCTTTCTGGCCAGCTTAAAGTCGCCATTCAATGCTTAAACCTTTAACACTTTAATGGTCAAATTTGTGAAAGAAAATTTAAATATCTGCCTATTGAACGTCAATTTACAGGCTAAGAGAATACAATTTTTTGAAAATTAACCACAGGAATGACTGGCTCGGTTACCGAGCCAGTCATTCCAGTGGTAAATTTTCAGAAATAGTATTTTCTTGGCCTGTAAATGGACAGTCGACAAGACCATGACAGAGGCTGGTTTTGGCCGCCATGACCATTAAAGAGTTAGCCAAAAATGGCTTTCGCAGTGGTCTTGAGAAATGTCCATTTGCAGACCAACAGAAGACTATTTTTGAAAATTTACCACTGGAATGACTTGATCTCAGTGTTTCTCATTGTATCTAAATTTTGGAAGTCCCAGGGACCCCCACACTGAAACCTGGGGTCCTCAGCTGAGATTCCCCCAACAGATTCCCCCCTTAGTGGGTTGGTCTGTAGCTTTATTAACCACTATAAAAACATACTTACCGTTCAATCACTACTTGCTAAATCAAATTATCTTCATTTAGCTATCAGAATAAGATTTTTATGCTCGCTTACATACTCCCTTATGCCTCTACCATCACCATGCATACCCTAAACCAGGCTACTGGTAGGGTGACCCCCAGCATAAGCCTCAATATAGACTGGCACCGGTCTGTACTCATTCCTTGGTGACGCATGTCACTAAGCACGCACGCGCATGCGCAATATGTCCCAAATAAGTAATAGATTCACTTTTCTAAATTTAAGTGCCATATATCCTGAACAGATTCTCAAATCATTGCCCTGCGGGGTGGCTGAGGCCGGGTCGTAGTGATTGAACGGTAAGTATGTTTTTATAGTGGTTAACAAAACTACGGACCAACCCACTAAAGGGGGGGGGGGGGCTGTTGGGGGTTGTTATTACACCACAAAAACATCTTGACCATTCAATCACTACTTGCTAAACCCGTAGATTTGGTCAGTGCCTTAGGTGGGTGGAGATTTGAGAATCCAAAAGCCAGGATAAAAATCAAACAAACAATAACCAAAAGTTAATAACATAACATAATGATGCATCTTAATCAATCACACAGTGATTATCAAACAAGTAACTTTGAACTTAAAGAAATAAATAAAAACCAAAGAATGACTCACCATTTCACGCAGACGCACAGCCTTAACGAAAAGTGCTTGGTAAATGGTCTTCAGCCATATTAGTTAAAATCGTTATATTTCTAAAAAAAGGAGGCCGCTGCGCTCTGATCTTTTAAATAAAAGGAAGTAAAGGTAGACTCAGATTTCTATCCTGCAACTTGCATTACTTCGTCTAAAGATGAGCCAGCGAAGAGCGAAAAAGGTAGTCATCCCTCTAACATCATGAGCTTTAATGTGAGAAAGATTAATTTGATCAGGAGAGGCAATCTCATAACAAAGACGGATGGTCTCACAAATCCATCTGGCAATAGTAGCCGTAGAGACTGGTCTGGCTACCGCCTCCAAAAATGGGACGGATTGGATCTCTTAAAATCAGTACGATGCTTGTAAACTTTTAAAGCTCTGACAGGACACCAATATCTGTCAGAGGGCGAAAAGGAGGTTACGGATTTTAAAAATCGGTTTAGCTGGGTAACGGTTAGAATGAGTCTTCGATAAAAAAAATCCCTTCTAGGATATAAGACTAGACCGTTCCCAGATTCGATAAACCTGTCCTTTTTGGCAGAAAAAGCATGAATTTCGGATCGTCTTCTAGCAGAAGCAGAGGCAACCAGAAAAACAGTCTTAAAAGTTAAAAGTTTCAAGCTAATAGAAGAGATAGGTTCAAAATGATGACCTGTCAAAACCTGAAGAACCAGAGCCAAGTTCCAGGAAGACAAAGGTTTAGCAATTGGAGGACGAATATTGCCTAAACCTCTAATGAAACCATTAAGAACCTTAGTATCTTTAACATCAGCATTCAACAGACAAGGAAGCGAAGATGCCAAAGAAAATCTATAACCTCTGACAGTGTTAGCAGACAACAGTAAAGTGTCAAAGAGATAAGATAAAAAATCTAACAGTTGGGAAATAGAAACAGAATTGGGCACGAAACCATGATCTGCACACCATTCTCCAAAAAAATTTAAGTCGACTCCCTCCTGGCAGACTCAATGATTTCCTGAGATCTCACAGAAAATTTAATCTCAGGAACTGAACACCCGATATTCTCCAGACGCACAGACTGAAAATTCCTGGGTCTGGATGAAAACATGTTCCCCTCACTTGAGACAGTAGGTCTGGGGAGACTGGAAGAAGACGAGGGAAGTCTACCAGGAGATTGAGGAGATCTATGAACCAGATCCGCTTTGGCCAAAAGGGGGTTATCAGAAAAACTTCGCAGATCTGGTCCCTGACCTTCTTCAATACCAAAGGAATCAGGATTGTTGGAGGAAACACATAAGTGAACATTCCTGTCCAGGACTGAGACAGGGCGTCCACAGCCAACACCTGATTGTCCGGAAAAAGAGACATGAAAGAGATCTGGGCATTCAGACAGGTCGCGAACAGATCTACGTGGGGACGGTCCATAAGGATGAAGGTCGCTTTGACAACCGACCTCTTTAACTGCCACTCTGTGTGGGCAAACTTGCTGCGGCGGGACACTTGATACCAAGAAATTTCAGACAGCCTGGGACATGAGTGGACAAGAGAAAAATTTGATTCTTGCGACACCAAAAGAGGAGGTTCCACACTTCCAGACAGAGGAGCGATGACCTAGTACCCCCTGCCTGTTGATATAAGAAACTACTGTTGAATTGTCTGATCGAATCGAGACTTTTGAGGCCTTTCACTCGATCCGACCAAGAGAGAAGAGCCTTCATGACAGCCCACAATTCCAGAATGTTGATTTGGGCTGACGACTCCTCCAGGGACCAAAGGCCGGAAACAGACAGGGAATACCAGACCGCTCCCCATCCCTCTTGGGAAGCTTCTGTGAAGATAATTGCTTGAGAACACTTGACCAGAGGGACACCCAACAGAAGCAGAGAACGATCCTTCCAAAAATCTAGATGGGGAATTAGATGTTCTCTGATGGGGATCTGTTGGTAAATAGAGTGACCCGACTGTTTCCAAAGGCACATTACATACATTTGGAAAGGTATTCTCATCAGCGCCACCCACGGGATGATACTCTCGATGCTGACCATCAAGCCTATGACCCTGAGAAAGCAATTTGCTCTGACCACGGAAGAGGAAGACAGAATTTCCATCGATACTAGGATGGCTTCTACTCTTAGGTCTGAAGGGAAAACTAGACCCCGAGCTAGATCGAATGAAATGCCTCGGTGGGTGAAAACCTGAGAGGGAACCAAGCTTGACTTTTCGAGAGTTACAATCCAACCTAGGCTGCATGCCTGACTGCAGACCTCTAGAATGATTCCTGACAGAATTGAGAGACTGCTTTTACTAACCAATCGTCTATATAAACGTGAAGGTGTATAGAACGACGGTGAAGAATTTCTGCCATGGCTGACACTAGGCGAGTGAAGAAAATAGGGGCCATGGTCAGACCGAAGGGCATGGCTCGAAATTGCCATACCCAACCCTTGAAAGCACTCATGAATTTTCGGAACGAAGGGTGGATTAGAACATGGAAGTCGGCGTCCTTCAGGTCTATGGAAGAGGTCCACATGCCTGGATTTAGACTTGCGATAATCTGAGAGACGGTCTCCATCTTGAACTTTGGAGTTGAGATTAGGTTTAACGTTTTCAGAGTGGTGATCAGACGCCATCCACCAGTCTTCTTGGGGACGAGAAAAAGAGTTGAGTAGTAGCCCGGGTCTACTCTTCATAAAGAACCTCTTCTATGGCCTTCTATAAAAATCATCGACTCCAACTCGTCTTCTAGGGCGTGCAGCTTCTCCAAATTGGAAGGAACCGGAGCCCACTTGGGAAGGAAAGACAGGGAAGGAGGATGATTGATCCAAGAAGGTGCATAACCCCAGCGGAGTTGATCTCTAAGCCAGGAGTCCTGAACAAGAGTTTGCCACGTCTCCCAAAACAGAGACAGGCACCCTCTTACTGGCACACTGGGAAAAAGAGATAGCGCCGACGGATATAAAGGCAAGGGAAGAGGGAGAGATAAAACTGGGAAAAGAGGAAGGGATAGGCCTACCCGGGCTACAGCCGTCCCTTCAAACTCTTTTACTTTGATAACCTCTAAAGGAGCGACCCCTAGAACTAGATCTAGGTCCAAGGGAATAAGCCTGGCCCATTCTCACCTGAGAAAGAGGGGCCTGACGGGCTTGGGATCTAGGCCGATGTGAGGAAATGGATTCAAATCGATCCTTGGTTAGAGTTGGTAATTATCCTAGAAGGATAAGTGCCAAACTCATCCGGCCTGAGACTCTTCCTCTTGGGGGAGGAATTTGGACTCTTGACAGAGGAAGAGTCTCTCTTCGCACAAGGCTTCAACACAGAGATCTGATCTCGAAGATCCCTGGCAGATCTAAGACGGTCAGATTCCGCCCGAAGAATATTGGAAGAAGCTTGACCAAAGACATCCAAGCCAAAGGGAGGAGCCGATATAAGATTACTCCTTAGAAGTAATGAATCCTAACGACCGACAAACCGAGTTCAAAGAGCCTCTAGAAATGTCGGCCAGAGAACGAAAGACCTCAGGAGGAATCTGACCACCTCTCTCCTGAGCCTTAAGGACAGCCTCCGATAGAAGAGCTAGAAAATTTGCTGATTTAATCTGAGCCCTACATACAGATTCGCACATAAAAAGATCAAAGAAGACTCAACCTTAGCGGACTCCTTCAAACTAGACGAAAGAACCTCCCAAGCCGGACCATTAAGAGACTGAGTAGAGGCCACTCTATGAAAATCATCCTTAGGAACCTGAACTGGTGAATCTAACCTAGGAGTAAGAGAAAATTCTTTCGATTGAACCTCATTCACATAAAAGTCTAACATTTCGATAATTACATTATTTACTGGAGGAACATGAGGAGAACAAGAAGAAGGATCAGAAGAGGATAGAGCGGACCCAAAAGAAGGCGGGTTGATCGAGAACCCATCCTGAAGAGGGAGAGAAAGACAAGAGGCTATCCATTGATGAGTCAAAGACCAATCATCTGAAGAGGCCCTGACCGGGTAAAACCTCCTAAGATCCCTGGCCCTGACTGATCTAGGGATAGGAGTAGAAGAAGAATGTAAGGGAGACGGAGGAGGGCAAAGCTCCGAATCTAAAGATGCTAAAGAATCAACATTCCTCGAACAGGAAGGAAAAGCAAAACCTCTACGAGAAGGTAAAGACAAAGGATCCAAAACCGAGGAAACATGATCAGAGGAACTGAAATCGGCATCATTTCCCTGACTGGAGGGAAAAGAATAAGAACCTAAACCACTCGCAAAAAATCTAGAAAGAATAGAAAATCTAGCAGAAACAAAGGCTCGATTAAGAGAGGAATCATGGGCTACAGAAAACAAGGAGAAGTCTAAACCGGAGTACACGATCTGGAATTCTAGTTCCGGAGAAAGAAAGAAAGACACAATAGGATCTATAGAATCAAAAGAAGAAGAAGAATAAGGAGGAAGAGAAGAATTAGAAGGAAAAGACAAGGAAGAGGAAGAGAAGCCATGATCCAAAGAAGCAAGATTAGGATGAACAGGAGGGTGAGAAAACCCCAAGAGGAGGAGGAACAGCTGAAGAATGAAAAAGAGAGGAAGACTGGGAAGCATGACTAGAAGCACAGACAGAGCAGATAAAGGAGGAAGAAAACTACCTCCCTTAGCTAACGAAGGAGAAAGGCCGGAAGAGGAAGGAGCATTTGAGACCACATCACGTAAAGAAGGAGGGTGGACAAAAGCAGAAGAAACCTCGGCAGAAGACTGAAAGAAAGAAGAAGAATGAGCAAAGTCCTGATTAGAAAAAAACCTGATCAGGGAGAGCGCGAAAACAATTAGAGTCAGATCTAACGAAACTATTAGAAGAATAAGAATCTGAACGATTAGGCAACTCATATCCAGATGCGCAAAAATAACTCCCAGGAGAACCCGTATAAACTGATAAACCGGAACCGGAAGTAGAATGCTTAGCCGGATACAACTGACGCGGAAAAGCACCTCTTAAACCGGAAGCATAAGCACTGCTACCGGAAGCAGAAACAATACGAGCGGAACCGGAAACGGAAGTTGGATGCTTAGCCGGATCTAACAGACCCGGAAAAGCACCTCTCATACCGGAAGCAGATACACTACTACCGGAAAATTTGGAACCGAATATAGATGACGGATGGATGGCCGGATCTAACAGACTATAGAAATAATACAGAAATAAGCACCTCTCATACCGGAAGTAGAAACACTACTACCGGAAATGGGAGCGGAAAAACCAGAACCAGAAATTAAAGACTGATGCTTGACTGGATCTAACAGACCCGGAAGAGCACCTCTTGTACTGGAAACAGAAGGGCCATTACCAGAAATGGAAGACGAAAAAATTCAGATGATCATGAGACCCCGGATATTCAGCCAAGCCAGAAACAATCACAGAGTTCATATCCGGACGCTCGGTCAAACCAGCAGCAATACCAGATTTAGAACCCGCTTGCCCGGACAAGCCAGGAGCAATGACGGGAGCAGACATAGAAATCGGAGATCTTTTAACATTACTTGCAATAGGGATCACCGAAAAATGAACTTTCGCATGGGAAGAGTTATCGGAAGCTTCCGTCACCGATGCCCCCGCACAAGGGTAATGCGCCCCCTCAAGACTCACGAGCTCTTTGGTCTGGGACTTACCGGAAGTCACTCTACCAGACTTTTTCTTTGAATCCTTCAGCTTATTCTTCGGAGATCTTAATTCCTGCCTTGAGGTGAGGGATGTTGGTTTCCCCCATTTGCGGGAACGCCCACAAGACTTATGACTATCGTCAGATTCAGAAGATTCCTCTTTTGAGGCACGAATAACCGAGGATATACGCTCGTCCAGACTTAGTAAGCACACTTGCAAAGGATTCAAATCTAGCGAAAAGCGCCATAACGGCATCAGAATTCAATGAAGAGGATTTCCCCCCCCCCTCCGTTGCTGGCGCAGAGGAAACAGTAGAACTTGCAGATGGTCCTGCCTTAGATATATCAGCAACAGAGGGGGAGCGATCGGAGGGTAAAGTGGCCTTAGAATTAAAATCTCTGAAAAAGGCTTTGGAAATCGCCAAAGGCCAGCCCGTACAAATCCCACACATTTTGAAAGGAGAGCAAGTGGTACATTTAAGGCAGACATGTCCCGAAAAATCTTTTGCATGCTGACGGTCACACTTGGCGGAAGAACACTTCACTCTCTCATTAGATAAAACAGGCTCCTAAAATTAAAATAAATAGGAAAAATGAAGCAACAGGTTCATAAAAAACTAATGAGAGATCTCTAAATAAGAGAAAACCATCAAATAAAGACAAAGGCTCTATGCAAAAGGTGGGAGAAATGAACTCTCACTGAAAGACGTGGATATCACGAAGTGTTTGTAGGCACTATTTTAGGACTAACAAGAAGATCAGTACTGATCACATGTCCCCCGATGGATGTTGTTAGCGCGTCGCTGAAATGCAATCCCCACCGAGGCCTCATCATAAAGAATCACTATACCACATTTGAAATTAATCCATGCAGACTATGTAAAGTTATTGAATGGAAGCCAAATTTTCCTTGAATTCTATGTCATTCAAGGGGGATCAATCCATCACATCTGGACGCGTGTTGCTGAAACGCAATCCCCACCGAGGTCGCGTCATAAGGAATCACTATACCAAATTTGAAATAAATCCATGCAGGCTAACTAAAGTTATCGAGTGGAAACCTAAAGTGTGATGGACGGACAGACAGACGGACGCACACACAGACGCCGCCCATTACTAGCGTCCCCGTCGACGGCCGTCGGGGGACAATAAGTGAGTACTAAGGCTATTTTAAACATGGTTTAATGAAGGTATTATATAGGCATCGTATTGGGGTCATTCCGTATAAGATGGACCAATGCCCGTCAACTCATAGTCACGGATTTCCTTCAAACTTTCTCAGTGTGAGCATATGGATGTTTTAGTTGAGCATGACAATTTTTTAACTGATATGTGAAATACTTTTTGAAAAATGCCCTCTCAAAGACCCCTATGCTAAAATTTACAAAAGTTTCAAGTACAAATCCAATGTTTGAGACATCATATCTCATCCAATATACTGTTTACAATACTAGATCTTTTCATTCTAATGCTCTGGTCAGCATACTTGAGGAAAATAACAAGCAATATGTGTTGACTTGTTTTGGGTGTGTTTTAGGGGTCACCAAAAACGTTAAAAACAGCTAATTTTCCTGTTTCAACAAAATTTGGTGATACAGTAAAATGTATATTATAGTTGCTGTAACTAAATGATTTCTACCCAGTTCACTAGAGCTAATATTAGCTTAGTAATATTTACTGACTAACAGCAAGGTTTGCTCATCAAAAAATTTTGGGGGCCCAATGCACCACCCCTGTTCACAAAAGAGGGCCAACTTCATCGCCTATTAAGTCAAAATAACCCCTTTCAATTTTTATTTTATTTTGGTGAATGGTAGATATATGGTCAATAGTTACATGGTTAAAACTTGCACTCTTACATTTGTTCCCTTTTGGAGCTATGGCATATTAGAAATGTGATATTTTTGTAAAACTTGTACGATATTTCATTTTTGGGGGTTAATAATTTTAAAATTATAGGGCCTAGAGGCATGAAACAAGCGATACAACCAGTTCTCCTGCTATATTAGAAGAACCAATCAGCATTCCCTGGTTATATAATACATAAACATCGATTTTCTAGACCCAAAGACCTGACTCTGTTAAAATTTGACATTTTTCGCGACAATCTAATTTGTTTTAAAAAGTTTAAAATATCTCCACTTTAGCATTTTAGATACTTTTTCATCATAGGTGGACATTGAATGGTATATTATGGTCATATTAGTACAGCTACATGGACTTCTATGGCCATTTATAGACAATTTTGACACACTGCGACCAGGCCAATATGTGTAATCTCTCATACTAAAGTATGCCTAAATGTCACCCATTTCATGGAATTATTTAATAAACTGAGACAGGCATTGGTTAATACACATGATATAATATAAAAGTGTTAAGAGATAGTACATAATACTACATACCTCAGCAATAATTGATGATACGGTACATGATCCAGCATATACCGCTCCTCCAAATTATTTAAATAGTCCATTTATAAAGTCGATATCAGTTTGTGGAAAAGTGTACTGCCGGCCAGTTGCTGTCAATGGTGTTGACACCTTACTTAGAATGTCACAAAAAGGAACCCAGCACTGGTCTGTGCGCCTTGGCCAACTAAAGGATCGAGTTGGTCCATGCGGCTTCATAAACGAAATGAGACAGTCCTCATTTTCTAGACTAATTTCTAACACTATGCCAAACCACCAATTTTTGTCATACAATGCACCAACATAGTCACTCAAAGACAGTTCCATAGGGATATTTAAATTCTGAATCTCTGATGACATACCAGGTTGTGTGTTAGAAAATGACCGAGTGTATGAAACATCATCAGTTGAAATTTGCTTTACTGTGATAGAGTTAGTGTCATTTGGAACAAACGAATGGAATGACCTGGTTCCTTGCACTGTTTTGGCAAGGAGATACCGCTCTTCCAACATTTTATGATGGCTCTGGATCTCATCTTTACTAACTAAGAAGAACTTGATCTTGCTTATGTTCTGTTGGCTGAATTCATACAATTCACTAGCATTTCGTATAAGCGCTGTTTGCAGACTAGCCCTTGCGGCTAAGCGCTTCACTGTGCCACCGATACCGTCGCAAACACCTTTACCATGGCTGGTAGCAAAGAAATGCCATTCTGCCTTAATATCAAAATCTGAATAATGATGGCAGACATTAATAAAGTTTTTGAAGTTCTTGTATTGTCCTGCACACCCATCACTAAAGTATTTAATTATATGAATATTGGGATACTTTTCCTTCAGATATCTTGTAAAAATCTCCTGAAAACAGTACACAGTATTTGTTCCATGTTTCAGACACTCAGAGATGAAGCATACATTTTCTTCATTCAACTTTCCATAAGCCTTAACATAAAATGCCAAAGGATGTATCGTGACTTGAGAATTGTTCCAATAAAATCCCTGTACACAATCTTGCACAATAATGCTGTAATTTTCAGCAAAGTCGAGAACAACAATGGCAGTAGTGTCATCTAAATCATGTTTGCACGCTTTCAAGAATTCACTTTGAGATTTCGCTATGAAGGAATGTGGTGTTAATTCTTGGATCCGTTGACATAATATAGAAATAAAATCTTCAACTGATACTTCTCGGCGCATGATTTCAATTCGGTCTGTGGATACCCATTCATTGAATTTAATGATGTCATCCTCATCCATGTGCTCGTAAAGGTCTTGCTCTAAGTTTTGAGAAATGCAGTTCCTGGACACTTTTCACATCGTTGCAGCATGCAATTTCTAGAACTACTGTCACATACAGATTTGTCAATTAGGTTATGATAGTCTTCAGAGATAACATCCACCATAAACTTTACATTTTGGTGTTTTTCGCATACACAAACATTGTGGCTGCCGCTAGAAGAAACAGTTACACACCATTTGGGTCTTAACTCAACAAATTTAGAGAAACCAATTTTAAGTCCAGTTTCTGTTTTGAAATTAGCATGTACTTCCTTCAAATTTGTCAGGATTAGCCGTTTTTGCTTATGTTCTTTGGTACCACAAATTCTTATAGTAACAAAATAATTTTTCCCGGGTAAGAGTCTAGATACAGTATCATCTTGGTAGTAGTTAATAACACTATCTAGTGTATGCTGATCAAGCTTATTTATTTTAAAGGTTTCACGATCAGCGAGTATTCCATCATTCTGCGCAAGTTGTCTGGCTTGTTTCACCATATAACGCGTAACACCACATGCCTGAAAAACCTGAACAGTTTTATCTATCGACCATGATTTAGGTGTAATAGTCAATACTTGTATCTTTTGATTTCGTGATGACACAGACAGTTTTTCATTCATGTTCGATACCAAGTAGTCCACATCTAACTTAGAATCACATGTACATTCAGTTTGTGAAGTGTCAGCAACTAATTTATTAGGTGGGAAACCTAGGTGGGATGCCACGTGACTTGTTGTTGCTTCTGCCATTTGTTTGATTTTTCGTTTACCATATGATACTTTCCTTTCTGAATGGACACTCTTTAGGGGAGAAAGTCCAACTGCTGAGAAACTAGAGTTGAGGCATTCAGCATTACTGTACAAAGTATCTGCTATGGCCATTGATTCCAGTTCACTGTCACTACAATCTGTCAGGTTTTTAATTTTCTGCAAACAATGATGGCAAATCTTTTGGCCAGGTTGTTTTCTCTCTCTAGTTTTCGACTGTATTAATGCCACAATTTCTTGATCTATATTAACTAGTCCCTTTTTAATAAGCTTTTTGTGAACTTTTAGGGGATCACAACATGAAGTGTTCTGCTTCATCATCGGGAATATATGCAGATAGTGTTTCTTGTGGCAACAGCACACTGTTTCTAAACTATCCTCACTCTGGCCGCTTCTCATTGCAACAAGTGTTTTATCTGTAGCCGTCAATTGTACAACATCATTTACAGAGCATTTATCCGTAAACTTATGACATTTATCATTAGTGAGACGTCCAACTGAACAAAATGTCTCTGGTAATTCAGCCATTGTGCAACGTGTCCTAGTCAAAGTTTACACTTTCAAATTAAAAGGCCTAATTTATCATTAAAATGTATAGTGAATTATTAAATTTCTAAAGTAAATATCTAAACATTTGTGTATCAGCAACAATGTCAATGTTTCAAAGCAGTAATTATTAAACACTCACTGGTCATGCTGCCTAATCTTGATCACTTAAAATGCTTGACTGAACTCTTGTTGATAGCAATACTTGCATGCAGATCTCTGAGAAAAACTGAGACCATGTGACTAATCAATATCACCTCACTACCTATGTCTATTACAGCAATTGACCTAATTATATACAAAGCTCTGAAGGGCGAGTTATTTTCTCTAGATATGAAATCTCTCAGTCTTTATTAAGACTGAGTGATGAGCTGTTGCAGCTCGACCAGCTTACAGGACAAACTCTGTACCTGGTGTATATTTTGAAAATGATTTGACTGAAAATTATTGATGGCTAAGTCAGCAACAACTTATAGTCAAATTGTTTTTTAAATATTCTCCAGGCAATATGTTATTCCCATTGAAAATGTTGTTGAATAATGACTTGTAGTTTACCCACAAAAATGTCAAATTTTAACAAAGTAAGGTTTTGACATCTCTAAAATCCATGTTTATCTATTTTGTAAAAGGGAAATGCTGGTTGTTTCTTTTAATAAGGCAGGGAAACGCGCTACATCTCTTGTTTCATACTTCTAGAGTGTATACTTTTAAAATTATTAACCCCCCAAAATCGAATATCATACAAGTTTTTGAAAAAATATCAGATTTTGTATTTGCCATAGCTCTAAAAGGAAACAAATGTAAGAGTGAACCTTTTGGCCCTGTAACCATTGACCATATATATAACATTCACCAAAATATTAAAAAAATTGAAAGGGGTTATTTTGAAAAAAGATGTTATGAAGTCACCCCATTTTGGCGAACAGGGGTGGGGGTATGGCTCCCACAAAATTTTTGCGGAGCATATCGTGCCATTAGGTAATAAATATCACTAAAGTAGCAGTAGCTCTAGTTAACAGGATAGAAATCATTTGTGTAAACCAAATACAAATACATTTTACGGCATCACCAAATTTGGATTAAAATATGAAAAATCTGATTTTTTGGCATTTTTGACGACCCCTAATACATGCCTAAAACAGGTCAGCACAAAATGCTTGTGATTTTCTCGAACTATGGTGACCAGACTGTTGAAATAAAAAGACCTAGTATTGTGAGCACTGTAGTCGGTGAGATATGAAGCCTCAAACATAGAAATTTTGTTACAAATTTTTGTCAATTTTAGGCAGGGGGTATTGGATAGGCCAGTTTTCAAGTATTTGACCTTCCACTATAATACTTGGAATTTCCTGTTAATACATACATATGCTTACTCTGACAAAGTTTGAAGGAAATCTGAAACTATGACTTGACGGATTTCAAAAATTTTGGTCCTTCTTATATGGAATGACCCATTGTTAAAACCCCAAAAACAGGAGCACTGACACGAAAACCGGTAACTCATAAACCAGAGTTAAAAAACCTCCAAAACGCCACAACGTGAACATTTAACATAACTTAGGTGGAATAGATTTCATAGTAGGCATGATTTTCCTGATCAGTAACTCTTGTATGTAGCTGAACTTCAGCGCAAAGCTATACAACTTAATCTTGATAGCAGGCAAACTGTTCTGCTAGCAGAATATTTGAAAAGTGAATCTGTTTCTTATTTGGAACATATTACGCATGCGTGGGCGTGCTTAGTGACAGGTGTCACCAAGGAGTGAGTACAGACTGGTGCCAGTCTATATTGAGGCTTATGCTGTGGGTCACCCTACCAGTAGCCTGGTTTAGGGTATGCATGGTGATTGTAGAGGCATAAGGGAGTATGTAAGCGAGCATAAAAATCTTATTCTGATAGCTAAATGCAGATTATTTGATTTAGCAAGTAGTGATTGAACGGTCAAGATGTTTTTGTGGTGTAATAACAACTGGGGGTCTCAAACTTAGATCTGGTGTTCCCAAGCAGTATTTCTCATCCATGCTAAAATTAGAGGATACCAATGACTCACAACTATGAATTATGGTGGTCACATGCTAAATTTTGTAGGTCTTCTTGTACAATATCCTATAAAATTACTTGGTCTTTAACAATCATACAAGATTTTCAGGGATCCTTTGGGACCCACTGCCAGTACTTTTAGGGGTCCCAAGCTGGATTTTGTGGATATTTACCCTCAAAAGGACCCTTACAAGACGCCCTGCTGGCTTGGTTATTTAATTTAAATCTATAAAATTCATCCTGAAATCATGAAAACGGAGCTAGAATTGAAAATTGGACACTTAAAGATAATTTGACCGATACTTATTGAGCTGCCTTTTGAGTCGTATGGTTTTCAAAATAATCAACAAAATTTAAAAAGGAACTAGGAATAAATATAGTTACTTTTGTGGCATTACGGAATTGTATGGAATTTTGCTTAAGGAATTGTTGACACACGAAGAGACTTATACCACGTATACCCTCTATGACCAGTTTTGGAGAAGTGGGTGCACAAGCAGTCGTGGAGTGGGTGCACAAGCGGTCGTGGAGTGGGTGCATAAGCGGTCGTGGAGTGGGTGCACAAATGGTCGCTGAGTGGGTGTACAAACGGTCATGGAGTGGGTGCACAAGCGGTCGTGGAGTGGGTGCACAAGCGGTCGTGCAGTGGGTGTACAAATGGTCGTGGAGTGGGTGTACAAACGGTCGTGGAGTGGGTGCACAACCGGTCGTGGAGTGGGTACACAACCCGTCGTGGAGTGGGTGCACACCCGGTCGTGGAGTGGGTGCACAACCGGTCGTGGAGTGGGTGCACAACAATTCATGGAGTGGGTGCACAACGGGTCATGGAGTGGGTGCACACCCAGTCGTGGAGTGGGTGCACAATCGGTCGTGGAGTGGATGCACAACCAGTCATGGAGTGGGTGCACAAACGGCGGTGGAGTGGATGCACAACCGGTCGTGGAGTGGGTGCATAATCGGCGGTGGAGTGGGTGCACAACCGGCGGTGGTGTGGGTGCATAACCAGTCATGGAAGCGGCGTGGAGTGGGTGCACAAGCGGTGGCGGAGTGGGTGCACAAGCGGTGGCAGAGTGGGTGCACAACCGGTTGTGGAGTGGGTGCCAAGCGGTTGTGGAGTGGGTGCACAAGCGGTCGTGGAGTGGGTGCACAAGCGGTCGTGGAGTGGGTGCACAACCGGTCGTGGAGTGGGTGTACAAGCAGTCATGGAGTGGGTGCACAAGCGGTCGTGGAGTCGGTGCACAAACACTCGTGAAGTCGGTGCACAAGCGGTCGTGGAATGGGTGTACAAACGCTCGTGGAGTGGGTGCACTAGTGGTCGTGGAGTGGGTGCACAACTGGTCGTGGAGTGGGTGCACAACCGGTCGTGGAGCCGGTGCACAAACGGTCGTGGAGTGGGTGCACAAGCGGTCATGGAGTGAGTGCACAAGAGGTCGTGGAGTGGGTGCACAACTAGTCGTGGAGTGGGTGCACAACCGGTCGTGGTGTGGGTGCACAAATGGTCGTGGAGTGGGTGCACAAGCAGTCCTGGAGTCGGTGCACAAGCGGTTGTGGAGTGGGTGCACAAGCGGTCGTGGAGTGGGTGCACAAGCGGTCGTGGAGTGGGTGCACAACCGGTCGTGGAGTGGGTGTACAAGCGGTCATGGAGTGAGTGCACAAGAGGTCGTGGAGTGGGTGCACAACTAGTCGTGGAGTGGGTGCACAACCGGTCGTGGTGTGGGTGCACAAATGGTCGTGGAGTTGGTGCCCAAGCAGTCCTGGAGTCGGTGCACAAGCGGTTGTGGAGTGGGTGCACAAGCGGTCGTGGAGTGGGTGCACAAGCGGTCGTGGAGTGGGTGCACAACCGGTCGTGGAGTGGGTGTACAAGCAGTCATGGAGTGGGTGCACAAGCGGTCGTGGAGTCGGTGCACAAACGCTCGTGGAGTCGGTGCACAAGCGGTCGTGGAATGGGTGTACAAACGCTCGTGGAGTGGGTGCACTAGTGGTCGTGGAGTGGGTGCACAACTGGTCGTGGAGTGGGTGCACAACCGGTCGTGGAGCCAGTGCACAAACGGTCGTGGAGTGGGTGCACAAGCGGTCATGGAGTGAGTGCACAAGAGATCGTGGAGTGGGTGCACAACTAGTCGTGGAGTGGGTGCACAACCGGTCGTGGTGTGGGTGCACAAATGGTCGTGGAGTTGGTGCACAAGCAGTCCTGGAGTCGGTGCACAAACGCTCGTGGAGTGGGTGCACAAGCGGTTGTGGAGTCAGTGCACAAACACTCGTGGGGTGGGTGCAAAACTGGTCATGCAGTCGGTGCGCAAACGGTCATGGAGTGGGTGCATCTCTGTGTGTGAAGACGTCATTAGTAATAATGATCTAGTCCTGAAATGCCCTATAAGAGTCAAATTTGGTCAAGAAAATCAGAATATTTGTTTATTGCCTGTCCATTTGCAAGCCAAGAGGAAATTTTTTTTGGAAATTTATCACTGTAACACCTGGCTCTGTTATCTAGCCATTCATTTCAGTGATAAGTTTTAAAAAACAGTCTTCTCTTGGCCTGCAAATGGACATTCCGCATTATGTTGGCAGAGGGTGGTTGTGGCCTGCTTCGTCCTGAAAGTGTTAATGAACCAGAGTTATGGCCCTTGTTTAGGGACATGACAAAACCTATGACTATTCATAGCTTGAATAGACGATGCATAAAGAAACATATCCAAATTTAGTTTTAATCCTCTGAAAAACAAGAGGCCCAAGGGGCCTGTACCGCTCACCTGGAACATAGGTGTTTAGAAAGGCGATTGGCTATAACTAGAGGTTCTGGAGTTGTTTTTGCAAAAACTACGTCATCCAAGATGGCTATTAAACAAATATGGACTTTTGCCCTAGATGATGTTTCACGAGTCTTGAATTGATTCTGAAAGTGGTTTCAGAGATTTTTAGACGTTTCTAAAAATCGGCCAAAATCCAAGATGGCCACCGGCTAAATTAGCCTATCAGCTTCGTTTGAACAAACTTTAATCTCTACACCCTAAGGATGCTGCCAGCCAAATATAATTGAAATCGGCCCAGTAGTTTTCGAGAACACATTTAAAATTTTTCATTGCTTTAGTATGGGAGCTTTTGGTGGGAAAATGATCCAAAATGGTCTCCAAACCATTTATCCGACAGTTTAAAAAATTCCAAATTTGAGATCAGAATAACAAAAAACATATATTAAACCAATTTCAGCCTCAAAATCCATCAAATAAAAAAATCCAATATGGCCACCAAACACACTATATTTTGCTTGGCCCACGGCGGCCATGTTTTTTATGGATCAACTTCCTTTGAACAAACTTTAATGGCCCTTAGTCCCTAATCATATCTGCCAAATTTCGGCCCGATCCCTTCAGCGGTTCTGGAGTTGTTTTCGCTAAAACTAGGTCAACCAAGATGGCCGCCGAACCATGGGACCAATCAAGTTACCTTGAACAAACTTGGTTCAGCTCTTGCCCTAGATCATATTTAATGGGGTTTCCTTCAGTCCACCAAGCAGTTTCGGGGAAGATTTTTAAACACGTTTATAAAAATCGGCCAAAATCCAAGATGGCTGCCGGCCAAATTGGCCAATCGGCTTCGATTGAACAAAGTTGAATCTCAACACCCTAAGGATGCTTCCTGCCAAATATAATTGAAATCGGCCCAGTAGTTCTCGAGAAGACATTTTAAAATTTCCCATTGCTTTAGTATGGGAGCTTTTGGCGGGAAAATGATCCACGATGGCCGTCAAACCGTTTATTTGACAGTTTCGAAAATTGTAAATTTGAGATCAGAATACCCAAAAACATATTTTCAGCCTTAAAATCCATCAAATAAAAAATCCAATATGGCCACCAAACATGCTATATTCTGATTTGCCGGGTGCAGCCATGTTTTTTGACGGATCAACTTCCTTTGAACAAACTTTAATGGGCCTTTTCCATAACTATATCTGTCAAATTTTGGCCTGATCCCTTAAGCAGTTCTGGAGTTGTTTTCACTAAAAACTAGGTCAACCAAGATGGCGGCCGAACCATCTGACCAATCAAGTTCCCTTGAATAAACTTAGTTCATCTCTTGCCCTAGACCAAATTTCATGAGGTTTGCATCAATCCCTCACGCAGTTTCGGAAAAGATTATTAAAGACGTTTCCTAAAATCGGCCAAAATCCAAGATGGCCACTGGCCAAATTGGCCAATTGGCTTAGTTTGAACAAACTAGGATCCCTATGCCCTAAGGATGCTTCCTGCCAAATATAATTGAAATCGGCCCAGTGGTTCTTGAGAAGTCGTTTAAACGAAAAGTTGATAGATGGACGACGGACGGACAGATGGACACATGACGGACGGTCGCCATGGCATAAGGCCAGGTGACCTATGAAGAACTGTGCCACAAATGTATTTTCCCCATAGGCTTCGAATTCTTTGATTTTGCCCGGCTTGCCCATTAACCCATAACGCTTGGATTTGTTCAAGAAGATTTTTTCCTTTAAAAAATTTTCATTTGGAAACAGACTATTTTTGAAAATTTACCACTGGAATGACTGGCTCCGTTATCGAGCCAATCATTCCAGTGATAAATTTTCAAAAAAGTCTTCTCTTGGTCTGTAAAGGGCCATTTCGCAAGACTCCTGCAGAAGCCATTTTTTGGCCGTCTCGAGTGTTATAGGGTTAAATGTATCAGAGAAAAACTTTAATCAATTTTCCAATATTTATTATAGTCTGTGTGTGTGTGTGTGCGTGTGCGTGTTCGTGTGTGTGCGTGCGCTTGTTCGTGTGTGTGGGTGCGTGCGCGTGTTCGTGCATGTGTGTCCCTGTATGCGTGTGTCTGTGTGTGTGTGTGTGTGTGTGTGCATGCATACGTGCATTATTGTGTGCATGTGTATGCGTGTGTGCGCGCGCGTGCGTGTGTATGCCTTACTTCTGCAGGCGGCATCATGGTGGAGAGAGACACATTGTCCTCAGCACCTCCGTCATCAGTAGCACTCGGTATGTAAGCCAGGTACAGTCTCAGGTAACCACGTACACGTGATCTCGTACTGTAGAAAAACACACCCACATGTACAGAAACAGTTAGCATAAAGCACAAAATTAATACAAACATATGTACTCTACAACTCAGAAATAACCTAACTGAATCGGAAGGCATCAATATCTTCAAAGATGTCCAATCCAAATATTTTCAAAATATTACACCGAACATTTCTAACATCGCACTCAAAATTGTACTAACATGTTTCTGTTTGGAAACATGTTAAGTTATATATCTGAACTGCACCATACATATAGAGGTATGAAAAATATTATGGGTCATGGTGGTACTCCGGCAACACAGGTGACCCAAATGATCAATTTGCTCCAGTAATAGATCATGGTCAAAATATTAGACAGAACATTTCTTACATTGTGTTCCAAATTGCACAAACGAACATGTTTTTGTTTCAGAAAGATGCTACGTTATTGACGAGTTGTCCATATAGAGGTATGAGTTGTAATGTGTTATGGTTCCCCAGTAATGAGATTTGGTGCCATACTAATGGGACATGGTAGCCCAGTAATCATGGATTTTGGTGTGCCTGTAATCATTTCTCATGGTAACCAGGCAATCATGGTGGTCCCCATTAATAGACCATGGTGCCCCGTTAATGGTTCATGGTGTCCCAGTAATCATGGGTTATGGTACCCCAGTAATCATGGGTCATGATACCCTAGTAATCATGGTTCATGGTTCCCCGTTAATGATTCATGGTGTCCCAGTAATCATGGGTCATGGTACCCCAGTAATCACGGGTCATGGTACCCTAGTAATCATGGTTCGTGGTGTACCAGTAATCATGGGTCATGGTACCCCAGTAATCATGGGTCATGGCACCCTGGTAATCATGGGTCATGGTGCCCCTGTAATTATTGGTCATGGTACCCCAGTAATCATGAGTCATGGTGTCCCATTAATCATGGGTCATGATACCCCAGTAATTATGGGTTATGGTGTCCCAGTAATCATCGGTCATGATACCCCAGTAATCGTGGGTCATGATACCCTAGTAATCATGGGTCATGGTGTCACAGTAATCATGTGTCATGGTACCCCAGTAATCATGGGTCATGGTACCCTAGTAATCATGGGTCATGGTGCCCCAGTAATCATTGGTCATGGTCCCCCAGTAATCGTGGGTCATGATACCCTAGTAATCATGGGTCATGGTGTCACAGTAATCATGTGTCATGGTACCCCAGTAATCATGGGTCATGGTGCCCCAGTAATCATTGGTCATGGTGCCCCAGTAATCATCGGTCATGATACCCCAGTAATCGTGGGTCATGATACCCTAGTAATCATGGGTCATGGTGTCACAGTAATCATGTGTCATGGTACCCAAGTAATCATGGGTCATGGTGCCCCAGTAAACATGGGTCATGGTGGCCCTGTTAATGGTGATTGCAATGTGTTGAGGTATTGGCTGCTGTACCTGCGAGGTTGCAACATAAAGTCTCGATGCTGTATTGTTCTTCCAGGCCGCTCAGTCGAAACATAACCTTGATCCAGAAGCAGTGCCGATTGTCCGAGGAAATCATCGCGAGTCTACAGAAACAATTACGAAAAATATCTTTACAATGAGTTAGATAATTAAGCCACCAACAACTTTCAGTTACATTGTTTTCAAAATATTCAGTATATTCAGAAGTAAACTAAATATTGTATTTTAGAATAATACCAGATATTTAAATCATTTTACAGTGCCTGAAAAGCAGTACTTGGGGGTCTTGGTAAACTTAACGTATCAATTCGTGGACTCATAGTCGAGTTACAGGAACGGAAATTTATTGATATCACTATGTTACTGGTGGGCGTTGAACAGTTATTTTAGAATAACATATCAGCTTTAACATATTGAAGAATATAAAACTAGTCATGAAAATCACAATTCTCCTGCAACCCACCAGCCAATACTTTCATTGAGAAAAACTCTTGACCGGCTGAATATATTGCCACCAACAACTTTCAGTCAAATTGTTTTCAAAATATTTAGCAGGTCCAGAGATACAACCCTTGGAATATGCTGTCTGCAAAAACTCTGCACTCCGACGGTTCATATATACATGTATGTGATTATGATGTGATGGTAGAGATCGATCGGACTTACCACTTTGTTAGAATCAAACACTTCAAAGGTGAGAGTCGTTTCCTGAGGATTCACCTGAAAACATAACACAGCGCTTATATTAACCATTTATAAATGCATGTACAGTTATGATAGGGTCGATGATGTAATAAAATCTGACAGAGAACACAGGTATTCGACAAGAGGGGGGGGGGGGGGAGAGAGCAAGAGAGAACGAGCGAGAATGGAGGGAAGGAGGGCGAGCAAGGGAAGGAGATAGGGGGGGGGGGGGGGGGGGAGAAGAGAGAGACAAGACAATAGTGATTCAGTCATTATTTAATGGTCAGAATTTCCAATTAATAAACGATCACATAATGGAGGAATCCAGTTTCGCAGTCAATCATATGACATCATAATCAACTATATGATGAGTAGGATGATGTCATAATCAATTACATCATGAATGACCTGATTTAGTACGTCTTATACATCTACGTGGAATAGTCTATCAGGTTGTACAAATTGTGTCTTTACTATTTAATAAACATGCTGTTGAATATTTTGAAACTAATCTGACTGGGCGCTGTTGCTGTCCATGACAGCATAAAAAAAGCATCCACTTTTGTTTCTACAAGAATTCTTAATACTTACCAGATGTACTATTATGATGTCTATTATCTAGTCTATCTCAAAATAAACAATTAAAAACTCCGCACTCTCCTGGTCCTGCCCATACTGTGTCCGGGAATTACCATAAGCCCAGGTACCAAGTCAATTCCCAATCACAGTCATATTCGTCTTATATTTGCCTTGACAAACAGCGAAAGCAGCTCAGCCTCACCTCAGCGGGGCGGCTGAGACAGGGCCATAGTACATCTGGTAAGTATTAAGAATTCTTGTAGAAACAAGAGCGGATGCTTTTTTTATTCTACTTCGAATTATACTTATCAGATGTACTATTATGATAAACTCCGGATTTCGACAGGCAAAAAATACCGGTGGGAGGAGGTGAGGCTCGAAACAGCTCTCATCTACCATCCGACAGAGAAAGTTGTGGAGAGACTAGAGCCCTGGCATACGCTTGGGTTCTGCTATCTGACTCATGGAGTGCTAAACTTCCATGGTCTAGACCATGCTACCCCACCTCATTTGTCTGCACAAATTCCAGAGGACTGTCAAAAAGGGGAAGCAACACCCACCAGACCCGTGTCAGCCCCAAGTCTCAGCTAGGGCAGTCCAGTAGAGTGCAAAGCAGCTACTACAACTTCTAATTTTGAAAAAACTATCATCATATCGACTAGATTTTCAAATTGGAATGAGTCTAATGTCTGTTGCAATTGATATAAGATACTCTTGAACCAGAATATTTACTTAATCAGTCTGGTATTTCGACTGTAAGTAAACTAATATTAGTCACTTAATTAAAGTACACTCACCATTTTTTAGTGCTTGGTCTTTTTCTTGATCATCACAGGAGCTTCGCCCAATCTACGGTCGTTCTCGGATCATGCGCATTACGATTGTTCAGTGCATGTGGAAGAACCTTGCGATGTATGCGAAATAGTGGTCGGATGTGGCTTTAGCTAAGATTCGATAAATTGGCGACGGCTACCGGATTAAGTGCGCTGGAGATGTCGCGAAGGTAGAAACCAGTGAATGACGACTCGGCATGCCATTGTGCTACTGACATCACCTCCTCTAAAGAGACACCCGTATAAAGGGCCAATGCTGCTGCTAGTGCTCGGACTTAATAGGCGTTCGCACGATCAATCTGCTTTCCTGTAGCGATTTTGTGCGACATCAAAAAAGCATCGACTATCCAACGGGAAATTGTCTTTCGAGGCGCGCAAATGAGGAGCTTTGAGACATAACCACAGAGATTTCGGGTCATCTCTCCACTCACCAGTACATTTCTTATACATTTTCAGACATCTGACAGGACACCAAGCAGAAGAGTTTGGGTCATGTTTATTCAACTTGGCAAATTGATCGGCTGTCCTGGATATTTAAGTGACTGATTCTTTGCCAGGAAACAAAGACGTGGAAGTAGTCTTAAACCTTCACCCAAAACGACAAAACGGTCTTGTTCGGCAGAAAGTGCATGGATTTCGCTTCTCCTTCTCACCGATGCTGCTGCAACCAAGAAAACTAATTTAATTGTTAACAGTTTAATATCTATAGATCTATTTGGTTCAAAGGGAGCATGCCCTAAAACCTGTAGAACAAGAGATAGATTCCATGCTGGGATAGGAAATGGCTGTCTAGATCGCAAATTGCGCATTCCTTTAATAACTTCATTCAAAGTGTCGTTCTCCACTCCTCCAATGGCCAGACTGGGAACGACTGAAGCTAATGCAGACTTATATGCTGCTAGGGTTGAAGGTAGAAGTTTGTCAACTTCGTATAGATGACAGATAAAGTCTGCTTCCTGTTGAACAGATGCAGAAAAGGGATTAATATCTCTTCCCTTACACAACTCTGCAAATTTGTTGATTCTATAATTATATGTCTTGACCCTCTTCTGGCTGAAGCGACAAACTTTGATGCTTGCTCAGAAAAGCCACCCTTAATTGCATGCTGCTTGATAATATTCATGCAGTCAATTGGAACATCTCCAGTCTGTCGTGGAAATACAGACCTCTGTTCTGAGAGATCAGATCCATTCTGTCTGGAAGAGGGATTGGATTGCAGACCGGAAGGTCCAGCAGATCCATAAGCCATGATCGGCCTGGCCAATGAGGGGCGATCAGTAGTACTTGGCCCTCTCTTATTTTTGCCAGAACTTTCGGGATGAGAATTGTTGGAGGATACGCATACTTCCAACTTATCGCCAGTGTGCGTCTACTGCTAACGCTAGCGGGTACGGGATCGGTGACACGTATGTGACCATCTTTGCGTTTTGTTTTATCGAAAATAGATCCACATTTGGCTTGCCCCAATGTTTGAAAAGAACCTCCGCTACCAATTGGTTGAGCTGCCATTCCATCAGATGACAAACCATCCTTCGACTGAGAGCATCCGCTAAAATGGTCAGTCTTCCTAGAATGTGTGCTGCCCGAAGAAGAATATTTCTCTCTTGGCACCACAGCAGACGGTTCCAAATCATCATACACAACTCCGGTGATCTTGTCCCGCCCTGGCGGTTCAAATAAGACACCACTGTTGAGTTGTCTGTCCTTACCAGGACAATCTTGTCTCGGATTATGTTCTCAAATTTTCGAAGTGCTAAGGCCACCGCTAATAATTCGAGAACATTGATGTGTTTCTGCACATTGGTCCGATCCCATTCCCCTGACACTAACAGATCATCCAATACTGCTCCCCAACCCATTGTCGATGCATGTGTGTAGATGGACATCTGCGGTTGAGGAGGTTGTAGAGGAACACCTCGCAGGAGATTCTGTTCTGATAACCACCACTGACGATGGAATATCAATGGTTCTTTTACTGGAATCCTCAGAGACAACGGATCCGTTCTCTGAGACCAGAATGACATTAAGTACATCTGAATCAGTCTGCGCCTGAGTGCCGCATAAAGTACCACCTTCTCCAGAAATACTAGTAAACCCAGTATTCTGAGAAATTGACGCACCGTCAGATAGGCTCCTAGAGAAACTGACTCCAGAACTGCAATCAAACTCTTGACTCTGCTCTCTGCCGGAAAAGCTACAAGGCCCCTGAGATTGAAAAATATTCCCAGATATACAAACTCCTTTTCTCTAGATTCACAATCCATCCTAGATCCTTTAGTAAGGCCAGGACTAGCTGAAGATTGTTGCGCAGAATGACTGGTTCCCCCGCCTTCAGCAGCCAATCGTCTATGTAAGTATGAACAGCTATGTTTCTCCTGCGAAGATAAGAAGTCATGGCGAGAACCACTTTGGTGAAGACCATCAGGGCTGTGGTCAGACCGAACGGAAGCGCATTGAATTCCCAAACATTGTCTTGGTATGCAAAGCGAAGGTATTTCTGAAAAGGAATTGACATTGGAATATGAAAATATGCATCCTTCAGATCTATAGATACTGCCCACATGCCTTTTCTCAGCCCTGTCATCACCGCTGCTACAGTCTCCATCTGAAACTTTGGAGAAAGAATAAATTTGTTCAACGGTTTGAGATTAAGAATTGGTCTCCAACCTCCTGTGCGTTTCGGAACGAGGAACATTATCGAATAAAAGCCTAGGGAGGACTGATTGCGGACTAGATGAATCACGTTCTTCTGTTGAAGATCTTTGATTTCTGAGCAAATGGCATCTAGATGATCGGATTCCCTTGGAATGGGAGTCCATAATGTAGTCGATGTTAATGGAACTAACGATTGACGGATGAGCCAGTCGGGTTCGTAGCCGTTTCTTAACCAATGACAGACTAAACAATCTTGCACGACGTGTTCCCACTGGTTTGAGAATAGTTGAAGTCTGCCTCCGACGGTAGGAATCTGCACACAGCTCGTGGTCGATCTTGCATGATAAGATGCTAATTCACTTGGGTGAAGATCCTCGACTCCCTTCGTTCCTGATGTCACCGGAACGGATCCCGCCGGAAACCCGTCAGGACCTTTCTCCATGGTCACCCTGCGGTTTCTTAGAATATGATGGTCCGGGACCGCCTCTATGCCCATCTTTACGATAGCTGCCACGACCCGAACGGCCACCCTTCCTATCCTCCTCATACGGCCTCTTA
Organism: Chaetoderma sp. LZ-2023a; assembly: GCA_034401795.1. NCBI lineage: Eukaryota > Metazoa > Mollusca > Caudofoveata > Chaetodermatida > Chaetodermatidae > Chaetoderma > Chaetoderma sp. LZ-2023a. Next base: position 21,015,020 of record CM067360.1, on the reverse strand, counting down.
ATAGAGGACTTGTATGAGGATGAATGGCCATGTCCCTGTGAGCCGGATGCCCGATGGGCATCACAGCCAGAAGGACGGATGGGCGATCTCTGGCGCTGCCTCTGTTGCTTCTGCCGATGCTGCTTATAGGACTGCTGCGGCCGAATCCTCTTCGTCGACTTCCACGACTTGCCGACTACTTCTTACTCTGCGACCATCGATGCGACTTTGGATAAAGCTTGCCGTGCTGAGCTGCCAAACAAGCCTGGACCAAAGAATGGTGCAGAAGATAACGCAGCCCTCATCTCTGGTCCTGGTTCTACACAATCGAGAACCATTCTCCGTCGCTCCGCCAATGTTCTGGTGATTACCCTGGCTAGGCAATCCTGGGACAAGTGCATGGTGTCCCGGACAACTCCGGGAGCAGCCTCTGGCACTTCCCCACGTGCCGCCACGCAGGTCAGCATACCCTGCAAGACGGTACAGCCGTGCAAGAGTGCAGTCATGGCCGCTCTCGCCGCATCCTCAATGAGAGTTAACTCACTAAAAGGATCTTTGCTAGCTTGGGAAACCAAGGGACGAGAATGACCCTTAGATTTGCCAGCCAACGGCCTATTCAATGCCTCTCTCTCCCCGACGGAAAGCCGAGGAACCCGGGAATATTGACGATAGGATAGGCCTGCTCTGGAAAGCGGACCCTACTCCTTATACCCTTAGGGGCCTTGGGCAGTGAATAATCTGGTTGAACCAGACGGTACGCCGCAACTTCCAACATGTTGGAAGTCTGCATGTCCAAGGAGAGTGTCGGCATGGCCGAAGAGTGACTTGACAGAGCGCTAGCTGCTCGCTCTGACATCCGCTCCATCGCCGGATCGCGCTGAGATCCTTGACCCGATACCAACCCGAGACGGTCGGACAGCCATCCAAGGACTTGCACCCATTCAATTTCGGTGCAAAATGAGGATTCGTCCATTAATGGACTACCATTCTCATCCTCCTTCTCACTCTGGATGAGTAGGTCACCGATGACCCATGTTGAGAGCCATGGAGCACACATCTTTCAACATGAAGTGGGTCCATAACCCGACTACTTGCGGCTCGGGAGCCGGGACTACAGCCACTACCACGGCAGGCGACGGAACTCCGAGAGGAGCCGTGCTAGCCGTCGCCGTGATGCCAACTGGAACTGCAAAACATGGCTCCAACGGTAACGCGGCCTGAGCGAAATCCGGGTGGAAAATGCCCGATGGAATGTCAACATCACCACCCGGCTGGCAGACCCGTACAAATCCCGAGGGAGACCCGTGGGACGTACTTGTGCCTGCCACCTGAGAAAGATCTGGCATGCCGGAATCTCCCATCAGATCTTCCTCCGCCATCGGCTCTTCAGCCAAAGCAGGAGGAAGGACAGGTGCTTGTTCCTCCACAGAACTGGCCGGACCATGGATAGGTTGCCCTGCACCAGCCTGCATCGTCAGAATCGTGGACTGGAAAGACTTGAACATCGCCTTAAATTGGGCCGGCCAAAACACCCAAGGCCGAGTTCATACGCTCGTTCAGACGCTCTCCAAGACCTTTTACTGATGCCTGATCCACTTTGGCCGCCTTGTCCCGCGTGATCCTCTCCAAACGCTCACGCCGATCATGATCGAAATCCGCCACCAACTCCGACGACCACTTCACACACACATCGCAAGGACTCCCAACCTTGCACTTCGTGCAGGCAATGCAGTGATGACCGGGAAAAAACCCACAGACCCCCCTTGCGGGTTGGTCTGTTGTTTTATTAACCACTATAAAAACTTACTTACCGTTCAATCACTACTTGCTAAATCAATTATCTGCATTTATTTACCAGAATAAGATTTTTATGCTTGCATACACTCCTCCCCATGCCTATTCCTATAAATATGGACCCTCAACCAGGCTACTGGTGAGGTCCATCTCCAGTATATTAACTGATATAGACTGGCACCCGTCTGTACTCACTCCATAGTGATGCCTGTCACTAAGCGTGCTTGCGCATGCGCACTGGAGCCCAAATAGGAAACAGATTCACTTTGCTGAATTTAAGTGCCAAATATTATAGGCAAACTCTCAAATCAATTCCACGCGTGGTGGCTGAGGTCGGGTCGTAGTGATTGAACGGTAAGTATGTTTTTATAGTGGTTAATAAAACAACAGACAAACCCGCAAGGGGGGGGGGTCTGTGGGGGATTGTTATTACACCACAAAAACATCCATTATCGTTCAATCACTGCTTGCTAAACCCGTAGATTTGGTCAGTTCCCCACTTAAAACATTAGGTGGGAGGCGATTTGAGAAACAAACAAGGATAAAAATCAAACCAATCTTATCCAAATGTTAATAACATAACATAATAGTGCATTTAAATCAATCACACAGTGAAAGGCCAGAAAAGTTCAACTTCAAGATTGTTTTCTATCATAGGGAAATAAATGTAATTCCTTGTAAAGCACTATTTTTTCTTTTAACTGAAAGTGATTAAGGGCTCACTGGAGTAATAGTGTTTTTATATGATGATGACTTAGGCAGATTAAAGTTGTTACCACGAAAACGAAACCCACGAAAACTGGTAACATTTATATACATAGTTATAAAGTTCAATATAACCACAAAATACTTCCAAAAATATAATTTTGGGAGGATAGACTTCATATTAGGCATATCTTAGCGTGAGGAAGTCCTTCAATAGTAAGCTGACACAGCGCAAAGCTATAAAAACTTTCTGATAATATTTGTGCAGTTGTTCTGCTTGCAGAACAATTGAAAAGTGAATCTGTTTCCTATTTGGGCTCCAGTGCGCATCCACAAGCGCGCTTAGTGACAGGCATCACTATGGAGTGAGTACAGACTGGTGCCAGTCTATATCAGTTAATATACTGGAGATGGACCTAACCAGTAGCCTGGTTGAGGGTCCATATTTATAGGAATACGCATGGGGAGGAGTGTATGCAAGCATAAAAATCTTATTCTGGTAGCTAAATGCAGATAATTGATTTAGCAAGTAGTGATTGAATGGTAATGGATGTTTTTGTGGTGTAATAAAAACTTCTGTTTCATGAACCGATTGCAGCGCTGGCAGAGAGTATCCTGCCCCTTCACTTTCTGCGAACAGAGTAAGAATTAAAACGCTGCACATGATATACGATGATGAGCAACACGCACAATTAACTTGATTGTAATTCAAAATTACTTAGTTAACGAGTACCGGCGTGACTAACAATGGCTACCATTTTAAAATAATGTGCCAATTTAAGAAAATTTTAATCAGTTATTACGGCACAAATGTATAAATTCTAGATTGATACAACCTGCCCCAGTGATGACTTTCCCTTTCCTTCCATGAAGCCAGCGATGAATCACGAATAACATGCTTAAATCCGCTAAAAATTACACAATTTTGAGCTAAATAAAACATGCGACTTTCAAAGTCAGCAAAATAGGTGAATCTGACTGTGACTTGACTCAGTACCTGCGGCTATGGTAATTCTCGGACACAGTATGGGCAGGACCAGGAGAGTGCGGAGTTTTTACATATTTATTTTGAGCTAGTCTAGATAATAGACATCATAATAGTACATCTGGTAAGTATTATTCGAAGTAGAAACAGCACCCAGTCAAATTTGTTTCAAAATATTCAACAGCTTACCTGTATAGTTTTCTGGAAGTTGATAGTTAGGGAGTTCAGGGATCGATTGATCGATCCCGAGCTTAACTAAAGATGGGCGGGGCATAGCTAGAGATGGGCGGGGCATAGCTAGAGATGGGAGGGGCATAGCTAAAACTGGATTCCTTCATTAGTGTCACACACTCCCCAATTATTATACAGATATGCTACAGAATCAATTGTTCACTGAGGACAAGTACCGTGTGAGCATAAGGGGTCTAGAATGCTGACAGTAGTGACCAGTGGTTACTTTTAGAGACACGCCGAGACATGCCGCTTCTCACACATTTGATATCAGACACACACAATTAAACCCCCTCACAGGCCAGAGAGCCTAAATACTATGCAAGTATTCAAGCTGACAAAAAGGTGAAAATGGGGGTCTAAACTTCACAAATTTGACCCCAAATGCAAATTTGGTTAGAAAATGTGAAAATTGAGGACTGACAAAATAAAAATAGAATGTTTTATATATCGTTACTCATCCCCTCGGTGTACCACAAGACCCACACCAGCACCCCTCCCCACACCAGCACCACTCCCACACCAGCACCCCTTCCCACATCCGCGCCCCTCCCACCAATCTCACACTTTAGGTACATCAGAACTGAACATCTCTGTAGATCTGACCATTATAACTAAATGGCACTTACCCGAAAAACAAACTCCTCATCCCATTTTGGATTTAATGTCTGAAACAAATACACAAGATACTTCCATGAAGAAATATAGGTCAAGTTCTACTGGCTAAACAAATACACAGGATACTTCCATGAAGAAATATGGGTCAAGTTCTACTGGCTAAACAAATATACAAGATACTCCCATGAAGAAATATAGGTCAAGTTCTACTGTCTAAACAAATATACAAGATACTCCCATGAAGAAATATAGGTCAAGATCTACTGGCTAAACAAATATACAAGATACTCCCATGAAGAAATATAGGTCAAGTTCTACTGGCTAAACAAATACACAAGATACTCCCATGAAGAAATATAAGTCTCCATTAACCCTTTTTGTCATTTGTTTTGATGGCCTATGCAAATGGGTTATATTTGTCCGCTAAGACATCAAAAAGCGTCCACATGAGCTAAAGGAAATGGGTCTTGTGAACCCTGACATACAATGGGAAAGTATAATTTCATCAAACCTAAGTTATTTAGTGAAATATTTACTTTCATATGCATTTTGCAGTCCACCATTTTGAATATTACGCATATTTCGTAAGTAACAATTTGCGACCGAGCTTTGGTGCTCGGTCGACTATAGTTAACTATCTAGTTAACTGTTTCAGGTTCAACTGAGATCTAGCTACATGTAACTATACCTATCTATGGTTCACCAGTCGAACTTAACCATATATATATATACATGTATAAAGCAGTTTGAACATGTAGTAATCAATGTCAATATTATGGTGTATCAAATACAAAATATTTATTCATTTATGTCGTGGTATAGTGATTGAGAAGGAAACATTCAAGACTCACTTAACATTTAATTGTCAAGATAGGTCAAGAAAATTAATAAATTTGCTTAATGACTGTCCATTTGTAGGGCAAGAGAAGACTATTTTGTAAATTTATTACTGGGATGTCTGGTTCGGTCCCATAGCCACGTATTCTAGTGATAAATTTTCAAAAATAACTTTACAACATACAAACGGACATTCCCGTAATGCCAAATAAATGTCAAACTGGCCACAACTTGAAAATTTATCATTACATGTCTAGCTCAGTTATCCTGGCTTTATAAGCTTGGTTGTTGTTCCAGTACTTGAAAATGTTTCAAAGGGATGGTAGTCTTCTCTTGACCTGTGTGAAATCGGATATGCCTCCCAGCAAATTTTGTTTACTGATTAGCTTGATCATTCTTAACCATTAACTGTCTGCCTGCTGAATTTATGCAGACTACATTTTCCATGGGCACTAAGCCACCAACAACTTTCAGTCAAATTATTTTCAAAATATTCAGCAGGTCCAATGTTATTGCCCATTGAAATCATTGTCTGGTGGTGTGGAGCAATGAGCCAGTTAAGAGTAAGTATTTGGGAGGGTAGTCTGGAGAATCTACATGTATGAAAGGGACAGGAATTACTGAACAGAACAGTATATGGAATATAATGACATATACATGTACAGTAATAATATTGAGCTACTAGTGTACTGTACCTTCTTTTTGGTTTTTGTGCATACTGAATCTATGTGTGATGACGAGGAGTCACCTGTCTTTGTGATTACCACTCTCACATATGGATCACTGAAATGAAAACAAGAGATTATGGTCATTTAAAAACACATGATATGTTACAGTAACTTAAACCTGTTAATGAACCTTTCCAGTTTTAGCTATGCCCCACCCATCTCTAACTAAGCTCCACCCACACCTTGCCTGTGTTGGGATCAATCGATCCAGAAAACTATACAGATTAGCTGTTGAATGTTTTGAAACTAATATGACTGGGTGCTGTTGCTGCAATGTTTATTAAATAGCAAAGACATACAATTCATACATGTTGGACTATTAACTGCCTGACTGCTGAGTTTTTGCAGACGACATATTCCAAGGGTTATACCGCTAGACCTGCCAAATATTTTGAAAACAATTTGACTGAAAGTTGTTGGTGCCTAAGGCACCAACAACTTTCAGTCAAATTGTTTTCAAAATATTCATCATGTTCATAGTTATTGCTCACTGATATTATTGTCTGGTGGCTTCCAGCGGCGAGACAGTTAAGTGTTTAACACAGACTAAATCAAGTCATTCATGCTATAATTGATTTATGACATCATCCTACAAGTCAAGTAGTTGATTATGACATCTTACAATGGATGGATAAACTGGAAAGGTCCATTATAATTACTACCTGTAAATGAAGAAAAAGAATATTAATTTATACTCCCAGTACTTACATGTTGGTTCATACATGAACTTGGTTGTTGTATTAAAGTACTTTTCAAGGGCTTCTTGGGGAGCATGTCCAACATTTACAAGGACTCTAAGACCAGACCATATGTTGGGAGTGGCAGACCAGCTCCTTTTTGATATTTTGGGGGGGGGCCACACTTTAATCAAAGCCCCCCCCCCCCCTCCCCCACCCCGAAAATCTTTTTTTAACTAAAGCCATCAGAAGACGGCATATCCCCCAGATCCAAACATTTCAGATAAACATACATCGTAGCTAAACTGTAGTTGCATTGACATCTTGAAATGATTGCCAGAGATGGACTGACCGACAGACTGACACACATACATTCTATACAGATGCATGGATGTACAGGCATACGGATAGCACATGCACATCTTCAAGTGGTAATGAGAATCCTTCCTAAGTTTCAACAGAATCACAGTTAAATTGTAGGAGTTGTGTTGACAAGAAATGATTGGTACTGCAGTTTATGTATCGGTTTAAAGGTATTTAAAGGGAGATAACGATGTAATGAATAATTTTCTGGCGGCAAAAAAGCACATGCATACCTTCGGATGGTAATGACTAGATTTACCATGTTTCAAAAGAATTGTAACTAAACTGTAGGAGTTGCATTGACAAGGATGGACCGACAGATGAACATACATTTTGGACAGATGGATGGATGTACAAGTATACGGATAGCACATGCACATCTTCATGTCGTAATGATAACATTTACAAAGTTTCAAAAGACTTGCAGCTAAACTTTAGGAGTTGCATTGACAAATGATTGGCAATGCAGTTTATGCATCGGCTAGAAGATATTTAAAGGGGGGATAACTCTGTAATGAACAATTTTTCGGCCGCGAAAAAAAAGCACATGCACATGTGCACACAATACTGATAATGTGGACAAAATTTAAAGTTAATCCATCGAGACCTCTAGGAGTTGCGTTGACAAGAAATGATTGTCAGAGATGGATGGACTGACAGACGAACATACATACATTTAGGACAGACGGATGGATGTACAGGTACACGGATAGCACATGCACACCTACACGTTGTAATGATAACACGTACCGATTTTCAAAAGAATCGGAGCTAAATTGTAGTTGTGTTGACAAGAAATGATTGGCAATGCAGTTTATGTATCAGCTTTAAGATATCTAAAGGGGGATAAGTCTGTAATGAACAATTTTTCAGCCGCGAAAAAAGAACATGCACATCTTCACATGATACTGATAATGTGGACAAAATTTAAAGTTAATCCATTGAGACCTCTACGAGGAGTTGCGTTGACAAGAAATGATTGTCAGAGATGGATGGACTGACAGACGAACATACATACATTTTGGCCGGGAAAAAAGCACATGCACATCGCACATGATAATGTGGACAAAATTTATAGTTAATCCATTGAGACCTCTAGGAGTTGCGTTAACAAGAAATGATTGTCAGCGATGGATGGACTGACAGGTACACGGATAGCACATCTACACATGGTAATGATAACACATACTAATTTTCTAAAGAATCAGAGCTAAACTGTAGGAGTTGCGTTGACAAGAAATGATTGGCAATGCAGTTTATGTATCGGCTTTAAGATATATAAAGGGGGATAACTCTGTAATGAACAATATTTCGGACACGAAAAAAGCATATGCACATCCGCACATGATACTAATAATGTGGACAAAATTTAATCCATTGAGACCTCTAGGAGGAATTGCGTTGACAAGATGGGGGACAGACGGACAGACGGATGGACAGATGGACGGACGGACATACTGATCTTCCAGACCAGGGGGATAAAAATTAATACAGCTCTAACAAGCCTGAGTGGTAAACAGCTGCCTTATAATTAGTCTGAGTCTGATGTGACCCTCAACTATCCCTACACGCCCTATGATAGATATTTGGACAGACTGCCAGGCCAATTCCGGGAGTATTCTGGTCCGTCAGTCTATCCAAATACGCTTCAGTGGGCTAATTGAGGGTCACAGCAGATTCAGACTACATTTTATCCACCTTTTGCCTCGATGTTGTGAAAAACACATTTTCAAGTATTTTCAAGGCAAATTTCAAATTCAAAGACTTTCAAGGACTGATGTTCAAATTCAAGTAATTTTCAAATTAGTATGAACCCTGTTGATATGACTTGGATCCTTCCATCTCAAACCATCCACATGTCGAGATATTTGTCACTTTCTCATCTCCTCAACTGATTTACAAAAAAATTTGTTCCATAATGGATAGATCTGGATAGATCTGATCTGTCGCACTTGAAGTATATGACATCATAACCAAGAGGTATCCAGTTTATCAATCAATCATATGATCGCATAATCAACTATGTCACACATAGGTTTATATCATAATTAATTACGTCATCAATGGTGAACGAATTGTATGCCTTTTCTATTAAATAAACATTCTGTTGAATATTCTGAAAATAATTTGACTGGGCGCTATCTAATAAATATTCTGTTGAATATTTTAAAACTAATTTGACTGGGCGCTGCTGCTGCTGCCATAGGCAGCAACAGCACCAAGTTAAATTAGTTACAAAATATTCAACAGCTTCCCTGTATAGTTTTCAGGAAATTGATAGTTAGGGCATTCGGGGATCGATCAATCCCAACACGGCGAAGTGTGGGTGGAGCTTAGCTAGTGATGGGTGGGGCATAACTAAAAATGGAAAGGTTCATTAAAATGCTTAATGAATGATGTATGTAGCTACCTCATTTATGGCCATTCACAGATCTTATAGTGCTACTAAAACTAAAATGGCTCAAAATCAATCTCTCAGATTTCAAAATTCTCTAGTTTCTAGAAGCATTGATGGATCCCGGACCAGATAGGTGGGGTGCCCAAATGAGATAAATCTAAATCCCTGCTACATGTATTTAATTGTCGGTCTGCTGAATTTCTGCAGACTACATTTTCTATGGGGCTTACCTTTGGATATGCTGAACATTTTGAAAACAATTTGACTGAAACTTTGACTGAGTTTTTGCCCATTGAAATTATTGTCCCGTGGCTTGCAGCAGTCAGACAGTTAATAAACATTGTTTGAATATTTTAAAACTAATTTAACTGGGCACTGTTCCTGTCAGGGGCATCAACAGTCGTGTACCCTGTTAGTTTCAAAATATTCAATAGGTTACCCAGGTATAGTTACCTTGAAAGTGGGCCTATGGGACATCAGGATTCAAATTATTTAGATGCAACATGTGCAGAGGCATGCGCAGAGCTTAGCTAGAACAGTTATGACACCACCGGTTTGGATATTGTTGATCTGGGCGTACCCATCATGACACGCTTGAGGGCGCCATATTGTGAAATTTATATCTTGAACTTAAACACCTTATATGCCTCATACTATGCATGCACATCTCCCGTAACCCATAACACTATTATGTCAACATTCTATCTTTTCACGGTGCCAGTAGGAAAGAAACTGGTGACCATTTTTAAACAATTTTGGTGGAAGATGTTGCTGTCTACGACAGCACCATATTCCACCAAATTTGTTTAAAAATGAACACCAGTTCATCTTTTAATTTAACTTCAATGAGAAGCTTGATTGCGCGTGTTTGTCCTGACGCGAACTTGTGTGCAAGTTGAGTCTGGATGCCAATACACAGTTTGCTTCTTCCTTTTATACTTTCCAGATGCGGCTACACATTGGGGTGTGACCAGATTTTGTAGCCGGGATAGACATTTTGTAGCCAGATTGCGGCTTTGTGTAGCCGGTTTTTCAAGTTGTGTAGCCGGGATTGGGTCATCCCATAGCCGGATTGGCTGGGTGTGTAGCCGGTGGAGGTAGCTACTGTAGCCGGATTGGTATGGAACTTGAAAGATGTAGCCGGGATTGGGTCATCCCGTAGCCGGATTGGCTTGGTGTGTAGCCGGTGAGGTAGCTACTTTAACTTGAAAATTTAAAATTTTGACATCAGAGCACTAAAGAGTTAACCCTTACTGTGTCAAAATTATAAATTTTCAACCTAAATCAAAAGGTGAACTGGTGCTCATTTTTCAACAAGTTTGGTGGAAGATGCTGTTGTCATTTACATCAACATTGTCCACCAAAATTGTACACCAGTTTCTCTGCTATTTACAGAGTAAAAGCTAGAGTATTGATGGTGGTAAGGGTTACCTATGCAAGGTAAATATCGATCACATTACAGAAAGTTTTGTGTGGTGAGCGGTCACAGGTGATTTGAGATGGAATGACTCACTAGCGGGCTACTGTAAACTGCTAAATAGGGCCCAATGCTCACACACACACTTTATTTGTGGGCTTAGAGATTAAACCGGCTGACCTGAAAAATCATAGCTAGCTCTCCCCGCCTCTTCCTAGCACCATAGCCATGAGATTTCCTCAATATATATGTACAGTGTATCAGGTAGAAACTATGGTAAGTTATCAACAGAAAACCAAGTTATTGAATGAAAACCAAAATTTAAGTAATCTAAGGGAAACCAAAATCTGCAGACATTTCAGTGGTTAATTTTAAAACATATTCTTCTTTCAGCCTGCAAATGCACATTCCCAATGGGAAAATTTATGTTTTAAGATGTAACCAAATTCATAATCCACCCACTCACCCAATTAAATTGACTGAAAAACATTGCTACCTTTGGCAGCAACAGCTTCCAATCCAACTAACTTCAAAATATTCAACAGAATAAGTTTTATATCATAAAGAATATACTTTTTCTCATGGTGTGTGCATGAAAAAAATTAAGCTTTCTGCAAGCCATCATTTCAAAAATTAAATTTTCTCATAGAAAATGTCAATTTGCAGACCAAGAGAACTGTTTTTGAAAATTTACCACTGGAATGACTGGCTCGGTTATTCCAGTGATAAATTTTCAAAAATATTCTTCTCTTGGTCAGCAAATGGACATTTCTCAAGAGCACTGCAGAAGCCGTTTTTGGCTGCTATGAGTGCTACAGGGTAATAATAAAGCCTTTAGTAGTGACAAAGGTTTACTGTCAAATTACATGTTGAATTGAAATGTAAACTAAACATAGTAGGTGTATATATTGTACAGCAATAAATATTTATATGGTCTCCATGAAGAAGAACAACATCACTGATGACCTGGATCAACCCTTACCAATCTGATGTCAAAATTTTAAATTTTCAAATTAAATTAAAAGATTAACTGTTGTTTATTTTTCAACAAATTTTGTAGAAGATGTTACCGTCAGAGACAGCAGCGTGGTCCACCAAAATTGTTGAAAAATGTACAGCCGTTTCTTTGCTATTCACAAAAGATAGAATTTTGACATCAGAGAGGTAAGGGGTAAGCAAACAGCGTGTAGCCACAGCATGGTACAGTTTACCTGTCCAAAATCTACCTGTAATCTACCTGTATGAAAGCGACTGACTGATGCGCTAATGTCAATAACACCTTCATAAAAATCAGGGAAATTTATGTAAATATGGCTGAGCGGGATAATTTCCCCTAATGATGTTATTGGCATAATGCCAACATTTTTTAACACAGTTTATCCTAAAAGGGCTAAAATATATGTACATTGGGTGAGGTCAAGTCTGGGTGTTAGTGTTGGTGTTAGTGTTAGTGTTCACACTGATCACTAACACCAAGCCAGGTGTTAACACCAGTAGTGTTAACACTAACACCGACCTTGTTAACACTAACACTGGTAGTGCCAGGGGTATGAATGTACTCTGGGTGGTGGTTGGGTGGCTAATGTATGGGTGTGGCAAAAACTATGGATGCTATGGCCGGGATACACGACGGTAGAGGAAAAACCTGGGGCGGGATGGGGGCCCTCGCCCTTACCCCACCTGTTCATATGCCTATGATCGAGTGTTAAATCAAACACAACCCAGCTATGAGATTTTAGTGTAAAGGAAAAACACTATATTTTCTGTGTAATTTTATAAAGTACATAACCTATATGTACGCCGTTGGGGCACATTTTAATGAACTGATAATCTGTATTAAGGTTAAACTTATTTGAGACACATATATTTGTTTATCACATACATATAGTGCCCCAGTCTCCCCTATGCCTGAAAAGACAAAGACTTGGAATGCGGTGCTAAAGTTGGTAAATAGGTGAACCAGTCTTCAGGAATTTGTATTTTGTATTATAACTATGTTTTCATACTTGTCATTAACCGAAATTAAATGTTATCAATTTCTTCAAAATTTACCACAGATATGTGAATCAGACTATACCATCTCATATTTGTCTGATTATTTTGCAAGGGAGGTAATTTAACTAAAAATTGCTTGCTATTTTATTTTTAACTTAAATTGTTTATAGTTCTTCTTCTTCTTCTTGCGTTCATCTTTCTCATGACAGTAATCTAGACTGTTTTCCTTATTTGGAGCATGAAAGCTGAAGTGGTCATCAAACTGTCTCTGTCTCCTCTGATCTTCTCTTCAAAAGATACTTCAATAGGCCAGAAGCTTCTCCTAGCCTGTTCATACAGCTGGCAGTGCTGCAAGAGATGTTCTGCTGTTTCTTCTGACTGCTGACACTCACAAAGTGCAGAATCTGTAATCTTGAGACGGTGAAGATGTGCATTGAGACGATTGTGACCAGTCCTCAATCTGAAGATACATGTCTGATCCTCCCTACTGAGGCTGTGTATTGCATCATTATGCTGCCTGCTGGTGGTTCTTGTGGCTTTAATGATATGCTTCAGTTCTTCAAAGTCAACCTCACGGTTGAATTGTTCTTTATTTGACCCTTCCTTAGCCAGTTGATCAGCTTTGTCATTTCCTAATATGCCACAATGCGAGGGGATCCACTGTAAGTTGACATTGTTCTCCTTAGCCAATTGCGTAAGATTTTCAGGAATTAAATCTGTACTTTCCTTTCCACTCTCCAGCGTCTGGAGTGCTGAGAGGGAGTCTGTCAGGAAGACAATATTTTCATTTCTGGTTTTTCGTTGTATCAGCTTTTGGCTAGCTAAGATCAGTGCCTGGATTTCTGCAGTGTAATTGCTACAGTGCTTCCCTGTTGGCAAGCATGAGTCTGTTATATCTTCACATGGAAACCGAATGTGAGCACCTGCCCCTCCATTCTTGACAGCCTGGATAGCTGATCCATCTGTATAAACATGTATCTACTCTTCCGCAGAGTAGTTTTCTGCAATATGACTCAATGCAAGAACTTTGTTTGTCACCTCTGCTTGATCTCCCTTGCTTTCAATCCCTGGAATCGAGGGCCCGATTGAAATTGTGCTTTCTATTTCAGAAGCTTTCCACGGTTTCCTCTCAGAGATAGCAGTTATGTTTCTACATCTGGGGAAGATGTCCGACTCTCTGTTTCTTTCAATTTTCTTTGATGTTAATAAGGAAATTATTCCTTTTGAGTCTTCCTCTAGACATTTGGTGAGTCAGCATATTATAGTTCTAATATTTAATATCCGGTACGTTACATGTTTAAAAGGAGCGGAACCCCCCCCCCCCCCACTACGTGATAAACATGGCACCTCCGGCTTCTCTACATATTTGAGGTAAATAACTATTTTCTATATATACCAAAAAATAAGCTGGTGTCCCACAATAAAGTACGGACTTGGCATATGGCTATATAAAGTAAAGCTTGCTTATGTTAATATGTGTATCATACTGCCCGCCAGTGATTGTTGCTGCATTACATTGTACCGCAAATGAAATTATGCTTTGACTTGTCGTTTATTAGCAGCAAGCACTAACACCACCTCAACACAGTGTTAACCTCTAGAGGTTAGTGTTAACACCAAACTAGATATAGCTATAAGTGACTAAATTTTCATCTGCCAGTGAAACGGTAAGCTAATAACTCATTCACATCAAGTAAATCAAGCTTATTTTATGCTGGTTTGAATATCTGTTCCCATTTTATTCGCTAATGACTTATGTGAAAATGAAGGCAAGAGCAGGGGTTGGTATTAACACTACCACTAACACAATATTTGGTGTTAACACCAGGCGCTAACACGGTTTTAACACTAAATCTGGGGTCCGTTCAGGAGAGCGAATATTTTCAGTTCGCCGAACAATTGTTAGGTCACATGGTACGTTCGCACTCCTGAACGAGCTGTTCGCCGAACATTCACGGCGAACATTTAGTGGCTAGGCGAACAACTTTATAGGTGACTCGCCATGATTTGCCGTGAAAACAAAGATGGCGGCAAAATATACAGCATCGTCAATTGAGACACACTGATTGTCTATGTAGCCATAAATAACGCATACCAACGTGTTCTTAGCGATCGTAGTGTTATGTTAGTCTTCAACAAATATGTGTATGCTTGTAGATTGTTTCCGAGACCCTGATATTCATTATGACATAATAAATATGACATCATAATGCATCGGATCCGACAAAAAGTTAACCCTCATAACTATCACGTGATATCGTAAAAGTATGCTTGTCGAAGCTACGAGTGACAACTCGTTCAGGAAGGCGAATATAGTTCGCGACGAACAGCGAACATCAATAGGCGAACGTTCGCCGAACATTTTCCTTCCTGAACTCACTGCCGGTGTTAACACTAACACGAACGTCGAGGTCAAGTCTCGGTGTTATCTCAGTGTTAGTGTTGCACTAACACTAACACCCAGACTTGACCTCACCCATTGTATGTATGGTCCCTCAGGGTGATTTCTAACAATCAGTCATTCTCACGCGCACGCACGCACGCACGCACGCACGCACGCACGCACGCACGCACGCACACACACACACACACACACACACACACAGATATACAGGCATACGGATAGCACATACACATCTTCAAGTGGTAATGAGAATCCTTACTAAGTTTCATTAGAATCACAGCTAAATTTTTGTGTTGACAAGATATGATTGGTACTGTAGTTTATGTATTGGCTTAAAGGTATTTAAAGGGAGATAACGCTGTAATGAATAGTGTTCTGGCCGCGAAAAAAGCACATGCACATCTTCGGATGGTAATGACTAGATTTACCATGTTTCAAAAGAATTGTAACTAAACTGTAGGAGTTGCATTGACAAGGATGGGCCGACAGACGAACATACATTTTGGACAGATGGATGGATGTACAAGTATACGGATAGCACATGCACATCTTCATGTCATAATGATAACACTTACCAAGTTTCAGAAGACTCGCAGCTAAACTTTAGGAGTTGCGTTGACAAATGACTGGCAATGCAGTTTATGTATCGGCTTTAAGATATGTAAAGGGGGATAACTCTGTAGTGAACAAGTTTTCGGTCGCGGAAAAACCACATGCACATCTGCACATGACATTGATGTGGACAAAATTTTAAGCTAATGCATTGAGACCTCTAGGAGGAGTTACGTTGACAATAAATGATTGGCAATGCAGTTTATGTATCAGCTTTAAGATATTTAAAGGGGGATAACTCTGTAATGAACAATTTGTCAGCCGCGAAAAAAACACATGCACATCTGCACATGATACTGATAATGTGGACAAAATTTAAAGTTAATCCATTGAGATTTCTAGGAGTTGCGTTCACAAGACATGATTGTCAGAGATGGATGGACTGACAGACGGACATACATACATTTTGGACAGATGGATGGATGTACAGAAATATGGATAACACATGACATTGATAATGTCGACGAAAATTTAAAGTTAATCCATTGAGATCTCTAGGAGGAGTTGCATTGACAAGAAATGATTGTCAAAGATGGATGGACTGAGACAGACATACATACATTTTGGACATAGGGATGGACGTACAGGTACATGGAGAGCACATGCACACCTAATGATAACACGACCCAATTTTCAAAAGAATCGGAGCTAAACTGTAGGGGGAGTTGCGTTGACAAGAAATGATTGGTAATGCCGTTTATGTATCAGCTTTAAGATATTTAAAGGGGGATATCTCTGTAATGAACAATTTTTCGGCCGCGAAAAAAGCACATGCACATCTGCACATGATACTGATGTCGAAAAAAATTTGAGTTAATCCATTGAGACCTCTAGGAGGAGTTGCATTGACAAGAAATGATTGGCAATGCAGTTTATGTATCGGCGTTAGGATATATAAAGGGGGATAACTCTGTAATGAACAATATTTTGGACGAGAAAAAAGCACATGCACATCCGCACATGATACTGACATTGTGGGCGAAATTTTAAGTCAATCCATTGAGACCTCTAGGAGGAGTTGCATTGACAAGACGGGCAGACAGAGACGGATGGACATGCTGATCGCTATATCCTCCCGTCTTCCAGACCGGGGGGGGGATAAAAACATACAATTCGTACAACAATGCTAGTCTGTCATCCATTATACATTCGTGACAT
Organism: Chaetoderma sp. LZ-2023a; assembly: GCA_034401795.1. Lineage (NCBI taxonomy): Eukaryota > Metazoa > Mollusca > Caudofoveata > Chaetodermatida > Chaetodermatidae > Chaetoderma > Chaetoderma sp. LZ-2023a. The sequence continues at coordinate 20,998,119 of CM067360.1, read as the reverse complement.
ACTTATCTATGTCATTCATGATGTCATTAATACTGGAAAGGCCCATTGCATTGAAGATTTCAGTCAAATGTAGCAGAGACAAGTAATTATTTTAACATTTTCAACCAGAAAAATCGAATTTGAAAACACTAAATTTACAGTTTAATATACATTCTGATAAATATTGTGAAACTAACTTGACTGGGAGCTGTTGATGTCTATGACAGCAACAGCTTCCAGTTAATTTAGTTTCAAAATAAGCAACAGCTTACCTGTATAGATACTGTGAAATTGCGATTCTGGGAATTCAGGAATGAAAGGGTTAACATTTTGTTATTTGCCGTGCAAAAACATGTACATTCCTTTTCATGGTAGCGCATATAGATTGATAAAGTCTGCTAAAGCAATGATACAAACTCACCGAGTAAATTTGCTTAAAACAAGATCTGAAAGTTGCTGGCAAACAAGGAATGTTGATTTTCTAACAATAATAATATTTTTCGGCGCAAATCACAACTAGTATAAGACAGTCTGTACATCACTCTGTAAATTTTTGACATTTCAGAGAAAACCACCTAAATCGCATCAATAGTGTTCCCACTTGACTTTCCATGGGATTACATTGTAGTTTTCAGATCGAAATTGAGTTTTTTCATCCATGTACATGATCTAAATCAGGTTATAGTTCCACAAATGGTGAAAATTAAAATTATTTTGTAGTCTTATGGTACGCAATTTATCATTTTCAATCGCACACTTAGTAGAAACTAGTTTACAATGGAAAACTGAACGGTTTTGATTATTTCTGCTAGCTATAAATGTGTCACAGTTACCAAAACAAATGCAATTTGACACGGTCTAGATTTAATATTACAAATTATGTTCAAAATTATGTTAGATCAGCTCGTTGAGTTACTGGTTGAAATTAGTCTCAAAATGTTCATATATACCCTAGTATCATGAATGGCAGTTCCCAGAAATTTTTGCCAGGTGTGATAACTCAGCCAGACGTCACACCACAAACCCCCACCCCATCAAAAAGGTTAGATCAGCTTATTGAGTTACTGCATCGCATTCACATGTGTATCATGCATACCACATTGGGCTGAATTCAGTCCAATGGTTTCTGAAGAAATAGCGTAATGGACTGTAGATGGATGGATGAATGGATGAATGGATGGATGAATGGATGGATGGATGGATGGATGGATTAACCTTTTAACCATAAAATTTGAAAAAGAAATTAAAATTATTTTGAAGAAAATGTCCATTTGCAGACACTGGAATGCCTGGCTCGGTTATCGAGCAGTCATTCGAGTAGTAATTCATCAAAAATAGTCTTCTCTTGGTCTGCAAATGGACATTTCCCAAACCCACTGCTGAAGACGTTTTTGGCCAATTTGAGTGTTATTAAGGATTAATGGAGGAGATTAAAATATCCACAGCATTTTATTTTTCAAAGCAATAGGGACTAATTTCAACCAGTAACTCAAGAGTGGATCTAGCATTTTTAGGCAGTGCCCCAAGATTGGTGCTTCCGGCTGGGGCATCCCATCACTAAGAAAGATTTCTGGCAACTGCCATTCATGACACTAGGGGACATACATAAAACGTTGAGACGAGTTCCAACCAGTGAGTCAACGAGCTGATCTAGCATAATTTTGGCGGCCATTGTTTCCCTTCTGGCTGGCACACATACCACCGAAGGAATGAAGGAAATTTCAATTTCCCTTTCTCCGAGATCGAACAATACTTACCATTCTATTACTTCTGATATCAAGCTAGGAAGCTAGATTTAGTTAAGCTTTAGCGGTTTCTGGAACCCGTCTGCCAGTGAGGCTCATATTGTTTGCATAGCTACCAAACAAGAGAATACCAATGTCTTGGTACCCAGTTCCCAACAAACGGGTACTGTCAAATTGAATTACCTTATGAATATTGGATTTCAGACGTGGAGCCTTCAACCAAGCACTTTTTCGACCATCCGTGACAATATTGGTTGTAATCCTCTCGCTTGACCATGCCTGTTCCATAACTTTTGCTTTTTCAAGTACCAAAAGGAAGAAGAACAGTGTGGTTATTTAAACATCATCTCAAAACAGCAAAAGCGAGCGGATTGGCGGAGTCTGACACATCCCTCATATAGTAATCCATGAAAGGGGACTCACAGTGCCATTGTGCAACAGCCATGATGTGCTCTAACGGAACACCATTGTAGAGGGCGGTCGAGGCAGCTATTCTTCTAACATTGTGTGCCCTTGCGCATTGCACCTGGTGCCCAGTCACAATTTCGTGGGTAGTCTGAATGCATTCGACCACCCAACGAGAGATAGAATCCATGGATGCGGCACGATATGGCTTCTTATGGCAGATCCACAGATGTCTATCATTTGACCGTAAAGAGTCTGTCCGTTTTTTGTACTTAGTCAAAGCACGGACTGGGCACCAGACACTGGCATCACAATCAAACCCAGTTAGTTTCGGTATAATGATCGGTTTGCCGGGATATTTCAAAGACTGATTCTTTGACATAAACTCTGCTCTTGACAGCAATCGCAGACCCTCTCCGGAGACAATAAATCGGTCCCTCTCTGCTGAAAGCGCATGGATCTCACTGCGCCTTCGCGCTGAGGAAGCTGCCAATAGAAAAACCGCCTTTAGAGTCAAATGCTTTAGACTAGCCGAACACAAGGGTTCAAAAGGGTGCTTGGCCAGTACATTAAGCACTAAAGATAGACTCCAGACTGGAATGACTACCGGTTGTCTCGGTCGGAGATTGCTCATTCCCTTCACCATCACATTTAACTGGGCCACCTCTGGACTATCCCTGTTGGCAAGACATGGGATAACTGATGCCGAAGCTGACTTGTATCCAGCAATTGTAACAGGAGCTAGTACTGAATAGAACAGCTCACAGAGAAAGTTTGCTATTTGCTGAATAGTGGATTGAAAGGTATCAATACCCTTTCCTTCACGCCACTCTGCAAATTTGTTACCCTTGTGGTTATATGACTTGAAGGTTGACCTCCTCGCAGCTGCGATGAATTTCGCAGCCTGTTGAGAAAAACCCTCCGATGTGGAACGTTGTTTGATAACATCCACGCAGTCAATTTGAACATTTCGGGACGCTCATGTAGGAAGCGTCCAATGGCCTGGGAGATTATGTTCGGAATCTCGGGTAACTGCCCTGGATTGTCCACAGGCAGATCCAGAAGATCCGTGAACCACGCCCTGCTGGGCCAAAATGGCGCTATTAGCAGGACCAGGCACGGTTCCTCTGATCTTCATCAAAATCTGCGCGACAAAGCATCTGCAAGAATGGAATGTGAGCTGCTTTCAAAACAACTGAGTAATTCCTGCACCATTGAATCAAGTGCCACACCTTCACACACAGTGTGGGTGACTTGGTCCCGCTTTGGCGATTTATGTATGATACTACTGTAGAGTTGTCCGACCGTATCAATATCACCTTGCCCCTGACTTTTGGAAGAAACTTTTCCAATGCCAGTTCCACAGTCATCATTTCCAACAGATTGATATGCAGCTGGCTCTCTTAGGGAGTCCATGTGCCCGAGACCTGATGTTCTCCCAGCCAGGCACCCTCACCCCTCCAGCGATGCATCCGTGTACACGGACAGCTGGGGGCAGGGTAGGTGCAGCGAAGCCCCTACTCAGAAATTCTGACGCTTTTTCCACCATACAAGATGCGACATTATTGGCTCCAAAACTGGCACCAGCTTTGACAGGGGTTCTGTTCTCTGTTTCCACAGAGACATCAGATACAACTGGATAGGTCTTCGCATCAGAGCAGCGTACAGGATTACCTGCTCCATGGAGTCCATCATGGCCAGCATCTCAAGAAACTGCCTCGCTTAAGTGTGGTTTCCCAATCGAAAATTTTTGAGGATGGCTAACAGACACCATTCTGGGTTCTGACGGGTAAACCCTGCCCTCCTCGAGATCGAATCGCATCCCCAAATAAACGAAATGTTGAGTGGGTGTTAATTATGGATTTCTCCTTGTTGACTATCCAGCCTAGATCTGAAAGTAACTTCAGAGTCAGAGCAGTATCCACTCCTAACCTGGCTGGTGTGTCCGCCTTGATAAGCCAATAATCTATGTAGGTGTGAAGCGCCACGTTCTCTCTTCTGAGAAATGCTGTCTCTGCAAGGACCACTCTGGTGAAAACCCTCGTAGCTGTCGACAGGCTGAATGGGAGGAGTACAAACTCCCATACCTGATTCTGAAACGCGAATCTCAGAAACCTGTGACAACCCCTGTTCATTGGAATGTGGAAATATGCATCTTTCAGATCGATTGACACACACCACATTCCTTTCCTCAATCCTGCCATTACTGACTTCAGAGTTTCCATCTGAAACTGAGCCGTATGGATAAACCAATTCAATGGCCTGAGATTGAGTACAGGTCTCCACCCCCCTGTGCTCTTGGGGACAAGGAACATGTTTGAATAAAAAGCCTGGTGTTCTGGTTTGCTGGTTTTATTGCTCCCTTCAGAAGCAAACCTGACACTTCGTTTTGAATAGCTTCTAACTTGTCTGGCTCCCTTGGTACGGGTGTCCAGACAGATGCCAAAGACAGCATTTGCGGTGGAAAATCACACCATTCTGGCATGTACTCCTGGGATATCCATCCCAGGACCAGACTGTCTGATGTCACACCTCGACAAACCTCAACGAAACGCATGAGCCTTCCACCCACTATAGACACATTGATGCCTAACGCGGGAGTCTGGCTCGCGATCCGCCGTCCCCCCTCTTGACGAGAGAGAGAACAATTTTGGTCTTGGCTTGACTGGCACCACTGGTCCTGTCGCACAGGTGCGGTCCAGGCAGATACGGAGAGAGCTTCCATAGCCTCAGGAATGATCAGCTCCCTTCTTTCCGCCCTTTGAGGACTTCCCCTTGCCCTTCCCGCCTCTTGAGCGATCAGGAGCAACAGTGGGGTGGGCAGCAACCTCTACAACCTTCTTCGCCTTCTTAGCCCTGGAGGCAGCTGTGAAGACCCAGCAATAGCAGAAGAAGCTGGCTTGGCTTTCACCTTGCTCTTATGCTTTTTCTGTTTCTTGGAAGACGGTTGTATGGTCAGCGGCTTGGCTACAGTCCCTAGTGCGACAAGCGTGTCGCACTAGTTCTAGCTGTAGATTCACAGCCAACCGATTCTGCGCGATATTCGCCGTGTCGTCTAAGATGGTCCACGCTTGCCCACCGAAGATGCTAGGGCTGTTCAGGGGCATTCCAAGCAAATGCTCCATGACGGCGGTAGCTGGATGCATATGGTCTAGGACCATCTGCCTCCTGGACTTCGATACTCGCGCCTGCACCCTAGCCAATGCGTCCATTGGCACATGATAGCGCCACAGGTGGCACAGGTGGCCTGCCCCCGCTTCAGCCCACTGAAGAAAGTGATAGGAATGATTCACAGCACTCATTGCTGCTCTCACTCCCTCATCGCATAGGGACAAGACTTCCTCGTGGTGTACCTGGGACCTGTCCATAAGGGCCGGAGCGGGGCCACCCACTCCAGCTCTCTGGACCCCAAGTACCCAGCGTCATCCTCAGTGACAGCTGGAACCACACCATATTTGCCATACTCCCCTCGGGGAATACGACACCTTGCCCGCATCTCCCTGGAGGCCGCAGGGAGCTGGCCCTTGGTCAGGAGTTGCTTGCTATAAATAGCATCTAACAACTCCTTAAACCTTGGATCCAGTCCGATGGACCCCGTCCTAATCGACGCAACCAACGGACGGGGTGTATCCTCTTCGGCCGTGGCCGAAACCATAGACGGGTCCACCCCGGCTAGCCAAGCCAGAGCCTCGGACCAGTCTGTCTTCGAAGAGGACACTCGTGAATACATCACTCGTTGATATATTCACGGTTCTACCAGCAACGGCCTCCCGGCTAGGAGCCACCACTGGTATGCCAGACACACCAGTACCGCATGGTTCCGCCGCCACCCCATGGAGTTCACCATTCCATGGAGTAGGCCCGCACGGAAAACCGTGTGGGCCCGTAGCGGTTATGGAACCGTGGCCACACACGGGCACCAACGGCACCCCATGTGTGGCCGCTGGACCAGGCGATATAGGCATGTACCAAGCCTGGTCAACAACACCCATCACCGTGTCAGTTGGCGGTAATACAACCAGCACTGGACGGGTGCCCGATACTGGAGTGGCCTCAACTACGGGCGGAGCGACTGTCCTGGCTTGTGCCAAGCCAGACAGATGGAGGGCGGTTCCGTCCAGGATGGAATCAACCTCCATGCTCTCCACCCATGGCATCTCAGGCTGTAACAGTCTCTCCTCTTCGGCCTCCTCATCTTCAGGCCCCGAAGAGTCGTTACCAGATGAGGAGACACTGGAGACATCCTGGCGAACGGCTCCTATATGCCTGACGGACCGGCCACCGCTACTGGACCACCCAGAGGTGGCCGCAGAGAGACAGATCACATCAGGCCGGAGCCCAATAGGACTGTCAGGGAGCCATACGAGATGACTCCCTCGGTAGCCAGTCCAGAACCCTGTCCAAGGACAGGGTCTGTACCAGACATGGGAAGAGACTGCCCTACAACGTTCGGCATCAGGGACGACACCAACATTGGTAGGATGCTATGCAAGAAGCCTTGCATAGCAGGTCCAAACCACGCTGGAGGTGCCATCTCCGAAACCTCTGGTTGCAGACGTGGAGAGCCCCCAGGGGCCGAAACGGACGCTCTACGATTTGCTTTTAAGCAGCCTGACCCCGCATCAGACCCAGCCAAGTCCTTCTGGGAAAGGAACTTGACTAACATCTCGACCGGCCACACTGAACATACGTTACACCTATTATCGACATTACATGGTGAACAGCGGTAACAGACATGGTCTTTGTTAACGACTGTGACAAACTTGTGGCACTCCGGGCAAGATGGCGGGGTAGGCTTGGCCTATAAAATAAGCACAAAATCTAAAATAAAAAAGCTGAACGAAACAGGAATGGAAGGTAGACAAATAATTTTCAACAATCTTGACCATAAATTAATTGTAAACCCTCCAGCACTCCACCCCGCAACATTACAGCAAAGATCGCATTAATTATGATGACAAGAACGAAGCGGACATGAATACACACCCATATACTGATCCTGACAGATGTATAAACGGAACCAGGAACCATATCGATATAGCATTCGCAGTATATTTAATAATTAATTTAAAATTATACTCTCAAACGAAGGCCAAAACGATATGTGAAGAAAACAACAAAATGATAAACAAACTGCTGTAGAACACAGTAAAACCGCAGAACACACATCTTAAATCAAGAATTTTGAAACCACCGATCAATGCAAACAGATCGTGATAACCACGCAAAACTTGACATATAAAGTTTTCTGGTACAAAAAGCATGCAGCACCCAGAACAAGATGCGCGAATAAATGAAACATTTTCTTCACATAAAAATCTGAGAATAAACCCGGGTGTGACGTCACCCACTCGGATAATACAGAGAACGACGTCAGCCGATTTTTGTGTTAAAAACACTGTATAGCTAACACCTATTTCAAATAACTACTGATCGCCTGTTGGGATTAAGGAAGGCGACCAATCTGGCATATTTCGGTGTCAACACACGTCCCAGATTCGGGGTCAGAAATTGGAACATGCAACACAGGCGAAATTTTAGAGACCTAAGTCTCTATACACCTATAGAATAACATGAAATAATACAACCTGAGTTTCAACGGCTCCTTCCATGTTAATCCAATAAATCCTTGAAGCGAAACAGCTAACACCAGCACAGAAAAGACTTAGAAAAAACTTTAATTAATGCTAAGAATCTCCAAATGCAAAATCATGTATGCTCTTGTTGCTATGCAAACAAGAATGAGCCTCACTGGCAGATCGGTACCCGTTTGTTGGGTAAAGCTTACTAAATCTAGATTCCTAGAGCCAGCTACCTTCCTAGCGTGTTATCAGAAGTAATAGAATGGTAAGTATTGATCGAAGGAGAAAGAGTGATTTTAAGCAGTAACCTTAACTACTGATCTAGCTCAATGGTGGTAGCACTTAGCCACCTTTCATCGCCGTAACCACCAAGAAACCCATGCTAAAAGACAATATCTTTAAATAGGGATAGAAACGGAAGCTTTTGAGGCCATTACAAATTGGTAACCTTCCATGCTGAGCTCAACCATACTGAGATCCAGTCTATGTCCAGATCATGCCCAAAGGCGGATCATAAATTTGTTGTGATAAGATTCAAGCCAAATCCGACCAGTAGTTTTTTTTAGATACATCACCGTACATACAGACACACACACACCACCCCATAATTTAGAATTTGATATTTGTATAGCATATATTGCTATGCAAATTATAAATTGTATAGCTGTCGGCAAAAATGTATAGCAACTCTTTCACCGATAAATTCCCTGTATCTCAATCTCAGAGCAAACAAACAGAACAGCTGTTTAATATTTTGAAATTAATATTCAACAGAATATGCTATACATGTACATAGTAAAGAATTTACTTTTTGAGGGATTTGTCATTGAAAGGGTTAATAATAGAACTTGAGAAAATCAAAAATTAATTGCAATCCTGTACAAATTTTAAAGATATAACTATATGCATGTTGCAGAATATATAGCAAATGCCTAAATATGTGTAGCAAATTGAGATGCGTTACCTCTCTCTCTCTCTCTCTCTCTCTCTCTCTCTCCCCCTCTCTCTCTCTCTCTCTCTCTCTCGCTCTCGTCTCTCTCTCTCGTCTCTCTCCCCCCTCCCTCCCTCCCTCCCTCTCCCTCTCCCTCTCCCTCTCCCTCTCGCTCTCTCAACAATAATTCTTACCTAGCTCCAAATATATCTTTTTTAGCAAGGTTAATTCCAGCCAAGATCCGCACTCGCAGCAGTTTGGTGGCTGGGTTCCCCTGCAAGCCAAACACAAATACATGTACATAACACATATAGCCCAGTAAACAAGCAAAGGATGCAAATACTGCATCCATGCACAGGCTGAATGAAATTATTTAATTAAATCAATCTGATAATGCGATGTGATAATGTTATCTAGTATGGCGTATTCATATTCTTGTTATTAGGTGAGTATTTGTGCCATTGCATTCCGAGGTTTCATTATCAGACCGAATCCTGAAGACTGGTACTGGGTAGCCATAGCCTACATGGCAGTGCTTGAAATTCAGACAATTTTGCCACAGCACAAAGATGCTGTGGCAGAACTGGTTCACCATGGGAATACAGCTTTTTTTCAAATTTCATCAATTATAATCTGTGTTCTACTTTTGGTGAATTGTAGAACCTTGCTTTAATATGACATCATGATTGATACCTTGTATCTATGATAACATCACATAAATTTAAGTAGCTAGGCCTGCAAATATTTGCTGTGGCAAATTAAGTTTACCACAGCCTTTAGCACAGTTTTGCTAATTGCTGTGGCGAATTTAGATAGCTGACATGGCCTATGTAGATTTGCGCTATGTCTGGACTTTTCTTAGTCGTTTGATTTCCAAAAATGATCTATACTTTCTACCGGATCAGGAACTCAAAACATGGCTGAAATTTGCAACAATTACTTCAGTATGGGAGCTGTCCATACATTTTAACATGCGAGTGTAACAATATTATAATAATAATAATAATAATATCTTTATTTATAGAGGGTACAGTAAACTCGATCCGTACAAATAACTGTTCTTCCCCAAGGCCCTCAACTATTTACAGTTTGAATATTTACAATCAGATATATAAACTATCTATACAAAAGTATGCTACAGGTATATACAACAACTAGACGATGTACATTACATGTTCCCCCACCCACCCACCCACCCACCGAGGGCATGTCATCAGGAGTTGACATAACAAATTTGAAATAAATCCATCAATTATAACAGAAATTATTAAGCATAAACCAAATGCAAAAAGCATAATCCTCCCCACCCACCCATACCCGCTTTGAAAATAAAATAATAATACAGATACATTTGGGTGTGAGTTAGTATACTGTGGCTTTGCTACTGGCTCAGTTCTGCAGGACCCCATGGGCAAACTTCCACCAAAACCTGGTCAAGATCTAGCCAGTAGAACCAGTTATTGACAAATGTGTCTTTCAAGCAGTTTTCAAAATGAAAACAATCATTTAATTTCGTAGCTTTAACCCTTTTACCCCAATTTTATCACACATCTTCAGGACTCCCACGAGCAAGCTACCCCCCACCCCCCACCCAAGTTTGATTCATTGCATACGAAAAACTCTTGAACCTAAAGCCTAGAATATTCTTTTGTGACTAACTGACTAAGGAACAGTGGCTTATTGAGCTGTTACTGGAAACTAAAAATCTCATCTCGCAAGTTGGTGAATTTTAACCCTTTCACCAATGGATTCCTAATATACACTCATTGTTGAGCTTCACAATGAGAATAGATGTTAATTGCACAAAATGTACAAGAATTGTTCAATTACTTTGGTCAAAAGATTTATCTGTTATAGTTGGCCACAAAATTTCTAACCTTTTTGTTATATAATTATATTCTGAACACAAGAGAAACTAGAAAAGGTTGTTTGACTCAGAGGTCCCCGCAATCACCGATAATACCTTTCTCTATGATGTACAGGGTTCAGACACCTTGAGCACAATACACTTCCATAATATTTCCAGACATAGATTTCAAAACTCCAGACCCACTATTATTAATAATGACTAATGATATGATATTTATGAATATCCTAACACCATCCAACCAACCCACCCCTACCCCAGGGTTCGTACGATCGAAGTTATTCTGCAAATGTCTGAATATTGCGTCTTGCAACAACCAAGCCAAAGCTTTGTGTTAATAAGCTGTTGCCATAGTTTGGTGACAGCGTCATTTCTGTATTTCTTTTATATTTCATGATTATCATTTTCCATGACTTTTTCCCAGCCCACCCCAACTACCACCACCACCCTGCAGCCCTAAAATTTATTCAAGAAAATTTTCTCATAAAGAATTTCCATTTGCAGACAAAGATAATTATTTTTGAAAATTTACCAATGGAATGACAGGCTCGTTATGACTGGAAGCCCTAAGGCAGCAATGCCTTCCAGTCATATTAATTTCAAAATATTCAACAGAATATATGCTTTAATTTGTAACGAATTTGTCCTGTATCAAAGATCCAGCATCTTAATGGCCCCAAAACAAGTGTCCGCTATATACAGGTCTGCTGACTATGTGGGAGGGGGTTTCCCAGAAATGAGGCAGTCAGCCTTTCACGGTTTCAGTTCAGTTTCACTTTGCGGATGATAAATCCATGGGGAGTTCCCTCAAGTCACCAGCAATTTCCAGGAGGGCAATCCCGACGCTGAGAATCTATCATAGCATCTAATAAGAAATAATAAATATGTTTGTATACTTTAAACACCAGAGGCCCAAGGGGCCTGTATCGCTCACACTGGCACAGCCGAACAAAACCAGATGAACACTGGACAAATTTACCAATCTAATTTCTGTGAAGAAGGTTTAGTAATTTTTATTAAAATTGTCCCAGTGGTTAATAGTCTTTCTTATAATTTTCTCAGAAATTTGCAGAAAATACAAGACGTCAGCCAAAAACACTAAATTTTGATTGATTCATGGTGGCCATGGGGGGGGGGGGGTTATATATCAATATTTCATGGGCAAACTTTAATGGCCCTTAGGCCTTAATGATATCTCTTAAATTTCAGCCTGATCCGTTCAGCAGTTCTGGAGATGTCATTTTCCCTTGAACAGACTTGGTTCAGCGGTTGCTCCAGATGATGTTTCATGAGTTTTGAATCGATGATTCCCCCTTGCGGTTTCGGAGATTTTTATAGATGTTTCTAAGAAATCAGCCAAAAATCCAAGATGGCTGCCAGCCAACTTGGCCGATTTGGGTCGGACTTTGAACAAACTTGGATCCCTATTCCCTAAGGATGCTTCCTGCCAAATATACTTGAAATCGGCCCAGTGGTTCTCGAGAAGACATTTTAAATTTCCCATTGCTTATTGCTTTAGTATTGCTTTAGTACCCTTGCAAGTTTTTGGTGGGAAAAAGATCCAAGATGGCCACCAAACCATTTATCCGACATGTATGACAGTTTTGAAAATGGCAAATTTGAAATCAGAATGCTAAAAAAACTACATTATAAAACCAATTTCAGATTCAAAATCAATCAAATAAAAATATCCAATATGGCCGCCAAACATGCTACATTTTTATTGGTCCACGGCGGGCATGCATTTTACATATCAACTTCGCTTGAACAAATTTTAATCCAGGGGTAGATCTTAAATTTTTATTCCACTAGCCCGTCGGACTAGTGACTCATAAAATAAACTAGTCCGCAGATAAGCATACTAGTCCTGCAAAAGAGTGGGGCCTGGGTGCCCTCCCTCAGAAAAAAACACAAAAACAAGTAGGTGCATATTTAATGTCCATTTATAGGCCAAGAGACCTATTGTTTTAATTTACGACTAGAATGGCTGGCTCGGTTTTCGAGCCAGTCATTCCAGTGGTAAATTTTCAAAAATAGTCATCTCTTGGTCTGCAAATGAACATTTCCCAAGACAACTACAGAAGCCATTTTGGCCGACTTTAGTGTTAAAGGGTTAAAGTAGTCATGCACCAACACACCCGCCCCCACCCCAAAAAATAACTTTCATGTTATTTCCTAAGGCCAGCAAACTGTCAAATTTAGCCATTACAGTTACACGTTATGGCTGAGGTATGGCGTTTGGGACTCGTTGCTATTAATCAACTAACTAGTCAGTCATCCCAACCAAATTCTGCATGAAAATCTATTTTTATATCAAAATTTTTTTTATTTTATATCTAGCTTCGTTATGGTACATACACAATTAGCCTTTATAGAGATACACTAGCATTCTAAAGAATGTGGCATATTGGAAAATGAATACATATTATTGGTATAATAATACTTGTCATTCTGAATTCTGAGATTTGTTTTAAAGGAGGCAAATTTAGAAGCTAGTTTGACTGAAAGAAATTGCAGATAGCAATTAATCACTTACAAGTTAGTCAGATTGTTTTCAAAATACTTATCAGAGCTCCAACTATAACATACAAAATACATGTACATGTATCATTTACGTATATAACATAGAAGAAAAAGTGTTAACACTCCTCATTTTCACTGAGTAGTTTTTTATTTAGAAGGAGAATTCCAGTTTTTGCTTCCTATTTGATTAAGATGGGACTACGGTATAGAAGTGCTGACAAGATAGGTTATTGCAATTAGAATATTGTTCATTTAATCTTGGCCAGTGTTTTACCTATATAATCCCAGGTTAGAAGCGCTAATATATTGTTTACTGTAATAAGAGAGCAGGTCTTTTAATATGTGTCGGTAAACTAAATCATGTGAAGAGATATTGCAGTTGTTATTGAGCAAAGTAACACTTTGGCCTACCGAAATTGTTGTAAATTTCATATTAAAAGTTATTGCTATAATTACCTCTCCAACTAAAACAAGTGTGAAAAAACACGGTTTTAGAAATAGTTCTGTATATTTTGTCGTATTTAATGAAATATTCACAATTGAAAAATCTTCAATCTCCACTCATATGTTATCCTTAATTACAAAATGCAATATAAGATATGCCTTCGTGGAGATTCAGTGTCTGAAAGACAAACTAGAATAATATGATGCCTGACCACCACGGCACATAAGATGTGCCAAATTTATATTGTGAAGTGTCGTAAAAACAAACTTCTTATCTCAAAAGTTCTTTTCGAATAATATTCTGAACAATGACCGCGCAACATAACATGCTTAAAATTTCTATTGTGAAGTATCTAAAAAAAACGAACCTCTTATTATCTCAACCGTTTGGTTTAGGTGTTTAGAATAATAAGAAGTGACGGCTTTAGATAACTCTAGATTAGCCATTTTAAAACTATGTCATATTATACGGAAATTGGTTAATTGGCTTTATGTTGCGAACAGTGGTGCATCTTTCCCACAATTTTAAGCATTATGTTTATCAACGTCATGGAATTTTTCATTTTGGTGAGTCTAATGGATAATTTTGACAAGAATTTGACTAATAGACTATGAATAGTCCGTGTTGGAATCAGGTAGTCTCAGTATAGCGGACATAACTGAAGATCGAACCCTGTTAATCCCTAATAATATCTGCCAAATTTCAATATCCTTATCAACAAGAGGCCCAAGCACCTGTAACACTCACCTAGACCATTAGCATTTGAACTATTTGCATTTAAATACCAGTAGATATGATGGATAATTTTCGAAAAATCTAAGATGGCCACCAAACAAATTGACCAATAAAAATTCTTGTTTGTAATGTTGAAGCCTACCGCCATAGGATCATTCCACCCACATGTCATTGAAATCTGGCAGCTAATTATTAATAATTAAGTGGTAGCGTTTTAAATGGCTCTGGAAATTTTTTTTTAAATCCAAATGCCCACCAAAAAATCATCTTACCAAATTCTGAAGAGTAGTTCTAGAGCCTACCACTATAGAATCCTTACAGCCAAATTTACATCAAATCCACCATGCGATTATAGAGGAGATGCATTTAGAAAATTTCCGGTAAACTTTTCATAAAATTTATAATTTTCACCCAAAAAATTGACCCATTGAAATTCTGAATAGATGTTCTGGAGACTACCGCGATAGGGCCTGTGTTGAAATCTGGCAAGCGGCTAAAGGGGCTATACCTGATAGAGATATAAATTTAATATATGGAACCAGGTCCATAAAATGCTTCCAGTGGGTCAATACTCTCATTTTAACATCAATTCCAAAATATATATGGCTAGTCAATATCCAAGAAGATGCAAATTATTAATTTCACAAATTGTATAAAAATGTAAACACAAATCTGACGGTCGCCTGCAGCTCCGTTTCGCAGAATTTATGTATAAAAATTAATATGTACTAATAATACACCGGTACCATTATATTAAAGCAAAAATACTGAAAATTTCCAAATTTATTTATATCTAGGAGGTAATACATCTTTAATGAGTACACATTTTTAAACAAAAGTTGGTGGATAGACGATGGACATAAGATATAAACACAAAAGTTGGTGGATAGACGATGGACATAAGATATAAACACAAAAGTTTAGCTAAACGGAAAACATTAAAGTTGAAAAAGACAAGATTTGTACCAAGGGTACAGTGACCTTGAACTTTGGCCTCTTGACCCCAAGGTCATTGTGTGATGCTGTATCATTGTAAGGAAGCATGTGCCCACGTTTGGGTCCAGTATGATTAACCAAACATGAGGTAAACACAAAAGTTGAGTTAAACAGAAAACGTTAAAGTAGAAAAAAATGAAAGTTTTTACCAAGGTCACAGTGACCGTGATCTTTCGAAGGAGGCATGTATCCAAGTTTGGGTCCAGTATGAGTAACCAAACAGGATATAAACAGAAAAGTTCAGCTATTTTTATCTAAAAATGGAAAATGTTACGGTTGGAAAAAAATCCAAGTTTTGTACCAAGGTCACAGTCCTCTTGACCCCAAGGTCATTGTGTGGTGATGTGCCATTATAAGGAAACATGTGCCCAGTATGATTAACCACACATGAGATATAAACAAAACACTTGAGCTAAACGTAAATTGGAAGACGACGATGACACCACCACCACTGTATGTTGCATTGTTGGTCTGCCTGTCACGCTACCTCCTTCTGAGGGCCTGAAAAGCCCACATTCCTGCAGCCCTGGATAACCAAATTTTTGTGCAGGGCAGCTTAATTTGTCTTCAATTTTACACTGCATTGACAGGGAGGGAAACCTAAAATATTCAGGAAAACCTTGAGGGCAACCATCAGAAAAAACCTAATATTCAAGCCCTGACTGATATCCGTTGGGTGGAATGTAACCAAATTTGGTACCCTTATGATTGCGATTTCCAAGACAGAATTTAGATCTGGCCCTATACCTTCAGTGGTTCGGGAGAAGTCATTTTCGCGAAAACTAGGTCATCCAAGATGGCTGCCAGGCAAATAGGCCAATCAAGTTGCCTTGAACAAACTTGGGTCTACCGTTGCAACAGATGTGTTATGAGTTTTGAATCAATTCCTCCAGCGTTTTCGGAGATTTTTTAGTGTTTCTAAAAATCGGCTATTTTGGCTGGCGGCATTCTTGGATTTTGGCCGATCGGCTTCATTTGAACAAACTTGAATCTCTATGCCCTAGGGATGCTTCCTGCCAAATATAATTGAAATCGGCCCAGTGGTTCTTGAGAAGTCGTTTTAAAGGAAAACTTGACGGACGACAGATGGCCACACGACGGACGGTCGCCACGCCATAAGCTCACTTGGCCTTTCAGGCCAGGTGAGCTAAATATAATTTGATATTTGAGTTTTCAATCAGTTAAAATTAATTCCAATTACTATTAGCATGTTTAGTGGTAGTAACTTATTAAGGCTTATGGGACCCAGGGCATGTCCCCACCCACCCATCCCCCCCACCCCATAACCTGGCACTGTTGTCTGTCTGTCTTGCTGTCTGTCTGTGTTTCCAGCAGGGATGGGGTCAAATTCCATTTTATCAATTCCAATTCCAACTCTGTTCCCACATCAACTCATTTTATCAATTCCAATTCCACCCAAACAAGTTTAATTCCAATTCCAATTCCATTTTATCAATTCCAAGTCCAATTCCAAACCAATATTTACGTGAGATCAACATTGTTATATTTTAACCCTTTAATTCCCAAGATTGGCCAAGAAAAACTAGATTTATCATTAGCAAATGTCCATTTGCAAGATAAGAGACTATTTTTTCTAAATTTAACATTCAGATCTTATTTTTAGTTCATTTGACTTAATACCAAGTTTTTCCTGATGAATAGGGCTAAAGCTAAAGGTTAATGCCATGTCTAATTATTATAGATACATGTGAACCTCGCTATATAAATGTTTGCATTAAAAAGCATGAGAATACAATGTATATAGTACAGTACTGAGTGAGCTTACTGAGCACATGTATGTAGAGGTTGAATAACACCTCTAGTCCAGGTGTCTGTGTTTTAAAAGCTGAGACATTTCACAGAGGGGGGTGGTTCTATGATTCCTTTGTTAGGTAGGAGGGTATAATTACAGGACAATTAACTTGTAATTTACTACTTTCTTCACCCATTTTATTACATGCAGGTGATAGTTATTACTTTACTGATCACTAGTGCTAACATCTTGATGAATAAATTTAACACAATTTGGTTATCTTGGTTTTAGCGTATATATTTGAAATCAGCTTAACTAATTTGTATGATTTTAAAGATGGCATGATTTCATAGAGATGATAACCTGTTTCCAGGGAATGCTGAATGAAATAAGTTCAAGATCAGTGGCTTTGATTGAATACAGGAGATACAAAGCTCACATAGGATGAAAAGGGTAATTGGTCACTGGTCAGGGAGAATTGAGTTAATTCAATAATGTATTAAAGTTTATAGCATTTGTCAGATCTTTATTTTGTCAATTCAGAGTGAGATTATTTTTGAAAATTTACCACTGGAATTACTGGCTCAGTTATCCAGATAGCCACCCTAAAAAAATAGTCTTCCATTGGGCTGCCAATGGACATTTCTCAAACTCATTGCAGACGGTGTTTTGGCCAGCATAGGTGTTAAAGGGTTATGTGCTAACTTGCTCATCAGTGAATTATCAGTATTTCAAATTATAGTTTTCAAACCAAACATATAACTAAGTTGTTAAAATTAATTTTAATAGAAACTGTTGCAGCTATAGGAGACAAAAGTATTCAGTCAAATTAATCTTATAATATTCAATAAAGCATCTAATAACAGCTGGCATAAATATCATCAACTTGCATATACTATATGACATAGAATGAAATGTGGTAAATGGTATCATATAGATCATTTAGGATGAAATGCATTAAGGGCATATAAAGAGCAGTGTATAATTTACACATATTACATGTACATTTTATAACCAACAATGTTCAGTAAATCTATGGCAAATATGACTGGAATTGATTGGAATTGAATTGGAATTTATCATTTCCGGTCAATTCAAATTATCAATTCCAAATCCAATTCCAATTCCGGTGTCTTAAGATTTATCAATTCCAATTCCGGAGTCCTCAGACTTATCAATTCCAATTATTAACATTCTACACATGGGACAGAAAATAAAGACGGATGTTCCAACAATTTTTAATTCTCGAGACCACTAATAGCTTTCCAGATTTTAAATGACTCGGACATACAGTTTATTAATGTTGCAACTTTCTTTGTCTGGTATTTGATATACACATGTATATGACATGGGTTAAGTTAATGTCATATAATTGTTGAATCGTTACCTTCCTTTTTCAATTGAGTTCCCATTACAATGTCATTTGATATTCATTTTAAGAACGATGTTGATGAAAACAGTTATTGCTATTCTATAAATTGAATGTGTCATTCTGGATACATGTATGTTAACTGAATATAAGTAATCTGTAGGCAGTTAGCAACACTACTCATACTGATATTATCTATGAGATGTCTATCTAGAGCTAATATGCAACCTTTCCTTAGTTCTTAAGATATAATTTCTTCACACGTGTCATTACATTGTTAAAATAATAAGTAATTACACTATATGGCAGTAATATAACACTTGAAAGGAATCTCCCATGGTTTTTTCCAAAAGGATATCCTGTAACGTCAGTCACGGTAAAGTCAGTCACAGTAACGTCAGTCACAGTTTTTTGTAATTTATTTTTCTACTATAAGAGATAGAACTTAGTCCTATAGCACAGATATTTACTGCTATACAGGCTTTAGTTTATAACAGAAACCACTTATATCAGTCGCATAGTTTGAGGAGAATATCACAATCAAAATGCTTGATTTTTTTCTTATGTCGGTTTTATGTAACGTCAGTCACGCCTAGAAAACCCATTCTCTAAAATAAATGGTACAATGAATCAGTAATTTCTCTACATCACTAAATAGGAAAGGATCCACCTATACCATTCACCAAAGATGGTTGTCTGAATATCATAACTCTTGTCAATACAAGGAGGTTTACAACCTAGGGTGTGTGAAAATGTAACGTCAGTCACTGTGGAATTGCCCATAATAGTACGTATTCAAATGCTACAAGCACCGAAAACATTATATATTTTAATTATCCCCATGGGTACATTTTGAAAAAATATTGTGGGTCTGGCCTGTGAATATTATTATTTATGATTATACAAAATAAAGTTTGTTTTTTCGACATTTAAAATAAATTTATTAATTGTTCAATAATTTATTTTTTTTCACCCACACCAGTCACCCACCCAATAGCCTACAAAATCCAGTGCTATCCACTCTTTATACTTATCATTACATTGCCATATAGAAGAATATTTGAACTTTGTTTAACTCAATCTACCATACAAACATTATATAATTATAATTGCGTGGACGTTACTTTCTTGATGGCTATCTAAACACAACTGATTCAATGTTTACAAATTCGTAAAAACAATGGCTTCTTACAATTGATAAGTTCACCAGAGCTGCCAATTCCCAGTTCAAACAATCAGTAGTTTCAGGTGAAAAAACATGATTTTCAGTAGTTTCAAACACTCTTTCAGTAGTGGATTTTCAGTAGTTTGAGGAACCTTTCAGTAGTTCAGTAGTGATTAAAAAAGCAGCAAAACACATGATTTTAAACAAGACGAGAGAAGAATATCTATGAAATTTTACCATTGAAATGATTGACTGTTATCGAGCCAGTCATTCCGGTGGTAAAATGTAAATATAGTCATTTAGTATTGTGTGAGTTAATTTACCATTACATTTTTGGATAGAATTTTTTTTATTGATTTGCAAGCAGAAATGTGCATGTATATGTAGGCCTATGTATCACCTTTTTCTGTTCTTTAAGACCGGTCATCTTTCTGTATATTCTGGCTTATACACATGTCTTTTGAACTGCTTTTTTATTGGTATTGCAATATCAGGTTGCGTTGAGCGCTTCCACGAAGTTTGGTGATTATTTTCCATATTTAGACACCAAAATTGGAAAACAAAGACTGAAATCCACTGTGCATAAAATCTTATACCACGATCACAGAAATATATATTACCACGAAAGTCATATTACAATATTTCGGCAAAGACTTATTATATTAAAATATAAAAAGATTATTTTGATTTTCTCAAGCTTTGAACGGATGATTTCCGATTTACATCGGTATATTTATATAGTTGAATTGCATATCTGTAGCCATCATAAACAAACAAACTTCTGGGATTCTCGCATAATGCTACCTTTCGCATTCTATTAATCCAACGCTGTAATAAGGCGAAAAATGCCGATTAACAAGATTAGAGAATCTTGGCAGGCTGTTTCATAGACATAGAATAGCCATAGAGTGTGTATACTAATTCTATTACGTAGTTGATTAGTGTCGGATTAATATAGCCAATACAATTTCATTTCTCATAAAAATATATAAATCTGCCTCTATTCAATTTCTCTTCCAGTTATCAAAAGAGAATTGAGTCCGTTTTGAAGGCTACATGTATATAATATGCTGAAGTAAAGGTATGAGCATAAGCACTCTACTGCCATTTTAACTCTATGGGCTGTTCTCAAACGTTGGCTAGATCGAGCAATTATCACTTCTTGACATAACGGAAGCCGACGTGTTTTGATAAGCGGTCACCATTTTCACAGACCCACAAACAGAAATTCGTAATTTTACCACCATGTCTGTATTACCGTAATTGCATAATTTCTTATTTCCGTATTTTCACTCGCCGCCCGTACATGCGTAGTTTGGATGCAATTTCCATATAAACTACGGACAATCCGTAGGGATTGGAAGGTCTGGTTCAAACACGTATTACTCAAGCCGAAGTACGGTTACCATTAACAGCGCAGTTTAGCATACACCAGGAACCAATCTGATGTTGCCGACCCTAAACTCTCGCGCAATAACGGCAAGATTTTGCGAGAATTTTGTGTTTGATGACGTTTTACACAAGCCGAAGTATGGTTAACAGTACGGTTAAAACACGCAGCTTAGGTTACACTGGAAACTAAACGGCGATATTTTGCGAGACTAGCGAGAATTTGTGTTTGATGATGATTGATGAGAAAATGTCTGCCGGGAGAACTGCAATAGCCGATATTTTAATTTACCATACCTTTTCCATAGCGGAAACACAAAATGTTGATTTTCCATACTTTTTCGAGCCCTGGAAAAGGTTTTCTTAATTTTCCATACTTTTTCCAGACTTCCATACCTGCATACAAACCCTGTTCTTCACAAGAATTTTGACCCTGTTGAACTAAGTCGGTGTGGATGGGTTTTATCGGGAACTGAGTCTCACATGTGCTGCTGGGGTAGTACTTGTCAAGTCTTCCCTTGAAAGCATTGAGAGTTGGAGTGGCTTGAAGGAAATTTCAATTTCCATTTCCCCGAGATCTAACAATACTTATCATTATATTACTCAAGATGATAATACAAGCTAGCTTGCTAGCTGCTCTTGAAATCTAGATTTAGAAAGCTTTACCGGCTCCTGGAACCGGGTACCCGGTTCCAAACAACAGGGTACCCACCTGCCAGAGACGCTCATTCTTGTTTGCATAGCTACCAAATGAGAGAATACCTACGGCTTGCCTCCGTGGGGCTGGGAGGCAGGGTCCGTAATATAATGGTAAGTATTGTTAGATCTCGGAGAAAGGGAAATTGAAATTTCCTTCATTCTCCTTCGATCATTACTTACCATTATATTACTCTTGATAACACCAGATTCAGACGCCAACCTGGTGGGAAGGGGCAAGCCATACATAGCTTCTTTTGCCCTGGAGAAAGATTTTTGACTTAAAACTTGACATACGGAGACCTAAAAGGACTGACAAGTTTGGGACCGAATCACATTCGCATCACCGCCGCCACCCTCCCCCCCCACCCTCTTTTTTCTCTTAAGAAAAGGGAGAACTCACGAACATGCATCTCGCCTGAAAACATGAATATGCGAAGAGGGTTAACTGCTCTTTGCATATATTAGCCTGGGAATGAGCATGAATATATAAGATGAATGATCATGTTATATATACATAAATACAAAAAACTGTCAAACTTGAATTACCTCATGATTATGGATTTCAGAGGTGGAGCCATCAACCAAGCACTTTTTCGTCATCTGTGACAATATTGGTTGTAATCCTCTCACGTGACCATGTCTGTTCCATAAATTTTGTTTTTCCAAGTATCAAAAGGGAGAAGAGCAGTGTGGCCGTTTAACTATCGTTTCAAAACAGCTAAAGCGAGTGGATTGGAGGAGTCTCACACATCCCTCATATAGCAATCCGTGAAAGAGGACTCACAGTGCCATTGTGCAACAGCCATGATATCCTCTAACGGAACACCATTGTAGAGGGCGGTCGAGGTAGCTATTCCTCTGACATCGTGTGCCCTTGCGTATTGCACCTGGTACCCAGTCACAATCTCGTGGGTAGTTTGGATGCATTCTACCACCCGATGAGAGATAGAATCCATGGATGCGGCGCCATATGGCTTCTTATGGCAGATCCACAGATGTCTATCATCCGACCGTAATGAGTCTGTGCACCACACACTGGGCACCACACACTGGCATCACGATCAAACCTAGTTAGTTTCGGTATAATGATCGGTTTGCCGGGATATTTCATAGATTGATTCTTTGACATAAACTCTGCTCTTGACAGCAGTCGCAGACCCTCATATGGAGACAATAAATCGGTCCCTCTCTGCTGAAAGGGCATGGATCTCACTGCGCCTTCTCGCTGAGGAAGCTGCCAATAGAAAAACCGCCTTTAGAGTCAAATGCTTTAGACTAGCCGAACACAAGTGTTCAAAAGGGTGCTTGGCCAGTACATTAAGCACTAAAGATAGACTCCAGACTGGAATGACTACCGGTTGTCTCGGTCGGAGATTGCTCATTCCCTTCACCATCACATTTAACTGGGCCACCTCTGGACAATTCCTGTTGGCAAGACATGGGATAACTGATGCCAAAGCTGACTTGTATCCAGCAATTGTAACAGGAGCTAGTCCTGAATAGAACAGCTCATAGAGAAAGTTTGCTATTTGCTGAATAGTGGATTGAAAGGTATCAATACCCTTTCCTTCACACCACTCTGCAAATTTGTTAACCTTGTGGTTATATGACTTGAAAGGTGACATCCTCCTCCCGGCCGCGATGAAGCTCGTAGCCTGTCGAGAAAAGCCGTCCGATGTGGAACGTTGTTTGATAACATCCACGCAGTCAATTTGAACATTTCAGGTTGTTCGTGTAGGAAGCGTCCCTTGGCCTGGGAGATTATGTTCGGAATCTTGGGTAACTGCACTGGATTGTCCACCAGCAGATCCAGAAGATCCGTGAACCATGCCCAGCTGGGTCAAAATGGCACTATTAGCAGGACCAGGCACGGTTCCTCCCTGATCTTCACCAAAACCTTCAGTAGAAGAATGGTTGGCGGATACGCATAAGCGTGCATCCCTCTCCCGCTTATCACCAGTGCATCTGTATCGACGACATTTGGATCTGGAATCGGCGAGACATAAGTCATGATTTGAGCATTTTCCTTTGTGGCAAACAAGTTCACGTTTGGTTTGCCCCAATGCATTCTGTTGGCAGAATCCTCTGTCTGTGAGACAAAGCATCCAACAGAATGTTCAATCGCCCAGGAATGTGAGCTGCTTTCAAAACAACTGAGTAATTCCTGCACCATTGAATCAAGTGCCATACCTTCATACACAGTGTGGGTGACTTGGTCCTGCCTTGGCGATTTATGTATGATACTACCGTTGAATTGTTCGACCGTATCAATATCACCTTTCCCCTGACTTTTGGAAGAAACTTTTCCAATGTCAGTTCCACTGCCATCATTTCCATCAGATTGATATACAGCTGGTTCTCTTGGAGCATCTATGTGCCCGAAACCTGGTGTTCTTCCAGGCAGACCCCCCCCCCCACCCCTCCAGCAATGCATCCGTGTACACGGTCAGCTGGGGGCGGGGTAGATGCAGCGAAACCCTTACTGGGAGATTCTGACGCTTCTTCCACCATACAAAATGCAACATTAATGGCTCCAAACCTGGTACCAGCTTTGACAGGGGTTCTGTGCTCTGTTTCCAGAGACATCAGTTACAACTCGATAGGTCTTCACATCAGAGCAGCATACAGGATTACCTGCTCCATGGGGACCATCATGCCCAGCATCTGAAGAAACCGCCTCGCCTGAATGTGGTTTCCCAATCGAAAACTCTTGAGGATGGCTAACAGAGACACCACTCTTGGCTCTGACTGGTAAACCCTGCCTTCCTCGAGATCGAATCACATCCCCAAATAAATGAAATGTTGAGTGGGTGTCAATTCGGATTTCTTCTTGTTGACTATCCAGCCTAGATCTGAAAGTCAGAGCAGTATCCACCCCTAACCTGGCTGGCGTGTCCGCCTTGATGAGCCAATCTTCTATGTAGGTGTGAAGCACCACATTCTCTCTTCTGAGAAACGCTGTCACTGCTAGGCCCACTCTGGTGAAAACCCTTGGAGCTGTCGACAGGCCGAATGGGAGGACTACAAACTCCCATACATGATTCTGAAACGTGAATCTCAGAAACCTGTGACAACCCCTGTTCATTGGAATGTGGAAATATGCATCTTTCAGATCGATTGACGCACACCAAATTCCTTTCCTCAATCCTGCCATTACCGACCTCGGAGCTTCCATCTGAAACTGAGGCGTATGGATAAACAAATTCATTGGCGAGAGATTGAGGTACGGGTCTCCAAACCCCTGTGCTCTTGGAGACAAGGAACATGTTTGAATAGAAGCCTGGAGTTTTCTGGTTTGCTGGTTTTATTGATTACTTCAGAAGCAATCCTGACACCTCATTTTGAATGGCTTCTAACTTGTCTGGCTCCCAGACAGGTGCCAAAGACAGATTTTGTGGTAGAAAATCCCACCCCATCCCAGGACCAGACTGTCTGACATCACACCTCGCCAAGCCTCGACGAAACACACGAGCCTTCCACCCACTATAGATAGACGCATTGACGCCTAATGCGGGTGTCTGGCTCGTGATCCGCTCACCACCCCCCTCTCTTGACGAGAGAGAACCATTTTGGTCTTGGCTTGACCGGTCTAACTGGCACCACTGTTCCTGTCGCACAGGCGCAGTCCAGGCAGGTACGAAGGGAGCTATCATACCCTCAGGTACAATCAGCTCCCTTCTTTCCGCCCTTAGAGGATTTACCCTTGCCCATCCCCTTCCCGCCTCTCCGGCGATCAGAATCAACAGTGGGGTGGGCAGGAACCTCTACAACCTTCTTCGCCTTCTGAGCCGCAGGCGGCTGCGAAGACCAAGCAATAGCAGAAGCTGGCTTTGGCTTTCGCTTTGCTCTTGTGCTTCTTGGAAGAAGGTTGTACAGTCAGCGGTTTAGCTACCGCCCCTAGTGCATGCGCTTGTCGCACCAGTTCTAGCTGTAGATTGACCGCCAACCGATTCTGTGCAATGTTGGCCGTGTCTTCTAAGATGGCCCGCCACCAAAGATGCTAGGGCTGTTCAGGGGCATTCCAAGCAAACGCTCTCTGACGGTGGTAGCCGGACACATATGGTCAAGGACCATCTGCCTCCTGGACTTGGTCACTTGCGCTTGCACCCTGGTCAAAGCATCCATTGACAGCACCAGGCCGTCATTGACGCAGGATAGCGCCACAGGTGGCACAGGGCCGCCTGCCCCAGCTTCAGCCCACACCGACTGAAGCAAGCGATAGGAGTGATTAACAGCACTCATTGCTGCTCTCACTCCCTCATCGCACGATAGGAGTGATTAACAGCACTCATTGCTGCTCTCACGCCCTCATCGCACAGGAACAGGACCTCTTCGTGGTGTACCTGGGACCTGTCCATAAGCGGGGCCACCTGCTCCAGCACTCTGAACTCTCTGTCATATTCCCCACAGGGAATACGGCACCTTGCCCGCACCTCCCTAGAGGCTGCAAGGAGCTGACTCCTGGTTAAGAGTTGCTTGCTATAAATACTAACAACCACCCACAGACTCATCTATACACAGATGAACAAGACACAGTTGTCCCGACTATATGAAGACTTATCAAGGATTATTAAGGTGTAGCAAGTAACAAGAGACACTGAAAGAATGCATGCTGTGAAGAGATGTTATGGATACGCGTCACCCATAACACATCACTCTCACAACCAGAATACACGTGTGGCCATTTAGAAATGAAACACAATACTAAATGGAAATTTCAGAGGGACAGTCTTGCTTCAACATCAGTTATTGACAGGATTTAAGAAACTCACAGTATGTGTGAACGGTTCCACAACTGCCGGTTCGCCGCAAACAGTGACAACAGAATGCAGGAAATGTCAATTTCCATTTCTCAGAGATCTAACAATACTCACCATTCTGTTACTTCTGATATACAGCTGGCCTTGACAGCGGCTCTAGGATTATAGACTTAGAAAGCTTTACCGACTCCTGGGAACCGGGTACTCGGCTCCCAACTGCCGAGTACCCGTTTACCATAGAGCTCATATTGTTTGCATAGCCACCAAACAAGAGAAAACTATGGCTTGCCTCCGTGGGGCTGGGAGGCTGGGTCCGTAACAGAATGGTGAGTATTGTTAGATCTCGGAGAAAGGGAAATTGACATTTCCTGCATTCCCCTTCGATCAATACTCACCATTCTGTTACTTCTGATATACACCAGATTTGATCAGTAACCTGGTGGGAGGGGGCAAGCCATACATGCTAATTTTGCCCCTTGGAGAAAGATTTTAGACTTCAAACTTGACTAACGGAGACCTAAAAGGACCGTAAAGTTCACGGAACCGAATCACATTCGCGTCACAGCCCCCCCCCCCTTTTTCCTCCTAAGAAAAGGGAGAGAACTAACGAACATGTATCTCGCCTGAAAACACCAATATGCCAAGAGTGTTAACTACTCCCTGCATATCGCTTGTATTAGCCTGGGAATGAGCATGAATATATAAGATGAATGAACATGATACATATACATAATACAAAAAACTCTCACTTGTTGAATTACCTTATGATAACAGGACTTCAGACGTACCGCCTACAACCATTCACCGGTTCGGCCATCAGTGACACAATCTGGTTGACATCCTCTCGCTTGACCATGCCTGCTTTAGGTTCTTTTCTTACCAAAGTGAAAAAAGGGGAAAAGCAGTGTGGTCACTAACTATCGTTTCAAAACAGCTAAAGAGAGTGGATTGGCTGAGTCTGACACATCCCTCATATAGTAATCCGTAAATGAGGACTCACAGTGCCATTGTGCAACGGCCATGATGTCCTCTAACGGAACACCATTGTAAAGGGCGGTCGAGGCGGCTATTCCTCTAACATCGTGTGCCCTTACGCCCTGCACCTGGAGCCCAGTCGCCATCTCGTGAGTAGTCTGAATGCATTCGACCACCCAACGAGAGATAGTATCCATGGATGCGGCGCCATAAGGCTTCTTATGGTAGATCCACAGATGTCTATCGTTCGACCGTAATGAGTCAGTCCGTTTCTTGTACTTAGTCAAAGCACGGACCGGGCACCAGACACTAGCATCACGATCAAACCTGGTTAACTTCGGTATAATGATCGGTTTGCCGGGATATCTCAAAGATTGGTTCTTTGACATAAATTCTGCTCTTGGCAGAAGACGCAGACCTTCTCCAGAAACAATAAATCGGTTCCTCTCTGCCGAAAGCGCATGGATCTCACTGCGCCTTCTAGCTGAGGAAGCTGCCAATAGAAAGACCGCCTTTAGAGTCAAATGCTTTAGACTAGCCGAACGCAACGGTTCGAATGGGTGCTTGGCCAGTACATTAAGCACTAAAGATAGACTCCAGGCTGGAATGACTACCGGTTGTCTCGGGCGGAGATTGCTCATTCCCTTCAACATCACGTTTAACTGGGCCACCTCTGGACTATCCCTGTTGGCTAGACAAGGGATAACTGATGCCAAAGCTGACTTGTATCCAGCAATTGTGACGGGAGCTAGTCCTGTAAAGAACAGCTCACAGAGAAAGTCTGCTATTTGGTGAATAGTGGATTGAAAGGTATCAATACCCTTTTCTTCACACCAGTCTGCAAATCTGTTAACCTTGTTGTTATATGACTTGAAGGTTGACCTCCTTCTCGCAGCCGCGATGAAATCAGCAGCCTGTCGAGAAAAGCTTTCCGACGTGGAACGTTGTTTGACAACATCCACGCAGTCAATTTGAACATTTCGGGACGCTTGTGTAGGAAGTGTCCCTTGGCCTGGGAGATTATGTTCGGAATCTCGGGCAACTGCACAGGATTTTCCACCAGCAGATCTAGAAGATCCGTGAACCACGCCCTGCTCGGCCAATACGGCGCTATTAGCAGGACCAGACACGGCTCCTCCCTGACCTTCACCAATACCTTCGGTAGAAGAATGGTGGGTGGGTACGCGTACGCGTGCATCCCTCTCCAGCTTATCGCCAGAGCGTCTGTATCGACGGCATTTGGATCTGGAATCGGCGAGACATATGTCATGATTTGAGCATTTTTCTTTGTGGCGAACAAGTCCACGTTGGGTTTGCCCCAATGCTCGAAGATCCGTCGTAGAACTGGAGGGTTGAGGGACCATTCTGTTGGCAAGATTCTCTGTCTGCGAGACAAAGCATCCGCCAGAATGTTCAATCGGCCAGGAATATGAGCTGCTTTCAAAACAACCGAGTAATTCCTGCACCATTGAATCAAGTGCCACACCCTGATGCACAGGGTGGGCGACCTGGTCCCGCCGTGGCGATTTATATATGATACTACTGTCGAATTGTCCGACCGTATCAATATCACCTTGCCCCTGATCATCGGAAGGAACTCTTCCAACGCCAGTTCCACTGCCATCATTTCCAACAGATTGATATGCAGCTGACTCTCCGGGAGAGTCCATGTGCCCGAGACCTGGTGTTCTCCCAGGCAGGCACCCCACCCCTCCAGCGATGCATCCGTGCAAACGGACAGCTGGGGGTGGGGTAGGTGCAGCGAAACCCCTATTAGGAGATTCTGACGCTGTTTCCACCATAGAAGATGCGATATTATCGGCTCCAAAACTGGCACCAGTTTTGACATGGGTTCTGTTCTCTGTTTCCACAGAGACATCAGATACAACTGGATAGGTCTTCGCATTAGAGCAGCGTACGGGATAACCTGCTCCATGGAGACCATCATGCCCAGCATCTGAAGGAACCGCCTCGCCTGAATGTGGTTTCCCACTCGAAAACTCCTGAGGATGGCTAACAGAGACACCACTCTGGGCTCTGATGGGTAAACCCTGCCCTCCTCGAGGTCGAATCGCATCCCCAAATAAACGAAATGTTGAGTGGGCGTCAACTCGGATTTCTCCTCGTTGACTATTCAGCCTAGATCTGAAAGTAACTTCAGAGTCAGAGCAGTATCCACGTTCAACCTGGCTGCCGAGTCTGCCTTGAGCAGCCAGTCGTCTATGTAGGTGTGTAGCGCCACGTTCTCTTTTCTGAGAAACGCTGTCACCGCAAGGACCACTCTTGTGAAAACCCTCGGAGCTGTCGACAGGCCAAACGGGAGAACTGTAAACTCCCATACTTGATTCTGAAACGCAAATCTCAGAAACCTGTGCCAACTCCGATTCATCGGAATGTGGAAATATGCATCTTTCAGATCGATCGATACACACCACATTCCTTTCCTCAATCCCGCCATTACCGACCTCGGCGTTTCCATCTGGAACCGAGGCGTATGGATAAACCAATTTAATGGCCTGAGATTGAGTATGGGTCTCCATCCCCCTGTGCTCTTGGGGACAAGGAACATGTTTGAATAGAAGCCTGGAGTGTTCCGGTTTGCTGGTTTTATTGCTCCCTTCAGAAGCAAACCCGACACTTCCTTTTGAACGGCTTCTAACTTGTCTGGCTCCCTTGGTACGGGTGTCCAGACAGGTGCCAAAGACAGATTTTGTGGCGGAAAGTCCCACCACTCCGGCATGTAACCCTGGGATAACCATCCCAGGACCAGACTGTCTGACGTCACACCTCGCCAGGCCTCGACGAAACGCAGTCCGCCCCCCCCCCCCCCCCCTCTTTCTTAACGAGAGAGAGTGAGAACCATTTCGTTCTAGGCACGACGGGTATAACTGGCACCGCTGTTCCTGTCGCACAGGTGCGGTCCAGGCGGATATGAAGGGAGCTTGCGTACCCTCAGGTACGCTTCGGCCCCTTCTGTCCGCCATTTGAGGCTTTACCCTTACCCTTCCTCTTGCCCTTCCCACCTCTAGGGCGGTCAGGAGCAACATTGGGGAGGGTAGGCGCCTCTACAACCTTCCTGGAAGCCGGCAGCGGCTCCGAGAACCCAGCCGAAACAGAAGTCGCAACAGGCCTGGCTTTCGCCTTGCTCTTATGCTTCTTCTGTTTCTTTGAAGGCTGTCCCGTTAGCGGTTTGCCCACAGCCCCTAGTGCGTGCGCTTGCCGCACTAGCTCTAGCTGTAGATTTACCGCTAACCGATTCTGCGCAATACTGGCGGTGTCCTCTAAGATGGCCCGCGCTTGGCCACCAAAGATGCTAGGCCCTGTCAGGGGCGTCCCAAGAAGACGTTCCCTGACTGCCGTAGCCGGACGCATATGGTCAATGACCATTTGCCTCCTGGACTTCGTCACTCGCGCTTGCACCCTTGCCAATGCGTCCATTGACAGCACCAAACCGTCATTAACACACGATAGCGCCACAGGTGGCACAGGGTGGCCTGCCCCCGCTTCAGCCCACACCGACTGAAGTAGACGATAAGAGTGATTGACAGCGCTCATCGCTGCCCTCACACCCTCATCGCATAGGGACAGGACTTCTTCCTGGTGTACCTGGGACTTATCCACTAGTGCCGGACCGGGACCACCCGACCCGGCACTCTGGACGCCCAGTACCATCGGTCATCCTCCGTGACCGACGGGACTACACCATACCTGTCGTATTCAGCCCGCGGAATACGACTTCTTGCCCGCACCTCCCTGGAGGCCGCAGGGAGCTGACCCTTGGTCATTAGTTGTTTACTATAAATAGCATCCAACAAATCAATGAACCGTGGATCCAGTCCCACTGACTGGATCCGGGCCGCGGGCAAAATCCCCGTCCTAATCGACGCAACCGACGGACGGGGCGCATCTTCATCGGCCGTGGCCGAAACCACAGACGGGTCCACTCTGGCTAGCCACGCCAGAGCATCAGACCAATCTACCTCCGAAGAAGATACCCCCCCAAAAACACGTCACCCGTTGACGTGCTCACGGGTCTGCCAGCCACGGCCTCCCGGCAAGGAGCCACGGCTGACACGCCAGGCACTCCGCTACCACCCGGTTCCGCCGCCACCCCATGAAACACTCCGGTCCATGGGGTAGGTCCGCACGGAAAACCGTACGGACCCGTAACCGTCGCGGAACCATAGCCGGACACGGGCGCCAACGGCACCCCATGTCCAGCTGCCGGACCAGGCGAGATAGGTGAGTACCACGCCTGGCCCGGCACACCCGTTCCCCTGACGGCTGGTGACAAACCAAGCCGCGCGGAACCAGTGCACGGTAACGGATTGGCCTCAGCCGCAGGTGGAGCCGCTGACCTGGCTTGCGCCAAACCAGACAAATGGAGGCCGGTTCCGTCCAGGACGGAATCAACCTCCATATTCTCCACCTGCGGCTTCACGGCCGCAGCAACCTCTCCTCCTCGGCCTCCTCGTCTTCAGACTCCGAAGAGCCGTCACTAGACGAGTCAACCGTGGAGCCGTCCTGGCGGACGGCTCCCACACCTGACGGACCGGCCACCGCTACTGGACCACCCGGAGGTGGCCGCAGAGAGACAGAACCCGTCTGGCCGAAGCTAGACGGGACTGCCAGGGGGCCGTACGAGACGGCCCCCTCGGTAACCAGTCCAGAATCCTGTCCGAGGACAGGATCCGTACCAGGCATGGGGAGAAACTGCCCCCCAACCGTTGGTAGCAGGGACGACACCAGCGTGGGCAGAACGCTATGCAGAAAACCCTGCATAGCCGGACCAAACCACGCCGACGGTGCCATCTCCGGCACCTCCAGCTGGGGACGTGGAGCACCCCCACCGGCCGAACCCGGCGCTCCACGATTTCCTCTCGGACCGCCTGACCCCGCGTCAGACCCAGCCAAGTCCTTCTGGGCAAGGAACTTAACCATCGTTTCGACGGACCACACTGCACAAACATTACACCTATGATCTATATTACACAGGGCACACCTAAAACAGACATGGTCCTTGAACATTACACGGACAAACTTATGGCACATGATGGCGGGGCTGGCTTGGCCTATAAAATAAGCACAAACCTACAATAAACAAGCGGAACGAGACACGGATGGAAGGCAGACAATTAATTTTCAAATATTTTGACTCATAAATTAACCGTAACCTCCCCGCACCCCACCCCGCCACGTTACAACAACGATCGCATTGATTATGACGACAAGAACGCGGCAGGCACAACACACCCATAATAGATCCTACAGGATGTGTAACGGCTCCAGGAATCATATCGCATAGCATTCAGGGTATATTTACTAATCAATATAAATTATACTCCTAACGAACGCAGCACGATATGTGAAGAAAACAACAAAATGTATAACAAAACTGCTGTCTCACACGGTAAAACCGCAGACCACACATCTACTCAAGAATTTTGAAACCACCGATCATTGCAAACCGATCGTGATCGCACGTAAACTTGATCATTCTAAAGTTTCCGGTACCATTTTTAGTACGCAGCACCCAGAATAAGATGCGCGAATTAATGAAAAATTTTTCTTCACATAAACATCCGAGCGACCGGGTGTGACGTCACCCGCTCGGATTCTACGGAGAACGACATCAGCCGATATTCGTGTTAGAAATACCGTAGCATAACACCTATTTTCATATCTGCCGATCGCCTGTTGGGGGTTAAAGGAGGCGATCGTCTGGCATATATCGTTGTTAGCACACGTCCCAGATTCTATGGGGTCAGAAATTGGAACATGCGACACAGCGAAATTTAGAGACTTTTAACTATGGATAATAAAGAACGATACAACCTGGTTATCTTTGGTGGTATTCTCCATAGTATCCTTTAGTTAATCCTTTCACGAACACACAAACTATCACAGATTAAAGACTTAGATTTTCTTTCACAAAAAAACACTAAAATCCTCAATGCAGAAAGCATGTATTGCTCTTGTTGCTATGCAAACAAGAATGAGCTCTATGGTAAACGGGTACTCGGCAGTTGGGAGCCGGGTACCCGGTTCCCAGGAGTCGGTAAAGCTTTCTAAGTCTATAATCCTAGAGCCGCTGTCAAGGCCAGCTGTATATCAGAAGTAACAGAATGGTGAGTATTGATCGAAGGAGAATTTCACATTTTCATTCTACCAAAGGAGTGATCACTCCTCGCCTAGCATTGATCATAGATATGATGGAGAGCAATTTATAGCTCACCACATTTCTAGAACCGAATCCCTGGTAATACCTTCCCCCCATGTATGTCCGAATTTTGAAACCACCGATCATTGCAAACCGATCGTGATCGCACGTAAACTTGATCATTCTAAAGTTTCCGGTACCATTTTTAGTACGCAGCACCCAGAATAAGATGCGCGAATTAATGAAAAATTTTTCTTCACATAAACATCCGAGCGACCGGGTGTGACGTCACCCGCTCGGATTCTACGGAGAACGACGTCAGCCGATATTCGTGTTAGAAATACCGTAGCAAACACCTATTTTCATATCTGCCGATCGCCTGTTGGGGTTTAAAGAAGGCGATCGTCTGGCATATATCATTGCTAGCACACGTCCCAGATTCTATGGGGTCAGAAATTGGAACATGCGACACAACGAAATTTAGAGACCTAAGTCTGTTAACTATGGATAATAAAGAACAATACAACCTGGTTGTCTTGGGCTGTATTCTCCATAGTCCTTAGTTAATCCTTTCAGAACACACAAACTATCACTGATTAAAGACTTAGATTATTTTAAAACACTAAAATCCTTAATGCAAAAAGCATGTATTGCTCTTGTTGCTATGCAAACAAGAATGAGCTCTATGGTAAACGGGTACTCGGCAGTTGGGAGCCGAGTACCCGGTTCCCAGGAGTCGGTAAAGCTTTCTAAGTCTATAATCCTAGAGCCGCTGTCAAGGCCAGCTGTATATCAGAAGTAACAGAATGGTGAGTATTGATCGAAGGAGAACCACCATGTCCCAACAACGGATGAAGGACCAACAAATCCACAACTCAGAATTTCACCAGTCGAATTTACATCCTGCTTAGCGCTTGTGTGCGCGACAACCGTAAACTTTCGGAATTCGTGCTCACATAGACTTCGTCCAACCTCAGACACCTCCACCACATAATGAGAATGAGTGACATATGGATATCTCATCAAAAGGATGAGGACAGATACACCCTGGAGGGAGTAAGACATACATATCGCACCAGAGGAATGAGTACGGTCCCAATACAGTACAGGCCAGATGTCGAGATATGTTGAACAGACAGAACATGTACGCATTCAGAGACACTCACGCTGCGATACATATTCTAAAAAACAACAACGCTTCAAACAAACTTTTGAGAACAATTTATTCAAATACAGAAACAGTTCCATATACAAACATATCGACTATAACTGAACACAAATCTGTCAAAATTTACCAATGTTGGTTCAACATAACAGTGCGAACAACTACCAACAGGAATGGTTTTCAGCATCAACAGTAGCTATAATTAATTTGTCAACAAGGACAATATACAATACAATATGGCTACTATGTATTTATGTGCATATGTATGCGTATATATGCGCATGCGTATACATGTTCGCAGAACCTTCATCACATCTTCCTTATAGCCAGACCTTAAAACATGTAAGGTCTAATTGCAAACTAAACATGGAACTGTGCGCAAAAGAATATATCATCCATCTTGTGTTTGAATTGCCATATCTCATCATCAAGTTGGCCTTCCATCGCCACCAAATTCAACATCCTCGTCCAACATCGCTATCATTTCACGCTCACCACCTTCATGCTCACCAGCGTCGAGCACATGCGCAACAACACACCATAATCGCTGGAAATAACAAAAGTAAAAAACAGTATTTCAAAATAAAATAAAAAATGCTTCTGAAAATATTATAAGCAAGTTTTGTCCAATTGTCCTTGTACTACTTCTGGTAACACTCAACTAGATTCACCATGGTCACTAACAGTGATTGTAGGCATCATGTAAGTCCTCTGAAGAGCTCAGCGAAAGTCTGAATCCTTCTAGTATCCTCCACTTCCCATGATATAGCCCATTATATACAGTAACTTCATTAAAAACAATTAAGATAAGAACTGGCGGCTCAGCGGCTCCAACACTGCACCAAATAGCGGTTCTAGCCCTCTAGAACCGATAGCGGCTGCCCATTGTCAAACATGTCTCAACCAATCAGAATTGAGATCACAACCTCATTTGGACCAATCAAATGCACGTTTTAGAGCCGGATGGCTCCCTCACAAAGTATATTCAGACTTTGACTACCATATGTAAAGACGTCAGGCTGCCAAACCTAAAGCAAGCCATATCATCGCCTACGTATTTATCAAAGCTTATTCTCTTAGAAAACGCCTTGAGAGCCGTCCACAACTTGGACCGGCTCCTACTACCTTCAGTATCAGAACCGTCATTGGGATCAACCGGTTCCTCTACTTTCAGTATATCAGATGAACCACAAGGTTCATCAGCACTGAACCGCCGCAATCAGACAATAGAAACCGGTACTGCCATACTGGAAACTGCCATCACGACCGTATCTACAGCGGTTCCACAGACACTCACAATGCCACTAGCAGAAACCGGCTGTCAATAAGCTCTAGAGCCGACCACAAAAACGGGTCTAGAACCGGGCATAGCCCTCCAGAAGGATGTAGAAAACACAAGAAATATTTCCATCAGGTCCTGGACTCAAGGTGGTTCAAAAACACAACACAAAGCTTCCATACATACCCAAAATCATGGGTAACTGTCAAACTAGAAACGTGATATATATGATCACACGAGGACGCCGCAAAAACAACAAGCGGGAGAAATGAAAAGAACGTTCAGATTAGAATTCAAGAGCACCTATGCTAAATCACTAGTTTCAGCACGCACATATACGCTATGATATCCCTGTATCTGGATCCTTCACATCAGAAGGCCATGCTAAGTGCGATGTGCAATTTAGGATTTTTCTTCTCCTGGCATCAGACCCCGATGACGAGATCTACACGTCTTGGAGACAAGTAGAAGAAAGCCACTAGGCACAAAACATCCACCGTGTGGCACCCCTTGACATCAATAAGGTGGGGTGAGAATGCCACAAAAGAGTCTCCCACTCTATGTCTTAATTAATGTATAAATAGCATCCAACAACTCTTTAAACCGTGGATCCAGTCCAATGGACTGGATCTGAGCCACGGGCAAGACCCCCCATCCTAATCGACGCAACCGATGGACAGGGTGTGTCCTCCTCGGCCGTGGCCGAAACCACAGACGGGCCCATCCTGGCTAGCCAAGCCAGAACCTCGGGCCAGTCTGTCTCCAAAGAGGACAGTCCCGTGAATACATCACCCGTTCACCGGGCCATGGAGTAGGCCCGCACGGAAAACTGTGCGGACCCGTAGCAGTTATGGAACAGTGGCCAAACACGGGCGCCAACGGCACCCCATGTGTGGCCGCCAGACAAGGCGAGATAGACGTGTACCCTGCCTGGCCAGCAACACCCGTCACCGTGTCGGTTGGTGGCAAACCAACCAGCACGAGACAGGTGCCCAGTACCGGTGTGGCCTCAACCACAGGCGGAGCGACTGTCCTGGCTTGCGCCAAGCCAGACAGATGGAGAGCGGTTCCGTCCAGGACCGAATCGACCTCCATGCTCTCCACCCGCAACAGTCTCTCCTCATCTTCAGACCCCGAAGAGTCGTCACCAGATGAGGAGACACTGAAGCCATCCTGGCGAACGGCTCCCATGCCCTACGGACCAGCCACCGATACTGGACCACCCGGAGGTGGCCGCAGAGAGACAGAACCCATCAGGCCGGAGCTCGACGGGACTGCCAGGGAGCCATACAAGATGGCTCTCCCTCGGTAGCCAGTCCAGAATCCTGTCCAAGGACAGGGTCCATACTAGGCATGGGAAGAGACTGTCCTACCAAGGACAGGGTCCATACTAGGCATGGGAAGAGACTGTCCTACAACCTTCGGCATTAGGGACGACACCAGTGTAGGCAGGACGCTATGCAAGAAGCCTTGCATAGCGGGGCCAAACCACGCCAGAGGTGCCATCTCCAAAACCTCCGGTTGCAGACGTGGCGTGCCCCCAGGGGCCGAAACGGACGCACCACGATTTATTTTCAAGCCGCCTGCCCCCGCGTCAGACCCAGCCAAGTCCTTCTGGGAAAGGAACACGACTAACATCTCGACCGACCACACTGAACATACATTACACCTATTATCAACATTACATAGTGAACAGCGGTAACAGACATGGTCTTTGTAAACAACCTTGACAAATTTGTGGCATTGATGGCGGGGTAGGCTTGGCCTAAAACTAAGCACAAAACCTAAAATAAGCCAGCGGAACGAAACAAGAATGGAAGGAGACAAATAATTTTCAAATATATTGACCATAAATTAAGTGAAACCCTCCAGCACCCCTTCCAAGAACGAAGCGGACAAATACATCCACATACTGATCCTAACGGATGTATAAAACGGAACCAGGAAACATATCGCATAGCATTCGCAGTATATTTAATAATAAATTTCAAATTATACTCTCAAACGAAGGCCAAAACGATACGTGAAGAAAACAACAAAATGGTTTTAACAAACTGCTGTTGACCACGGTAAAACCGCAGAACACACATCTTAAATCAAGAATTTTGAAACCACCGATCAATGCAAACAGATCGTGATTACCACGCAAAAATTGACATAATTCCAAAGTTTTCTGGCACAAAAAGTATGCAGCACCCAGAACTAGATGCGTGAATACATGAAACATTTTCTTCACCATAAAAATCTGAGAAACAACATGGGTCACCCGCTCGGATAATACGGAGAACGACGTCAGCCGATTTTCGTGTTAAAACACCGTACAGCCAACACCCCATTTCATATTACTGCCGATCGCCATTAAGAAGGCAATCAATCTGGCATATTTAGTTGTCACCACACGTCCCAGATTCGGGGTCAGAAATTGGAACATGCGACACAGACGAAATTCTAGAGACCTAAGTCTCCATATATGCTAGAGAATAACATGAAAGAATACGACCTGAGATTCAGCGGCTCCTTCCATGATAAATAAATAGCTAACAAATTGGCACAGAAAACACGTAAGAAACTCTTAAGAAAACTAAGAAAATCTAAAGATCTCCAGATGCAAAAAGCATGTATGCTTTTGTTGCTATGCAAACAAGAATGAGCCTCACTGGCAAACGGGTACGCTGTTGTTGCCAGTAAAGCTTTCTAAATCTAGATTCCTAGAGCAGCTAGCAAGCTAGCTTGTATTATCAAGAGTAATATAATGGTAAGTATTGATCGAAGGAGAATGCAGGAAATGTCAATTTCCCTTTCTCCGAGATCTAACAATACTCACCATTCTGTTACTTCTGATATACAGCTGGCCCTGACAGCGGCTCTAGGATTATAGACTTAGAAAGCTTTACCAACTCCTGGGAACCGGGTACCCGGCTCCCCACTGCCGAGTACCCGTTTACCATAGAGCTCATATTGTTTGCATAGCCACCAAACAAGAGAAAACTATGGCTTGCCTCCGTGGGGCTGGGAGGCTGGGTCCGTAACAGAATGGTGAGTATTGTTAGATCTCGGAGAAAGGGAAATTGACATTTCCTGCATTCTCCTTCGATCAATACTCACGATTCTGTTACTTCTGATATACACCAGATTTGATCAGTAACCTGGTGGGAAGGGGCAAGCCATACATGCTAATTTTGCCCCTTGGAGAAAGATTTTAGACTTCAAACTTGACTAACGGAGACCTAACAGGACCGTCAAGTTCACGGAACCGAATCACATTCGCGTCACAGCCCCCCCCCTTTTTCCTCCTAAGAAAAGGGAGAGAACTAACGAACATGTATCTCGCCTGAAACACCAATATGCCAAGAGGGTTAACTACTCCCTACATATCGCTTGTATTAGCCTGGGAATGAGCATGAATATATAAGATGAATGAACATGATACATATACATAATACAAAAAACTCTCACTTGTTGAATTACCTTATGATAACAGGACTTCAGACGTACCGCCTACAACCATACACCGGTTCGGCCATCAGTGACACAATCTGGTTGACATCCTCTCGCTTGACCATGCCTGCTTTAGGTTCTTTTCTTACCAAAGTGAAAAAAGGGGAAAAGCAGTGTGGTCACTAACTATCGTTTCAAAACAGCTAAAGCGAGTGGATTGGCTGAGTCTGACACATCCCTCATATAGTAATCCGTAAATGAGGACTCACAGTGCCATTGTGCAACGGCCATGATGTCCTCTAACGGAACACCATTGTAAAGGGCGGTCGAGGCGGCTATTCCTCTAACATCGTGTGCCCTTACGCCCTGCACCTGGTGCCCAGTCGCCATCTCATGAGTAGTCTGAATGCATTCGACCACCCAACGAGAGATAGTATCCATGGATGCGGCGCCATAAGGCTTTTTATGGCAGATCCACAGATGTCTATCGTTCGACCGTAATGAGTCAGTCCGTTTCTTGTACTTAGTCAAAGCACGGACCGGGCACCAGACACTGGCATCACGATCAAACCTGGTTAACTTCGGTATAATGATCGGTTTGCCGGGATATCTCAAAGATTGGTTCTTTGACATAAATTCTGCTCTTGGCAGAAGACGCAGACCTTCTCCAGAAACAATAAATCGGTTCCTCTCTGCCGAAAGCGCATGGATCTCACTGCGCCTTCTACCTGAGGAAGCTGCCAATAGAAAGACCGCCTTTAGAGTCAAATGCTTTAGACTAGCCGAACGCAACGGTTCGAATGGGTGCTTGGCCAGTACATTAAGCACTAAAGATAGACTCCAGGCTGGAATGACTACCGGTTGTCTCGGGCGGAGATTGCTCATTCCCTTCAACACCACGTTTAACTGGGCCACCTCTGGACTATCCCTGTTGGCTAGACAAGGGATAACTGATGCCAAAGCTGACTTGTATCCAGCAATTGTGACGGGAGCTAGTCCTGTAAAGAACAGCTCACAGAGAAAGTCTGCTATTTGCTGAATAGTGGATTGAAAGGTATCAATACCCTTTTCTTCACACCAGTCTGCAAATCTGTTAACCTTGTTGTTATATGACTTGAAGGTTGACCTCCTTCTCGCAGCCGCGATGAAATCAGCAGCCTGTCGAGAAAAGCCTTCCGACGTGGAACGTTGTTTGACAACATCCACGCAGTCAA
Source organism: Chaetoderma sp. LZ-2023a (assembly GCA_034401795.1). Taxonomy (NCBI): domain Eukaryota; kingdom Metazoa; phylum Mollusca; class Caudofoveata; order Chaetodermatida; family Chaetodermatidae; genus Chaetoderma; species Chaetoderma sp. LZ-2023a. Next base: position 20,957,545 of record CM067360.1, on the reverse strand, counting down.
TTTGAACATTTCGGGACGCTCGTGTAGGAAGCGTCCCTTGGCCTGGGAGATTATGTTCGGAATCTCGGGCAACTGCACAGGATTTTCCACCAGCAGATCTAGAAGATCCGTGAACCACGCCCTGCTCGGCCAATACGGCGCTATTAGCAGGACCAGACACGGTTCCTCCCTGACCTTCACCAATACCTTCGGTAGAAGAATGGTGGGTGGATACGCGTAAGCGTGCATCCCTCTCCAGCTTATCGCCAGAGCGTCTGTATCGACGGCATTTGGATCTGGAGTCGGCGAGACATATGTCATGATTTGAGCATTTTCCTTTGTGGCGAACAAGTCCACGTTGGGTTTGCCCCAATGCTCGAAGATCCATCGTAGAACTGGAGGGTTGAGGGACCATTCTGTTGGCAGGATTCTCTGTCTGCGAGACAAAGCATCCGCCAGAATGTTCAATCGGCCAGGAATATGAGCTGCTTTCAAAACAACCGAGTAATTCCTGCACCATTGAATCAAGTGCCACACCCTGATGCACAGGGTGGGCGACCTGGTCCCTCCTTGGCGATTTATATATGATACTACTGTCGAATTGTCCGACCGTATCAATATCACCTTGCCCCTGATCATCGGAAGGAACTCTTCCAACGCCAGTTCCACTGCCATCATTTCCAACAGATTGATATGCAGCTGACTCTCCGGGAGAGTCCATGTGCCCGAGACCTGGTGTTCTCCCAGGCAGGCACCCCACCCTTCCAGCGATGCATCCGTGTAAACGGACAGCTGGGGGTGGGGTAGGTGCAGCGAAACCCCTATTAGGAGATTCTGACGCTGTTTCCACCATAGAAGATGCGATATTATCGGCTCCAAAACTGGCACCAGTTTCGACAGGGGTTCTGTTCTCTGTTTCCACAGAGACATCAGATACAACTGGATAGGTCTTCGCATTAGAGCAGCGTACGGGATAACCTGCTCCATGGAGACCATCATGCCCAGCATCTGAAGGAACCGCCTTGCCTGAATGTGGTTTCCCACTCGAAAACTCCCGAGGATGGCTAACAGAGACACCACTCTGGGCTCTGACGGGTAAACCCTGCCCTCCTCGAGGTCGAATCGCATCCCCAAATAAACGAAATGTTGAGTGGGTGTCAACTCGGATTTCTCCTCGTTGACTATCCAGCCTAGATCTGAAAGTAACTTCAGAGTCAGAGCAGTATCCACGTTCAACCTGGCTGCCGAGTCTGCCTTGAGCAGCCAGTCGTCTATGTAGGTGTGTAGCGCCACGTTCTCTTTTCTGAGAAACGCTGTCACAGCAAGGACCACTCTTGTGAAAACCCTCGGAGCTGTCGACAGGCCAAACGGGAGAACTGTAAACTCCCATACTTGATTCTGAAACGCAAATCTCAGAAACCTGTGCCAACTCCGATTGATCGGAATGTGGAAATATGCATCTTTCAGATCGATCGATACACACCACATTCCTTTCCTCAATCCCGCCATTACCGACCTCGGTGTTTCCATCTGGAACCGAGGCGTATGGATAAACCAATTTAATGGCCTGAGATTGAGTATGGGTCTCCATCCCCCCGTGCTCTTGGGGACAAGGAACATGTTTGAATAGAAGCCTGGAGTGTTCCGGTTTGCTGGTTTTATTGCTCCCTTCAGAAGCAAACCCGACACTTCCTTTTGAACGGCTTCTAACTTGTCTGGCTCCCTTGGTACGGGTGTCCAGACTGGTGCCAAAGACAGATTTTGTGGCGGAAAGTCCCACCACTCCGGCATGTAACCCTGGGATAACCATCCCAGGACCACACTGTCTGACGTCACACCTCGCCAAACCTCGACGAAACGCATGAGCCTTGCACCCACCATAGACGCCTCGACGTCTAACGGGGTTGTCCGGCTCGCAGTCCGCCCCCCCCCCCCCTTTCTTAACGAGAGAGAGTGAGAACCATTTCGTTCTAGGTACGACGGGTATAACTGGCACCGCTGTTCCTGTCGCACAGGTGCGGTCCAGGCGGATATGAAGGGAGCTTGCGTACCCTCAGGTACGCTTCGGCCCCTTCTGTCCGCCCTTTGAGGCCTTACCCTTACCCTTCCCCTTACCACCTCTAGGGCGGTCAGGAGCAACATTGGGGAGGGTAGGCGCCTCTACAGCCTTCCTGGGTTTCTTCACCGGCGGCGGCTCCGAGAACCCAGCCGAAACAGACGTCGCAATAGGCCTGGCTTTCGCCTTGCCCTTATGCTTTTTCTGTTTCTTTGAAGGCTGTCCGGTTAGCGGCTTGCCCACAGCCCCTAGTGCGTGCGCTTGCCGCACCAGCTCTAGCTGGAGATTTACCGCTAACCGATTCTGCGCAATACTGGCGGTGTCCTCTAAGATGGCCCGCGCTTGGCCACCAAAGATGCTAGGCCCTGTCAGGGGCGTCCCAAGAAGACGCTCCCTGACTGCCGTAGCCGGACGCATATGGTCAATGACCATTTGCCTCCTGGACTTCGTCACACGCGCTTGCACCCTTGCCAATGCGTCCATTGACAGCACCAAGCCGTCATTAACGCACGATAGCGCCACAGGTGGCACAGGGTGGCCTGCCCCCGCTTCAGCCCACACCGACTGAAGTAGACGATAGGAGTGATTGACAGCGCTCATGGCTGCCCTCACACCCTCATCGCATAGGGCCAGGACTTCTTCCTGGTGTACCTGGGCCGTATCCACTAGTGCCGGACCTGGACCACCCGACCCGGCACTCTGGACGCCCAGTACCCATCGGTCATCCTCCGTGACCGACGGGACTACACCATACCTGTCGTATTCACCCCGCGGAATACGGCACCTTGCCCGCACCTCCCTGGAGGCCGCAGGGAGCTGACCATTGGTCATTAGTTGTTTACTATAAATAGCATCCAACAAATCAATGAACCGTGGATCCAGTCCCACTGACTGGATCCGGGCCGCGGGCAAAATCCCCGTCCTAATCGACGCAACCGACGGACGGGGCGCATCTTCATCGGCCGTGGCCGAAACCACAGACGGGTCAACTCTGGCTAGTCACGCCAGAGCATCAGACCAATCTAACTCCGAAGAAGATACCCCCGCAAACACGTCACCCGTTGACATGCTTACGGGTCTGCCAGCCATGGCCTCCCGGCCAGGAGCCACGGCTGACACGCCAGGCACTCCGCTACCACATGGTTCCGCCGCCACCCCATGAAACACTCCGGTCCATGGGGTAGGTCCGCACGGAAAACCGTACGGACCCGTAACCGCACGGACCCGTAACCGTCGCGGAACCATAGCCGGCCACGGGCGCCAACGGCACCCCATGTCCGGCTGCCGGACCAGGCGAGATAGGTGAGTACCACGCCTGGCCCGGCACACCGGTTCCCCTGACGGCTGGTGACAAACCAAGACGCGCGGAACCGGTGCACGGTAACGGATTGGCCTCAGCCGCAGGCGGAGCCGCTGACCTGGCTTGCGCCAAACCAGACAAATGGAGGCCGGTTCCGTCCAGGACGGAATCAACCTCCATATTCTCCACCTGCGGCTTCACGGGCCGCAGCAACCTCTCCTCCTCGGCCTCATCGTCTTCAGACTCCGAAGAGCCGTCACTAGGCGGACGGCTCCCACACCTGACGGACCGGCCACCGCTACTGGACCACCCGGAGGTGGCCGCAGAGAGACAGAACCCGTCTGGCCGAAGCCAGACGGACCCGCCAGGGGGCCTTACGAGACGGCCCCCTCGGTAACCAGTCCAGAATCCTGTCCGAAGACAGGATCCGTACCAGGCATGGGGAGAAACTGCCCCCCAACCTTTGGTAGCAGGGACGACACCAGCGTGGGCAGAACGCTATGCAGAAAACCCTGCATAGCCGGACCAAACCACGCCGGCGGTGCCATCTCCGCCACCTCCAGCTGGGGACGTGGAGCACCCCCACCGGCCGAACCGGGCGCTCCACGATTTCCTCTCGGACCGCCTGACCCCGCGTCAGACCCAGCCAAGTCCTTCTGGGCAAGGAACTTAACCATCGTTTCGACGGACCACACTGCACAAACATTACACCTATGATCTATATTACACAGGGCACACCTAAAACAGACATGGTCCTTGAACATTACACGGACAAACTTATGGCAGTCGTCACATGATGGCGGGGCTGGCTTGGCCTATAAAATAAGCACAAACCTACAATAAACAAGCGGAACGAGACACGGATGGAAGGCAGACAATTAATTTTCAAATATTTTGACTCATAAATTAACCGTAACCTCCCGCACCCCACCCCACCCCGCCACGTTACAACAACGATCGCATTGACTATGACGACAAGAATGCGGCGGGCACAACACACCCATAATAGATCCTACAGGATGTGTAACGGCTCCAGGAATCATATCGCATAGCATTCAGGGTATATTTACTAATCAATATAAATTATACTCCTAACGAACGCAGCACGATATGTGAAGAAAACAACAAAATGTATAACAACTGCTGTCTCACACGGTAAAACCGCAGACCCCGCATCTACTCAAGAATTTTGAAACCAACGATCATTGCAAACCGATCGTGATCGCACGTAAACTTGATCATTCTAAAGTTTCCGGTACCATTTTTTAGTACGCAGCACCCAGAACAAGATGCGCGAATTAATGAAAAAATTTTTCTTCACATAAACATCCGAGCGACCGGGTGTGACGTCACCCGCTCGGATTCTACGGAGAACGACGTCAGCCGATATTCGTGTTAGAAATACTGTAGCAAACACCTATTTTCATATCTGCCGATCGCCTGTTGGGGTTTAAAGAAGGCGATCGTCTGGCATATATCGTTGCTAGCACACGTCCCAGATTCTATGGGGTTAGAAATTGGAACATGCGACACAACGAAATTTAGAGACCTAAGTCTTTTAACTATGGATATAAAGAACAATACAACCTGGTTGTCTTGGGCGGTATTCTCCATAGTCCTTAGTTATCCTTTCAGAACACACAAACTATCACTGATTAAAGACTTAGATTCTTTTTAAAAAACACTAAAATCCTTAATGCGAAAAGCATGTATTGCACTTGTTGCTATGCAAACAAGAATGAGCTCTATGGTAAACGGGTACTCGGCAGTGGGGAGCCGGGTACCCGGTTCCCAGGAGTCGGTAAAGCTTTCTAAGTCTATAATCCTAGAGCCGCTGTCAGGGCCAGCTGTATATCAGAAGTAACAGAATGGTGAGTATTGATCGAAGGAGAAACAATGTTCTCTGCAGACATGGGGTCAAATACGCTTCATCAAATACAAATACGGGATTCTAAATTTTTTCAAATACAAACGGAAATACGCCATTTTCAAATTTACCAAATACAAATACAAGGACTCAAATGCAAATACACTATATTATCGTATGGTACGGGGCACTTAGTAGTATGAAAGATTAGAACTCTGTGATATTCAGCAGAACAAGATTTAGTAATCAAAATATAAAATGTCTATGGTAAGCAATGAATAATTACTTAATATATACATGCATATCATTTTGCATAAATAATGTATACAATCCTTAAAATCCTTTCTTTTGACAATTTACTTTTGGCTTATTTTGTTAAAAGAATGCTCAATTTAGTCTAAGAAAATGTTCATTTGCAGATCAAGAACATTTTTTTTTTGAAAATTTATGACTGAAATGACTAGCTAAGATATTAAGCCAGTCATTCCAGTGGTAAGTTTTCAAAAATACCTTTCTTGGTCTACAAATGGCCATTTCTCAAGGCCACTGCAGAAGCTGTGTTCACTGATATGCCTGATATAGGATTAAACAGAGTTGCACCAAAAACATTAAATTTTCAAATCGCTGATCCGATAGGTTGCAGCGGTCTGGTCTGAATATTTTGCCAGCTATGCTGAACAAACGCTCCATGGAGCAGATGATGCTGGGATTGCAAATACGTTGTATGCAATTTCAGAAAGCTGGGGATAGTACGCTTTCTTATCTTCCCAGAACTCTAATGGGTTTACAGAGTAATCAAGACACGGTTCCTGAAGGTACATGTCAACCTGTGAACTGGCAGTGTGTAACTTTGTGATAGGTGCTGTGGTGGCCACCTCTCCCATGAAACTGAAGAGATTTGGTCTACTGGGTGGTGAACTAATCGCCCTAACAGAAGATTTGACTGGATTCAGATGCTCTACTTCCTCAATGAGAACTTGGCATAGGTTCTGTTTCTCGTCATCAGTGCACCATGAAAGACGAAATCTGGGATCCAATACAGATCCTAATGTGAACACATCAACTGATTTGTATTTACTAAGGCGCTTATCTATAGAAGACTTTAATGTCTGGACTAACTTGAACTGAAACTTCTCTGCTAGTTGACCAACCTCTACTCGTAGACCACGGATACTGGGCACCAGAAGACCAGCAGTGAAAATATTTTGTCCTTGTACTAAATTTGTTGCAGTTTCAAATGGAGTTAAGATGTCACAGAGCTCTGTTAAAATGTTGAGCTCATACTTAGTTATTATATTTGCATAATCTAACTTATCAAGTACCTCTGGCTTAACTTTCAACAAGGATCGAACCATCATGAGCTGGCTATTCCAGTGAGTTGCATTATCCATCTGCAACTTTAATTCACCCTCTAGAACCTCAGATGCTTTGCTTGAGTTGCGAACATGTGCCACCAGTTTAGATACTTTGGCTAACACTTTAGCGATTTGTCCCGCATCCTTAAGTCCATCCTTAATTACGAGCTGCAGAGTATGTGCAAAACAAGGGTAATGGGTATTTAGACCATCTAGAAGGCCATCGTTACTTTCTTCCAGATCACTAAGTGGATCACTATCGAAATCACTGTCTGACGTGTCACACTCTACTGCCTCTGTGTTAGCAACACCCGGAAGTGTGACAAATGCGCGGGTCATGTTTGATGCATTGTCTGTGATGATAGCGGCCACCTTATCAACAATCTCAAATGTAGCAATAGTCTCCTGACATTGGATTCTGATGTTCTCCCTGGTGTGAGAGCCACGGAATCGCTTACAACAGAGCATAGCACTCATCAGTTTGCGATTGTGGACAAAGTGACACGTAATCCCGATATATGATCTCATATCCCTACTGGACCACATATCGACTGTCAAGCAGATATTGCTCACAGAATCTAGTAATGCCTTCAGATGGTAGTGTGTGTTGGCTGTCGCATCTGGAATTAACTTTGTACTTAGATGTTTAGGACTGGGCATAACAACGCTAGGGTTTAGCGAGCTGACAAATGAATGGACTGCCTCGCTATCCACAAATGACAATGGAAGAAGGTCATGAGCTACCAGATGTACAAGTTTGTCAGTTGGTTTCCATTTAGATGGTGTAACAATCACAAAGCTGGTTGCGGCAGGCTGTTTCTCCTCAGTCTTCGGCTTATTCAAATCCTTGTGTATATCAGGATGTAAAAATATACATGCATAATATATTTAATATTTGAGCGTATTTGACTGTATTTGAGGCAAATACAGCAAATATGATGACCAAATACACATACGAATATGCCATTTTCAAAATCACAAAATACAAACACGCAAAATTGGCGTATTTAAATACAAATACGTATTTGACCACATCCCTGGTTCTCTGGTAGGTTGTTCCAGTAGTTTACTACTTTTATGTTGAAAAAGCACTTATGGGTGTCACTGTTAAACCGCTGTTTGTGAAGCTTGAAACTGTTTTCTCATGTACGCTTGCCATCATCTGATGGTAGTAGCTGTTCATGGGTCAAGCTGTACATATCATGGGTGTACCTGTACACTTCGATGAGGTCACTGCGCAAACATCTGTAGATTAGACTTGGAAGTTTCAGTGCTCTGAACGCTCTTCGTATGGTAGGGTCTTTGGTGCCTGATATCATCTTCCTCGCACATCGCTGCGCTCTAACCAAGCTTTTGAACAGCAGGAGGAAAGTCAATGGATTCATGAAGTCAAAAGATCTTCTTGTCACGCCGACTATTTTATGAGCCTTGCTGGCAGCAATCTCAGCGTTTGTTGAACCTCGGGGCATTATCGACATGTACATATAGTTCCTTTTCACAGTCTTTCTTCGAGCGTTACAACTTGTTGTCCTTCTTCCATGCTGTACTGGAGCTTGCTGTTGGATCTCCCCAGATGCATGACTTTACATTTGGACGCGTTGAAACGTAGCTGCCATACATCTGCCTAGTCTTTCAGATTGTTGAGATCTTTCTATAGTAGCACTTGATGTTTCGCTGTTATTTTTTAGAAAAGCTTAGTATCGTCAGTGAACAGCTTTATCATACTGGTTACTACTGGGTACATAACTCAACCCTGTAGTATGAGCCGCTAAAAGTTTTAAAGTGTGGGGGTGGGAAAGAATGAAAAAAAAGCAACAAAAAACTTTTAGCCATTATCCGCACATTGCACAACTCATATGTGTGAACTTTTAGATCGCCGAGCAGGACCTACAGGAGTACAGCGTCACAACAGATGACAATGAAAATACTAAGGTTTAATAATATTAGGATGGTGCAAGATTATCCTCAGGTGGGACTTTGATGGTGACTATGATTTTTATAGCAGTATTTTCCGTTAAACATAAAAAGGTGTGTCAACATGAAATAGTTCCAAAGCAGAAAAACTATTGTCACCAGTTTTCGTATATGACAGAATGAGGAAAATCACATATCCTGCTACTAAGGCCTGTAAACTCCTCTAACTGTTCAAAAAGGTTACTCCGCAATAAAAAATGTAAGCACCGTTGAGCAAAATTTTGCAAAGACACATTCACGGAAACGCATTACACTATTAAAACATCTCCAATTTTTTGGTAACAGATAAAAGGTCATGGAGTTTTAAATGGCTATCGAGACTAGTAACTTACAGGTATTTCTGGCAACCCGTATATTGCCGATTCCATCGCTTTATTTTGATTAAATAGTGTTTTATTACTCCATGTTTTCTGCAAGTTATCTTAATAATACATTGCGCATGCGTATACTTCCGTAAACCAGCCAAATGCCCGGATATAGATTTTTTGCTGTGTACTTTTCCGAAAATTATGGGAAATACCCCCATTACCTTTTTTTTTATGACGTCACACGTGGTGAGATTATTTACGTTGTACGGATTTCCTAACACGTCAGAAACCATAGATCTAAAAAGCATAGATCGCCCATGCCCCTCTCAAAAACGGTATTTCAGACAGTATTTTCTCGGGTAACAATGGGGCTACAGTGATGTAACTATGTGTTTGTTCACCTTGGATGTTTTCGCTCCAAGTGCCGGAATCGATGGTTTTAAGTGGCGCATTTATAAAACCTGTGTTGTGGATATCCTTATCCCACTTAGTCACATTTGCAACTTATCCCTAGCACAAGGCATTTCCGAAATGACAGAAAAATTATTGAATCACTGGGAAAAAACAAAGTATAATAGGCATCTTCTTGGACCTTTCAAAAGCTTTCGACACTATCAATCACCAGATCTTACTAGAAAAGCTTGCCTGTTATGGTATAAGAGGCAGTGCATTCACCTGGTTTTAGAACTACCTAAGTAAAGGAACACAATGCATACAATATAATGAGATATGGTCTGAAAACAGGCAATTAAATCGTAGTGTTCCTCAGGGATCTATTCTTGGTCCTCTGCCGTTCCATTTTTACATGAATGCTCTACCTAACATATGCAAGCACATGCCATTAATACTGATCGCTGATGACACAAATTCTTTTTGCTGCGATGACAACATAGACACCGTATACAAAAAAGCAAATAAAGAAATAGAAGAAATTACTAACTGGTTTGCAATCAAAAAATTCTCATTGAATGTTGACAAAACAAATTATATGTTATTTACAAATCTCAAACTAAAAAAGATGAAATTTCAAAAATCTACATAATCAAAAAAGAAATTGAGGAGGCCCCATTTGCCAAATTTTTGGGAGTATATTTGGATAAACATTTAACCTGGGCCAAACAAATCGAGACGGTAACATCAAAGGTTGCAAGATGCATAGGTGTCATACAAAGGCACCAGCTACAATAAAAACTCTATACTGCATGCACCCTTGTTCTTACGCATCTCACCTACTGTAATGCTATCTGGACGAATAACGGCAAAAGCAACCTAACAAAATTACAAAGCCTACAGAAGAAGGCACTAAAACTCTTTTCTAAACCAGAAAAGGGCCAGAATATATTCAAGCAGAAAAGCTATTAAAACTAACGGACATAGGCAAACTACAGATGTATACCATTGTAAAGGAGTTTCACCACAATACATTACCACAATCCATAGCCTCCAATTTCACACTAAGCACCGACCTCCACACAATCTACACACTCAATTTACCTGAACAGAAATAGGAAAACGACGAGTTACTATTATAACAGTCACAAAATTATGGAACAGCACCAGTACAAAAATATGCGATAGAATATTAAACCAGAAATCCTTTAAGAAGATTGCCAGGGAATCTATGATCGACAAATACTAAATTAATATATTTATACCGGATGGTCATAGATTCTCTGCTAATTAATGATAATACAAACCTAAGACATTCCACCACCACCACCACCACCACCACTATAGATAAACTAACCTAACCTAATAATTGAAGTAATAAGTCTAAACATAAACAGACTTTACTGTTTACTTTCACTACTACTACACTTAAATAGCCCACACACGATCAACGCATCTGTCGATTCCTAACAACTCCAACTATCTCAACTTTTTATGACAGTGATGAGCTTTTCACTGCCCCCCCCCACCCACCCTTAGTAGCATACAAAAGTCCTATGTAATAATAAACCACTACAAACTAAATTTAAATAAAATGAGATAATGATGTAATTAGGAAGTATATGTATAATATATGTTTATTTAAGTCAGTAACTATGTATGTGTGTATGTAAATATGAATGCCATAAATATGTGTTTGAATGTCGTGTGTTTTATGTTTGTGCACATAGTGGCATATATCTATGTAAACATCAAAGCAGGGACAGCCCTACCCACGCATCGCTTAATGGAAGACATATATATCAAAGACATGTATACATGGCATATATATCAAAGTTCATATCTGGACTCCTCAAAACATACCAAGAAAGTCCTGGACTTCCTATTATTGGCCCTGATATCTCTAAAAACAATGCTTTTAACCAAATTATATGTATTTGAACCATTTTAGACTTTCATGTTTCTAGCTTGGACTCCCAATAGCATTATCCAGGAAGCCCCAGACTTCCTGTATTTAGAAGTCAGTTGAAGCCCTGGTATATGTGTATATGTATATGTGTATATGGCTGTATGGCTAATAAAATCCCCAAATAGGTTAATTTACTGGCTAATAAATCCAGAAGGGTAGTCAGGTCCCTGTATAAGTATTCACATCAAGGTAGCTGTTTAGCATTCTGTCACTGTGCCATTGTCTTGTGTGCCATATATATGGTAATGTAGAAATGTTTTGTAATGTGTGTAAGGAGTCCATCACTCCATAGGCCATGCCTTTGATGGACTGCCTGTTTAGAGTCTATTTATATGTATAGAAAACCATGAAATAAAGCAACTTTGAACTTGAACTTGAAAGTTCGATTCGCCCCGTGGTGGTCATTCCGCACCAATAGATTTTTTTACTATAGGCCATAAGGGGGTGGGGCGGGGAGGCCATTGTTATTAATGAATTGTAATGATGCTTCGGCCTGCCTTTTGATGAATTGCGGTAAATGTAGGAGGTGTACTCTAAATGTAATTCATGTATACAAATAAGTACATATTCCGTGTGACCTTTACCTGGCATCCTTTATCTATACACCTGTGCAAAAGCTAAGCACCAGCAAAAACAATAGAACGTAGAAACATGATGGTACAACTAGGCTGCCATACTTTTTTTCCCCGCGTTAGCTGACATAATTCCAAGTACGAAATGCACATGCATGCATGACTTCACGCCGCTTGATGTCCGTGCGTGGCGGGAAACAGCACACGTGTTCAGTTATGTAAAAGTCCAGTTTGAGGTGTAGAACATTACATACAGATTTAGGCGACAAGATTAGGAATTTTGTGTTCATGACCGTGGTTTATTTGTACAGAGAGAATTAGCTCTTGATTGTGAACCGCTATGGCAAGACGAAGGTTAAGTGATCGTGTGAAATGGCAAATCATAGGCATGCATACCACTGGTATGTCATGCAGAGAGATTGGCAGACAGCTGAACATTAACCATACTGTAATCAGTCGTTTGATTGCAAAACATGGGCAAACTAACGAGGTGAAGGACAGGCCTAGATCTGGAAGACCGAAGAAGACTACTGCCCGTGATGATCGAGCCCTAGTACGCCTTGTTAGGAGATCTCCATTCACCAACAGCAGAGTGCTCAGCCAGCAATGGGAAACGCGCAATAGAGTGTCAATGTCTACCGTCAAAAGGAGACTGTATGCTGCTGGCATGAAAGCTAGGAGACCTGTCAGACGTCCTCTCCTCACTGCACACCACAAAGAGGAGCGTCTGAGGTGGTGCAACGAAAGAAGACACTGGAACATGAGATCCTGGAGACGGGTAGACTGGTCCGATGAAAGTCGGTTCCTGCTTCATGCCACAGATGGTCGAACTCGTGTATGGAGGTCCAGACGCACGGCGTACGACCAACGTAACATCATGGAAGAAGTTCCATTTGGTGGAGGTTCCGTTATGATATGGGGGTGCATCTCATTTGATTGTAAGCTGGATCTGTTGACTGTACCTGGAACACTAAATGGACAAAGATATCAAAATTCCATACTGGATAGAGTTGTGGTCCCTCATTTTGTAAATCATGCACCTGGAACCCACCCTATATTCATGGATGACAACGCCCGACCACATCGTGCTAGAGCTGTGCATGAATACCTCCGCCAGAATGCCATCGAAACCCTACCATGGCCAGCAAGGAGCCCTGACATGAACCCTATTGAGCATATCTGGGACATTCTGGGAAACATGGTGAGAAGGAGGGATCCTCCTGTGCAGAACCTACAGGAATTAACAGACGCACTCCATCTTGAATGGCAACGAATACCACAATGGCGTATCAGTCGGTTGGTGACCAGCATGAGACGTCGTGTCCAGGCCGTCATCCAGGCACAAGGTGGATATACCCGGTATTAATAATGACAGTCTCAAACTCGTGCACAGATGTTAAACTTCGTTTTCAGACACCATTAAAGACAATCTAGCCACGTGTGTCAACTGTAGGGCAATAGTTGTCAGTTGTGTCAACGTAACCATATTCAGGCCTCGTTTTCAAGTTCAAACAAAAACATACAGTGTTTCCCCACCATCATAATCAGCATTCTTCTTGTTGCATTATTACCTCTTGCACTAAGATGGATGGGTACATACATGTTTCTGCTATTGCTTTCTTCATAGCACATGAATATACCCTCGCATGTGCGTAAAAATAGGGTGGTGTTTAACTTTTGCACAGGTGTATATATAGGCATAATTATTCACGCCACTGAAGGCCTGTGTGAGTATCGCGGTTGGTGCTGTGCGTGCGTACGTACGTGCGTGTGTGCGTAGGAATCCTTTAAGATAGAATCACCAAATTTGGCACATACATTGATATTATGAGTGGCTAGAAAAATCTAGTTTGGGGTCAAACGGTAAAAATTCGAGGTCACATGTTCACTTAGTGCATCCCGAAATACGGATTTTTAGCCATAAATCGGGAACGAAAGTGGGTAGAATAAGCACATTCGACACATACATTGATATGCTGAATGGCTAGAAAACATGCATTTTAGTTTGGGTTAGATTGTCAAAAATGGCGGTCACTGGGTCATTTAGTGCATCCAGAAATACACATTTATAGCCATAAATCGGGAACGCGAATGGGTAGAGTCACCAAATTTGGCACATACATTGATATTATGGGTGGCTAGAAGAATTCTTAGTTTGGTATCAAAGGCTCAAAATTGAGGTCACAAGGTCACTTAGTACATTACGAAATACATAATTTTAGCCACAAGTCGGGAGCGCAAGCAGGTAGAATCACCAAACTTGGTATATCCATTCATATTATAGTTCGATGGATTTCAGGACAAAGCATCAAATATCTAGGTCACGGGGTTACGAAGTGAACACCAGAATACACCTTTGTGTCCAAAACTCTGGAGTGCAAGAAGGCAAAGTCCCCAAATTTATCACACACCTTCATATTACGACAGTTCATGACTGTTTGCAGTTTGAGGTCAAAATATTTAGGGCACGTGGATCACTAAGTGCATTGCTAAGACAGGGCGCAAAAGGCGTGTCAGCATCCCCCATCAAGTGCATTGTAGTTTTATTTTATTATTACAGCCGTCAAAGATCGATGCTCCTGCCGATGTTGTTAATGAGTAGTTTTTGCATGGTGGTGGCGACGGTAAATTGAATTATTGTATGACGTGCGCGAGTGCTGAGGTTTAATAATAACTTGTTTTTCGGACTTTGACGCAGTGCGTCCGTGCGTGCGTGTGTAAATAAATAATTACACACGTGATATGTGCATAGAGGTTACGGTTTGAATTAACCCCTTAACACACAGTCTAGCCAGATTCGGCTTCCATAGTGGTCTTGAGAAATATAATTAATTATTTTGCAGACCGATAGACTATTTCTGAAAAATTAACGCTGGAATGACCGCTTCGTTAAGTGGTAAAAGTTTTAAAAAAAATAGTCTATCGGCCACCGAATTGAGATTTACTATGAGACAATTGGAATTTTCCGTAACAAATTTCTGTGTTAATGGGTGTAATTCTACTCAAGCTTAGACACCCCCTCTCATGTTTAAGCTATTATATATCGTCCACATTAGTTGATTTGATCCTATAGTTACAGGCCTTTGGTAGTAAATATTATGCGTAATTACAAAACAATGGATTAATCAGCACGACTCAAATCAAACAGTTTAGTCAATTGCCGCCCCCACCCCCAAACCCCACTTGCTGTACGCACAAGCGAGGGCGCTAAATCTTCAGTTGAGTCAGTTGACCACCACCACCACGACAACCACCACCAAAAACGACACTAACCACCACCACCACCACCACCACCACCGCCGCAACCACCACCAGCAGTGACACAAACCACCAGCGCCACCACTACCACCTCCACCACATATCTGATGTCTAATCATATGTAGGGAAAAGAACTGAATTCTTACTGTTTGGATTTGATTGATAATCATTCAGTAAAATCTGTTTCAAAATAATTAGATGTTAACTACAGCTTTTGAATCTATGGATTTAAAATTATCTGACTGGACGTTATCTGACCGAAAGTTGTTGCTGGATAGTATACAGAATGGTGTGTGTATATTTCTGCCAAAAAATGTGGTACGGCAACAACTGCACTTCCATTCACTCAAAAACAATGATGTAATGTTATTTATCATATATACCTAACATTTAGCCTACCTTATGACATCAAACATCACTTGCCACATGTTTGGTCTGGTTCGATTTGAAACAAAACAGTAACACTTATTAACATTATTAAATAGATGTATGATGTATGATTGCTGTCAGTGGCGGTGGCGGGGTGGGGTGGCGCCAGGGGGCTAATCACCCAAATAATTTGGTAGGTTAGTAATGTCTTTATCACCACCCTTTTCAATCTTGGTCAACCGCCTCCATTTGGAATACTCACGACTCCAAATTCAGGAGATGCCCTCTGAGAGCATCTAGATTTCACAATTTTCCTGTGGAGGCCCCACCCCACCTGCAACAAACTATTAATGGCCTATTAATGGGAGATGAATATCCTCTCTTTTTACCCAATTTCTTCTGAAAAAGTACAATTCTACACTTACCATCTTACAAGCAGATATAAGTTATGTCTGCTTGTAAGATCGCAAATGTAGAATTTGATTTTTTTTCAGAAGAAATTGGGTAAAATACGATAAATTCCCAACCCCGTAAAGGGGTGTGGGTGGTGGTGGTGGTGGTGGTGGTGGTGGTGGCATATTCACCAACGGGTTTCTTTTCCTCATCTATGAAGTTCACATCGTTAGCATATTCCATCTCTAGCAGCATAACTAGTATGGACACTGGGGGTTTGGTCTTGTGGAATTTTGCCGCACAGATTTCAATGCAGCAGCCAGGTAACAGGTGAAAGGCACAGGGGATCGACCATCTCCCTGTGGGGAGCCGATTGATGTCTCAAACTCTACAGACTTCACTGACTTGACTCGTACTCTCAGCTATGTGGCTGCAAGTAGTAGTCTCTAGTCGTAGCTCATCTTCATTGCAACTGGCCTGGCATAGTACGTCTAGGATCTGTGAGTGTTTAATTGTGTCGAAGGCTCGTGACATGTCACTGCCCATTTTGTGGAAATCCTAGTTTTTGAACATGACTACTGACACAAACATGCATTGCGCCTATATAATGTCTAAGCAGTTCCGTCCATGTTTGAAACCACTTTGACATGATCCAGTGAAGTTATCGATCTTGTCTCATTGGATATGATTTCCCGCATGCTGTTGAGGCGCACAATGAGCTGCAGATTGGATGTGGGGTCAGGTGGCTTCTTGGGCGTGGGTAGCGTGATAAGATTGCCTTGGCCTACAGCATCGATGGGAAGGTGGTACATAAAAGCTGAACTGATTAGGTGTGTGATCGGTTTTGAGATAATGTCACTTGCATATTTGAATGGTTCATTGCTCATGCCATCAGGTCCATATGTACACTGTAGTTGTTTTTAATTATTGTATTAGTTCTATGAACCCTGTCATTGACGACGCATTGGCACTATGATATAGCTCAGTCATCATCGGAATGTAATTTGTATCCTTTTCACTTTTGGACCTGAGTGGGTTTCGAACCAAGGCAAATCTGCGGCACCTTCCATCTAGTGCTCGGGAGGCGATTACTCTAACCTCTAGCCAACCATCCAGAGGACAAAACTCTTAATTGAATGTAACTGATGGTGTGCATTCCAGATATCATTGCTTTACGTTTCTGTGATCCCTCCTGCTATATCACTAGGCACTCGCATGTAGTTTTCAACCTGAGTGGGGTTCGAACCGAGGCAATTCTGCGGCATCATCCGCCTAGCGCCTGGGAGACAAGTACTCTAACCACTAGCCCACCATCCAAGAATAACGCCTCTTTCACCGGACTATCTTTCAATTACACGTCTCACAACCACATGAACTGACTGAAAGTGATGGTGCACATTCCAGATATTATCGCTAGGCACTTGCATGTATGTAGCTTTTAACTATGTCATGCATTAGTTCTATGAATCATGTCATTGACGACACACTGACACTAGGCTATAGCTACGTCATCACCTGAATGTAATTTTTACCTTTTTCAGTTTTCAGAAATTCTGTGATACCTTCTGCCATGCACGCACGCATGCACGCACGCGCGCACATGCCCACACACACACACACACACACACACACACACACACACACACACTCACTCACTCACTCTCTCTTTCTCTCTCTCTCACACACGCACGCACGCACGCACGCACGCACGCAGGGTAAGTAAACGACTGGGGTATCTAGAACATAATATTTCATGTATTCTTTGTTCACCTGCCAGGAAATTGTCCAGCTGTGCCACAGCCTGTAGAGCTTTGCAAGCCAGGTAATGCAGCAATGAAAATGATCACCTAATCCCCGGAATTACCCGTAATAAAGCATGTTTCCATTCCTAATTGTCCAAGATGATATAGCACCAGTATGACTACATATGTATCTGGAGGCATGTTATACATATATGGTAATTCCACTTTTTGCAGCATACAATGCATGCAAGAATATCTGCCTATGTTTTCTCTGTGGATAGGTGTGTTGCATCATGCTGGTTTGATGCAGCTCCGACTTGTGTTGACACTACAATGCCTCCATCCTTACCACTGAATTGCTCCAAAGTTTTCTGACCTAAGTATAGTCAGATGTTTTGTTTTCTTTCTGTGTAAGAACTGGTTCAAGACGTCTCTTATTGGAGATGAATTAGTACATATGTAATGTCTGTCACTTACTGTCTTGATCACGTGGCAATCTCGAGCTTTCGGCTTCAGTGTGATACCAATATCATAATGATCCAATATAGCATACGCCACATCATATCCTCGGACTTTGCTATCAAGTACAGAAAGAAATCCACGAGTTATGTCTAAACATGTTGTAATATTTCCGTGTTTGAATGGAATTTCAAGTAGAATATTGTATATGGTCTGTGAATGAATCATCCAAGATAAATAGTGTGGAATGGCATAAATAATCTGATTAAGTAACACACTTTGTCCAATATACAAAATGTGATGAAAGGCTGTCGATGGTGTAGACAAATGATAGTGGGAACACTGCGAGTGGGGGTGAGGGTGGGGGGGGGGGGGAGGAGTAGGTACTCATCTCAGAAGCAACGCTATGTTCCCGTTTAACCTTCAGCCAGTCTCTATGTAGGTAGTAGATCAGATCCTCTGAGATACTTTCAATTTGTAACGAAACAGCTTCATGGAGTTTCAATGACTCAGACATACTTGTGTGTCTGCAATCCATTAGTGACCTAAATAAGAGTACGTCAGATACAGTGTATGTACGTGGGATGTTGGCTTGGCTATAGTAGCAAAAGGCTCCAGGTAAGAACAGTCCAATAGTTTTCAAAATAATCAACACCTGTTCATGTTTCTTTAAAAGTTTAAATGGAGCGCTATGAGATTTTCACCAAAAATTACTACACCGTAAAAACTTAATTTCCTCAACAAAACCAAAACACCTGTTACAATCTTTGGACTTGTCTCGTAAGGGGAAGAGGGTACTATTGCAATCGATCTGTTCATCCATCTCATCTGTCCGTCTGAGTCCGGATCTGTATCACAAGAACTACTGATCCAATCTGATTAAAATTTTAACATAACAAAGGAACTTGCTGTTCAAAAGGATATCCAGACTTTGGCCATGATCCAAAAACATGACCTCCTCCAGATCAGATCAAATCCCGGATCTGTGGATATCTCGTAAGCTACTGGTCCAATGTTCAGCTCGAATTTAACACAGGAAATGGTGTGACCATAGCGTTGGGCGTGATCCGAAAGAATTAAAAAAATTCCCCAAAAATCCAGATAATATTAAAATCAGGAAATTCGAAAAACCTTTTACAATGTGATAAAAACAGGAGTGCAAGGGTCTGCAATCTCTGATTGCTCTTATTTTTAAATGCTAACTGTTCGCATTGGCATAGGCAAGTTCGATCTTGTCAAATCAGCCAGCTACATTTGAAACTTTTAAAACACATTACTGGCCACATTCCCAATATGGACATTAGTTCATTAGAGCATGCAATCCCTCGACCATCAGAATGATTCATCTCAAAATGAAATTCTAAAAGAACAGTTTATTATTTTGAAAACTAAAGGACTACCTGAACTATATTCTGATAGCGCGATGTAGTAACCTATCAATGAGAACTCGGCTAGTATGGAAAGATTTGTTGTGTGGGGATGATAAACAACCTTGGTCAAATATTAGCAGTTACTCATCAACTCAATGCAACCAGTGACTACTTCGAATATAACTATATGACATGTCATAGTTGACTTAAGCACCTATCTGAGTACGAACATTGGCCATTTAAAGAGTTACTCTAGTAAACTGAGTAACAATGTGTTGCCCGTAAAACTTGACGATATTAAGGCCAACTCAATCAGCTAGTGCGCAACGGCATTATATACTGTGGGGATGGTTGTCACCCTATTGACACCAACCGACTCACCTAGTGTGGAAAGGCTTGTTGTGTGGATGACTGACAACCTATTAAGGCCGACACACCAGCTCTGATTCGGTTAGTGCGCTAACACATACAAGGAAATGAGATTGGCTGGCGCTCTAACTCAGTATAAATTAATATAATGAGAATGGAACGTGTTTGTTCTCCATCTCCTACCAGTACCCTACACACTAATTCTTACGATTTTGAAATACAAGATGGTGTATTATCTCCCAGCAATGTCCCATAGAGAACAGAGCGATGATTGCACTGATGAGTTGGCCTATTAACCATTGAAGTTCCTTGTTCAGCACAACATCTTTGCATCTTTGTTGTTCTTATGTCATCCCGCCTTCAAGTGAGGTCATCACGTGGGTTACCATGAATCACGTTGGATTTCAATTTTTGATGGAATCATCGAACCATATAAGGAATCCATGATTAAGAAGGAAGTCACTCTTCCTAGAGCTGTAGTTATCGCATGTCTAGAATCTGTTCCAGCGCAAGTCTTCAACTCTAATGAACCTCTAATCAATTTAGCCTAGGGAGATTGCGTGGGATGGTCGTGTCCTATACGCTCATTCCAGACGTCAGCATTTGAAATGGTGTCGTCCACGTTGACACCACATCTACACATCACCTAGTATGTCTGCAGGACTTGATCTAATACAAAAGGAACAGGTCAAAAAGCTATTGCTACATTACAGTGTTTCTTTTATTCATCAGGGGATTTGGACCTGAGTGAGACTCGTCTAGTTAAACACTGCAATGATACACAAGGACATCGTTCAGTGAAATAGCCAGTCTGCTGTCTTCCAATTAATAAAGACGAGTCCAATAAACGCTTTCACCTTGGGCCAGTCTCATCATATCATGTTACTAAGAACGGTAGCAGCCTCCACTTCTGCATCGACTATCGTCGTTTGAATTGTTAAATTGCCCTAAATTTCTGACAAAGATCAGAGATCAAATACCATGGTCATATCTGACTTATTCAGTGTGCTTTGACACAATTTTCTAGTTGTCTCAAGACCAAGGTTGATCACTGGAGTGACTGGCTAGACCAGATCCCTCTTGCTTTGTGTGCTACCTTGAGACAAAGATCAAGGTCAGTGTGTGTTAAGTTTTTTTCCCCATGGTCCATCCATTAGCGATCTATCTTTGCTAGAACGTTTTAGCAAGAGATCTTTATTTCCTGACTACCAACTTTTAAGATATTTTTATTAGTTATTTCGAAGTAAATGGCTTATTGAGAACCCGTCTTTGGCAGATTGTACTTCCTTGGTAATTGGAATCACTACCAAGTATGGTCTTGCCTATACACAGGCCACTCCAAGATCAGTTCACTGTATTGTCGGAATTGCCCTAAGACTTTGTGATAAGCAACTATGTTGATTTATGTAATCTAATTTAGCCATTAAATGGGTAAAGGGATCACAAACCAGAATTTGATTTCAATAAAAACCCACCAATGATAAAAGATTTTATCATATTTTATAAATTAAAAAGAAGTGGAAAGATTTTCACAAACTCTATCATTGGTAAAATTTCAGTTAGTCATGAATTTTGATACACTATAAAATTTGCGGTATGACGTCATCATGTGAATTGCCAACCACATGGATTCGGATTATACCAC
Organism: Chaetoderma sp. LZ-2023a; assembly: GCA_034401795.1. NCBI lineage: Eukaryota > Metazoa > Mollusca > Caudofoveata > Chaetodermatida > Chaetodermatidae > Chaetoderma > Chaetoderma sp. LZ-2023a. Next base: position 20,936,170 of record CM067360.1, on the reverse strand, counting down.
ACTTGTTTTCAGATTATAACTCCATATACTTTGTACAAAGTCTGGGTGTAATAAATTTATCAGTTATCATTAATAGGGCATTGTCTGAAAGACCTGTTGTGAGTTATCAATCATCAACACCATAGTACTATTCACGTGATGACATCATACCACATCATGTATTTACGGGATGATTCTCATGAAAAATTGAAGAAATTGACTTTCCGTGGCAAAATTTACTATTAAGGAATTCAAAATTATGCAAATAATATATCTTATATTTTCTAAAGTATGCAAAGGCATGATTTGGCGTGCTTTAACCGGTCTGAGTTTGTGTTCCCCTTTAACACTTTGATGGTCAAGCCAGACAAACCTGGACTCTGCAGTGGTCTTTTTCCATTACACGCCAAGATTATTTTTGAAAACTTACCACTGAAATGCCTGGCTCGATAACCGAGCCAGTCATTCCAGTGGTAAGATTTCATAACTAGTCATCTCTTGACCTGCAAGACATCCAATAAGTAAATATTTTGATTTTCTTAATCACATTTGAATGGCTAAGGTGTTTGCTGTCATCCATCTAATCACAGAAATAAGCTGTCTGGGTGGAGAACAATAAAAACAATACACACAAGATAGCAGATTTCATTCATTTATTCAGGACCATGTAATCAGTTATTACGCTTATCAGATGTGTTATATCTTTCCACAAGTCATAGTAACAACTGCATAAACAATGATTACCGTACAACTAAAGACTGCTATGGCCTTCCCATTTGTGTTATTAGCGCTTAATCACCAACTTCCATAATTTAGATATTGCAACCATGACACTTTGATTTCACAGGAACAGGAGGCTCAAGTGGTCTGTATCGCTCACCTGGATTTACTGGCCACTGGCAAAAAGGAACAAAACAAGATGACCACTGGAAAGATTTTAACTTAATTTCTGTGAAGGTTTAGTCAGGTTTTTATTAAAATTGGCCCAGTGGTTAATAAGCAGTCTTTTATATGATTTTCTCAGAAAGCTTCAGAAAATCAAAGATGGCCATAAAACATGCTAAATATTTATTGATCCACAATTGTTTTACCTAACAACTTTCCTTGAATAAACTTTAATGGCTCTTAGTCACTAATCATATCTCCCAAATTTTAGCCCGATCCGTTCAGCGGTTCTGGAGTAGTTTTCTTTCACAAAAACTAGGTCATCCACGATGGCCACCAAACCATTTGGCCAATCAACTTCCCTTGAACAATCTTGGTTCAGCTGTTGCCCTAGATGATATTTCACGAGTTTTGACTCAATCCCCCAAAACGGTTTCGGAATTTTTTTAATGTTTCTAAAAATCTCCCCAAGATCCAAGATGGCCACCGGCCAAATTGGCTGATCAGCTTCATTTTAACAGACTTGAATCTCTATGCCCTAAGGATGCTTCCTACAAAGTAGAATTGAAATCGGCACAGTGGTTCTCACTAAGAAAACATGTTATATTCCCCATTGCTTTAGTACTGGATTTTTGGCAGGAAATAAATCCAAAATGGTCTCCACATCGTTTATCTGAGTTTCGAACGTGGCATATTTGAAATCAGCATACCCAAACAACTAAAAATAACTTTGGCTTAAAAAAAATCAAATAAAAAAGTCCAATATCGCCGCGAAACACAATACATTTTGATTGGTCCATGGCAGCCATGTTTTTTTATTTATGTATCAACTTCCCTTAAACAAATTTTAATGGCCCTTCGTCCATAATCATACTTCCCAAATTTCGGCCCGAACGATAGGTAATTCAAGATGGCTACCAAACCATTTGACCAATCAACTTCCCTCAAACAAATTTGGTTCAGCTCTTGCCCTAGCTGATATTTCATGAGTTTTGAATCAATCCTCCAGATAGTTTTGGAGAAGGTTTTTAAAGACATTTCCAGAAATCAGCCCAAATCCAAGATGGCTGCCGGCCAAATTGGCTGATCAGCTTCGTTTGAACAACTTTCCTTTCTATGCCCTAAGGATGTTTCCTGCCAAATATATCAGAAATCGGCCCAGTGGCTCTTGAGAAGTTGGTTAAAGAAAAAGTGACACATGACAGACAGACGACGACGGTCACCACAGCATATGCTCACTTGGCCATAAAGGCCAGGTGGGCTAAAAAGGGTAAAATCGGCAACAAATAATTTGGATGCAAGCTGTCCAATTCAATCAATCCTTGAGGCAAGATCATTGTGAAGTTAACATCTGACTGTGACATAATAATTAAACCTTTCGCGAGTTTCACCGATGAAATCCCCATATCTCAATTTCAATGCAACCATACACGAAAACTGTTGAATATTTTGAAATTAATTTGACTGGAAGCCGTTAGGCAACAATGGCTTCCAGTCAAATTAATTTCAAAATATTTAACTGAATAAGTTTTATATCGCAAAGAAAACACTTTTTCAGCGATTTGTTGTTGAAAGGTTTAAAAGAACCACTAACCTCCTCTATGGAACATGCTTATGAACTCCCCTGATTGTGATAAGAAATGGAGAAAACTAACTTTCTTACCAAAGTCACAGTGGCCATGATGTTTTGATCTTGGGCAGTGAAATCCCAAAGAAGCTTTCACCTTCCACAGAAAAATGTACCTATAAAGTTTCATGGTAATTGGGCACAAGGAACATGATGATTGGGCACCAGGGAGATGATGATGATTGGGTGCCAGGGGCATGATGGCTGGGCACAAGGAACCTGATGATTTGGCACCAGGGACATAATGGTTGGGCACAAGAAACTGACGGTTGTGCACCAGGGAGATGATGGTTGGGCACAAAGAACCTGATGGTTGAGCACAAGAACCTGATGGTTGGGCACCAGGGACAAATGATTGGGCATCGTGGGCATGATGGATGGGCACCAGGGACATGATGGTTGGGCACAAGGAACCTGATGAATGGGCACCAGGGCCATGATGGTTGGGCACAAGGAACCTGGTGATTCGGCACCGGGACATGATGGTTTAGCACAAGGAACCCGATGATTGGGCACAAGGAACATGGTGATTCGGCACCAGGGAGATGATGGTTGGCCACAAGGAACATGATGATTGGACACTGGGGGGACGATGGTTGGGCACCAGGGACATGATGATTGAACACAAGGAACCTAATGATTGGGCACCAGGGAATGATGGTTGGGCACAAGGGATAAGATGGATGGGCACCGGAGAGATGATGGTTGGGCACCGGGGAAACTGTGTTTAAGCTAACTGTGATCTTGACTGTAAAGCTCGTGACCAGAAAGCTGGATATTAATTGTATGACTGATGCAAGCAAATCGACAATAATTTCAATGAACAATAACTCTGGACCTGCTGTGACTTAGCCACCAACAACTTTCAGTCAAATTGTTTTCAAAATATTCAGCATATCCAGAGTTAAATACCATTTTCAACAGGCAGACCGTAAATCGGAGGTGGTTTTAGTATCACCAAATTTTGTGGATTGATAAATGGATAGGAGGATTGCTGGATGGATGTAAATAACCACTATTCTACAATCTAACCTGCCTGTATTAGCAGAAAAAATGGTGCCAATCTTTCGAAGAAAAGATAAATTATCAATTTGCAAACATACTTGATGAAAATATTGCCAGAATAAACCAGGCACAGTGTTTCAGCTGAAGTCACTCACAGACATGGATGTTCATGTTAAATTTCAATAAGATTTTTACATTTATTCCTAGACAATGATCATTGAATAAATTATATAAAATAACAATATTAATCTACCTTCACTAAAGCTATGTCTATGTTACAATTTGCTTAAGAATTTAGATTTTTAATTAAAATGGCTTGATGGCCAATGTTAAATTTAAAATAATTCCTAATTATTGTCAAGACTTAAAGGAATTGGTAAACTTAAAATCATATTAACACAATTTAAAAACTGTTTGAAATTTACACAAGTTTTCACTAAAATTACCATATATGTATGATAATTAATATTAAATCTATAACCACAAACATAACCATATCAAAAACAATTTGACTGATAGTTGTTGTTGCAGTTAGCAGCCGCAAATTTCAGCTAAAGTGTTCTAAAACAATAATTAAGCAGAAAATGGTGGGTTTACAATTCCCTAATGGTCTACATATGAGATCACAGACAGATTTAACCCGTAGCACACTGATGACAGATGTCAATATTCTATCTTTTACTGTGTTACTGTGTCAGTATCAAAGAAACTAGTGTACATTTTTCAGCAAATTTGCTGGAAGATGTTGCTGTCTACGACAGCACCATCTCCCACCAAATTAGCTGAAAAATGAAAACCAGTTCATCTTTTAATTTAATTTGAAAATTTTGACACTTGAGTGGTAAGGGTTAAATAGCGCCTAACAGCAAACTCAATTCTGGCCTAATAACATCAGAGATATAAGTATACGCATGCGAACACATAGGCACATAAATAAGTAAAACACACACATGCAGGCGAGTGTACTCTACCTAAGGCAGCAACAGCTTCCCGTCAAATTAATTTCAAAATATTCAACAGATTTACTGTTTCATTGCCTTGAAAATACGACATGGAGGAATTGATTGGTGAGTGTTAATAAATGAAGAATGCTTACACTTAAATGTATTAGGCACTCCTTCTGTAGGCCTGCTAAATTATAGATATTTTATAATCATTTTCATAATCATTATTATTCTCGGAGGATTGTCACGAGTATTTGAGTAATCATACTAGTTAGCGGTGGTGGATTCAGCGTGGAGGTCAAAGGTCATACCTCTCATAACCACTAATAGTGGGCGATGTCTAAACATAACGGCAACACATCAAAGATCACATCAAATAGCTACTAAACGTGGCAATATCTTTGAATCTAAAAGGCAAAATATGCAAAACCATCTACAAAGCTAAGAATATGTTTTTGAAGCTACTTTACGCGATAGCCATATAGACTGTTATTTATGTATTCAGCTATATAGATCACGCTATAACATTGATACCATGGATTACGCTTATGTACAGAACTGCATAATATAACCTTATAAGCACAAAGGATACAACGTTATTCTCTATGAATTCTGGACAAACATTAAACAATTAGAAACAAAACCTTCATAAAACCAAACATCGACAAATAGACTTAATCTATTATACTTATAAACAGTAGCTTCCTGCTGAAAAATGACAAGGAAGTAACTCCTCCTTACGGAAAAGAACACAGGAGATAACTCCATTTCGCGGAAATTAAAAAAGGGAGATAACTCCGGCTTATGGAAAAGAACCAAGGGAGATAACTCTAGGTCATTAAAATAACTACAAGGGGGTAATTTGTGCTGAAGGAAAATAGCTAAAAGAGAGATAACTCCTACTGATGGGAAATAGCTACAGGGGAGATAACTCCTGCTGGTGGAAAATAACTACAAGGGGATAACTCCTGCTAATGGAAAATAACTCCATGGGGAGAACTCCTGCTAATGAAATTAACTGCAAGGGGGAATAACTCCTGGTCTTAAAATAATGACAAGGGCAATAACTCCTGCTGATGAGAAATAGCTAAACTGGAGAACTCCTACTAATGGAAAATAACTACAAGGGGGATAACTCTTGCTCATCATTCATAGGGGCTATCATTGTACACATGTACTGAAGATAAACCTATCCAATCCTCAACACAAGGTGACCAGTAATGAAGCTTTAACACTTTAACAAAGTCAGCAAAAAATTACTTCTACAGGTTTCTTGAGAAATGTCCATTTGCAGACGAAGAGGACTATTTTTGAAAATTTATCACTGGAATAACTGGCTCATTCCAGTGATAAATTTTCAAAAATAGTATTTTCTTGGTCTGCAAATGGCTATAAGATAGGGATTAAACAGTTAACTGTACTGTGCTACCTCTTTCATGGTAAAGAAAATCACAGTTTGTCCCGAGTTATGTCCATGTGCTGGTCAAGAAAACCAGTTTGTCCCGAGTGATGTCCATGTGCTGGTCAAGAAGACCATTTTTTAACATTTGAACGAGGAATGGCTGGCTCAGTTATCGAGCCAGGTATTCTAGTGGTAAATTTTCAAAAATAGTCTCTTAACCTGCAAATAGATACTTCTCAAGACCCTTATAGAAGCTGCTTTGGCCAATTTGACCAACAAAGGAGTACTAATTAAAATAAATATAATTAATTATTAAACCGGTACAGGTCGAGCTTTCTGGAGATTTTGAAAATCTTTAACATGCTACCTAATTCTCCAATTTGATGCCGTACACGGAATGCCAATGATCAGATCACTAAGTCGAGCCATCATACGCTTTATATAGGCCTTGACAAAAATGCTATAGCAGCTAATGGTCTGTTATGTTACTAAAACGTATATGGAAATTCTTTCACATACAATGTACAAATAATAGTTAACATTTAAAAATAATGTATAACAGTTTGATTTATATATGATATACCTTTGATTAATAATTATCAATAGCTACAATCATGAAACAATAATGAACAAGAGAGCACCATATATTAAACTACCGTAAGCGTGCACACGCACGCATACACACATGCATGTACACACACGCGCACGCATGAACACACACACACACACACGCACGCACGCGCATGCGCACGCACGCACGCACGCACACACACACATGATCACAGCTTCCTTCAAGCAGAAAGTTAGTGGACAAACAAGTTAAAGCATATACCGTATATTAACCCTTTACCCCTCGAATTTATTAAAGAAAATTTTAATCTTCTCATAGAACATGTCCATTTGCAGACCAAAAGACTATTTTTGAAAATTTACCACTGGAATGACTGGCTCAGTTATCGGGCCAGTCATTAGTGGTAAAATTTTAAAAAATAGTCTTCTCTTGGTCTGCAAATGGACATTTCTCCAGAGCACTGCAGAGGCCGTTTTTGGCTGTTATGAGTGTTGGAGGGTTAAAATTCCAAGTAGCACATTTCGGGTATCAAAGGCACGTCGGGGCACATAGGATGATATATAATATGTATGCATGAACAAGGTTATAACAAGTAATTCATTTACGTTAAGTTGACATTGCGGGTCTGAGGAGCTACACGATATTAACCCTTTAGCACTCATATCAGCCAAAAACGGCTTATGCAGTGGTCTTGAGAAATGTGTATTTGCAGACGAAGAGAAGACTATTTTTTGAAAATTTACCACTGGAATGACTGGCTTGATATCCGAGCTAGTCATTCCAGTGGTAAACTCTCAACAATAGCCTTCTCTTGGTCTGCAAATGAACATTTTCTGTGAGAAAAGTGAAATTTTCTTGAACAAATTCAAGTGTTAGAGAGTCAATGTACAATATATATATATATATCATGTCAGATTACCCATGTGCTCAGCTGAGGCACAGTGCACCAAACAGCCACTGAAGAGCTGCGTGGCTACGGCCGTTATTCAGCAATATGGAACAAGTGAGTGAATGACTGTCATTATATATATCATGTCAGATTAGCCATCTGCTCAGCTGAGGCACAGGGCACCAAACAGCCACTGAAGAGCTGGGTGGCTACGACAGTTATTCAGCAATATGGAACAAGTGAGTGAATGACTGTCATGCCATCACCCCTTCAGCGATGCTTTGGTGCAGTATGATCCTAGAGACTCGTATAGGCTACGAGGTGATCCTATGGTCAGATGCAAATTGACCACAAGTCACCATGTCTGGTCATCAAATGACTACCCAATATGGCCACCAGTTTCCATTTTCTCATGTAGTACATCACATTTGATCATAGTTCATGATATGTGGAGATATTTACAGATTCAATTACAGGATATAAACAACATTAAGAATCATTAAATAAATATATGGGGACATAATTTCAAAGACATTAAATATGAAAGTTAAAACTTCAAAATTAAAATAAATAATCAGAGTTAGAAATTAGTCTCACAAAAATGTCTCTTTACCATGTTTACAGAATAATGCACTAAAAGTATTAAAAATTTTAACCATGAATTCATCTAAAAATGTCTTTAGTGGTGGTCTTGAGGAGGTCCATTTGTAGACAGAGATAATTTATTTTCCTGTACCAATGGAATGGCTGACTGGATAACTGCTTCAAAAATAGTCCACTCTTGACCTGCAGATTGACATTCAATAAGTAACTATTGAAATTTTATTGACCACATAACAAGAAAAAATTTGTCGCGTTGTTGATATATTTTTCAATTGTGCCATCGCGAGGTCAAGAGTGTTTATTTTGAAAACGATGTTTCTGAACAAAGCTGTTGCTGTAGGTAGTTGTGTTTTAGCTTTTGACCCCTAAATTGGTATACAACAGGAACAGGTAAAACGCACTTATGCTTGTATTAACCCTGGTGTCTAACGAAACAGGTAAGAATATTAATGCATTTTCTTCTCTCTTGAAAACAGAGAATGTATATATGGAGCCAGAACCTCGAACATGGCAGATCAGATATATATGAATAATTAGTTGCATCGGAAGCAAGTCCAGTTGAAAATTTTTAAACATTTAAATGAAGGCATATATACCACTGATGTATTTGCTCTAAGTATCTAATAAGCTGTATTAGCTTCCTCAACACGGTCAAACTAAAAAAAATAAAATAAAATTTAAGTTAAAATTTAAAAGTTAAATTTTTAGCTAAACATTATAAACATATACTATACATTGTACCGGTTAAGCATGAGAATTTATTACTAAGCATTAGTGTGAAAAGTACTGGCGCTTGCTTTTAACAACTTAACACACATTTAAAAAATAAATTCCATTTTCTCATAAAAAATGTCCATTTGCAAACCAAGAGAAGACTACTTTTGAAAATTTACCACTGGCATGACTGGCTCGGTAATCGAGCCAAGTCATTCCGGTGGTAAATTTTCAAAAATAGTCTTCTCTTACTTGGCAAATGGACATTTCCAAAGACCACTGCAGAAGCCAGTTTTGACAAGCTTGACCATTTGACCGACTTTAGCGGTAAGCGGTCAATGATTACGTGAGTTAACATAAACATCAGACCCCCCCCATCGTACATACATAGGTAACATGTATAGGTATAACAGTATTAGTACAGTAAATGCTTAACACTTTAACCCTCACCCACACACAACCCCACACACCCCTACCCTACCCCACCACACACACACGCATGCGCACACACAAACCAGCCTAAATTCTTTCAGCCAGTCATTCCAGTGGTAAATTTTCAAAAATAGTCTTCTCTTGTTCAGCGATCATACCACTGCAGAAGCACCAGACACCCCACCATGTTTCATCTTTTAACCCTCACCAACACATCCCCCGCACCCCCACTTTCCCAAGCACTCTGCATGCGCACAATCTGGGGGTATTCAGTTTGTATATTATACAACGTACTGTAATTAATCCGAAAACAGCACATTGTCATAGTTTGCAGATTTAGCAAAAATGTTTTAAACCATTTTCTCTATTGAATGCAAGGCTGGTTCGAATCAAATTTGATTCAAAATATTTAACCCGTTAATGGTTAAGCCGGCCAAAACTGGCCTCTGCAGCGGTCTCCAGAAATGTCCATTTGCAGGCTAAAAGAAGACTATTTTTGACAATTTATCACTGGAATGACTGGCTCGATAAACTTAATTTTTTGATAAATTGTGATCATTAAAGGGTTAGTTGCCTCCCTGTATAGCTGTCCAGAAATTGAGACACTGGTATTTAAAGGGTTAATATTTATTCAATGTAGTTATAATCGTATAGAGTCTATAGTAAATATGTATAGGTGGGCTTTACAGTCCGCTTCCACTTGCATGCTCAGTCGACTTTCCAACTTCATTTAGCGTCATGACAGTACAATACAATAGAAGTGATAATGAGATTAAGTCACTTAAAATATATCTTAAAATAATAATCACAGACACAAATACCTTAAAATTAACAAGCATTCTGTAAGTATTGCTTTGCAATACATGCCCCCTATCTGGTGATACAAATCTTTAGAGATTGACAGTCAAACATTTTATTAAAAATTGTCAAACGCAGCTGAAGGTCGAACATGATCTGTAACGTCTCATAACATAGCAATAAACCAAGTCTCAGTTATATATGGTGAAGGAGAAGAAAAGTCTTGAAAGCTGATATGTTTGTATTTCATAAGTCGAAAGGGGACATAACTCCATAAAAAAAATGACGCAAACTACTGAAACCCGAACTTGGTCTGTAATTTCTCATAATAAAATAATGTACCAATTCTCAGTTGAATATCTTGAAAGACTGCGAGAAAAAGGGCAGAAAATAATATTTTTCGTATTTCTTAAGTCGAATGGGGGCATAACTCCACCAAAAATTTACGCATATGCCTGAAACTCCAACTTGGTCTGTAACTTCTCATAACAAAGCAATGTAGCAGTTCTCAGTATAATATCTTGAGACTGCGAAAAGAGTTAGGAAAACTAATATATTTTGTCTTTCATAAGTCGAAAGGGGGCATAACTCAATGAAAAATTGACGAAAATGTCTGAAACTCCAACTTGCTCAGTAAGTCCTTATACTAAAGCGATGCACCGATTTTCGCTTAAATAGCTTGAAGGAGTGCGAAAAAGTGCGGAAAGCTGATATTTTTCGTATTTCTTAACTTGAAAGGGGGCATAACTCCATCAAAAATTGACGCATACCCCTGAAACTTGAACTTGGTCTGTAACTTCTCATAACAAAGCAATAAACCAATTCTCAGTTGAATATCTTGAAGGACTGCGAAAAAAAGTGCGGAAAACCAACTGCGACAGACGGACAGACGGAGTGCAAACCTATAGCACCCCCGGTTTTACCGGTAGGGGACTAATAAATAAGACAGTGTTAACCCTTTAACACTCATATCAGTAAAAAATGGCTTTTGCAATGGTCTTGAGAAATGTCCATTTGCAGGCCAAGAGATTATTTTTTTTAATTTACCACTGAAATGACTGGCTTGATAACTAAAAAATAGTCTTCTCTTGGTCTGCAAATGACCATTTGCTGAGGAAATTGAAATTTTCTTGATCAAATTCGTGAGATTAAATAGCGAAGACTGCTAAGCTAGGTGACCATTAGTAAGTTTGCATAAGCATATGAGTAAGCGCTATAGATATAATCTATTGATTCTAATAGGTGTGTGTCCATTTGTAGAGACAATGAATGGTGTACACAATTTTTTGGTCGCTTCATGGAGCGATAAAATACTGGTACGCTCAGCAAACGTGAGGTAAACGAAAGAAACTGGCATCATACAGAAATTGTTTTCATGCACACATAGTAGTTAGTTGTAGAAAGACGCACACATGGACACTCCTCACTACAAAAATGCCTCCTGATACGTGAATGCCAGGCATGCATGTGTATGTAGACAGGCTAATGGACAACTAGCTTTACGCTGTTAATACGATGCTTTGTTCGATATACAAGATAGATGATAATTGCTACAGATGTATTATATAGTAAAACTACAATGCAAATCTTTTTGAAAACATTTTGAATAAAAGTTGTTGCTGCATTCAGAAATTTCTTTTAAAAATATATGAAAGTGATGATGTTTTTAGATTTTAACTAATTTTAGATTTATTAAATGATTCACTTGTTTCTTAGACCTGTAACACTCATATCAGCCAAAAACGGTTTCCGCAGTCGTCTTGAGAAATGTCCATTTGCAGACTAAGAGAAGACTATTTTTGAAAATTTACGATTGTAATCAATGTATGCTACCATTACAGTTTCTTATCGGTAGAGGTGTGTCCTCTAACTCTAGTATGTTCAGCCGGAATGTTATATGGCTATGGATCAGAATTCAAGAAGGCTTGGTCTAAGTCCCAAAAGTCATATAAAAATTAACATTTGCCACCCACACACACACATTCTCTGCAGACATCCACCCCACCCTTGAAACTATGTGTGCTGCTGGGCCATAAACACAGCAGTGCTAAAGATACAATGTAACGTTTCCATAATTTTGTATTTATAAATTATATTTACAATCTGGTCAGTTAAAGATTAAAGCACAGGGATAAGTTTTAGTCAAAGGTGTGTGTGTGTAGGGGGGGGGGGGGTATGGCTGGTATAACTAATGGCTTTTACAATACTAGGACGTACTCATGTTTTTGTCATTAGGTACCCACGGTGGTCCCATTTCATGCATCCTGGTGTTTTTACCTGGAGGTAATATCATACAATCTATACAGCTCCCTATAGAGAGCAATTCATAGACTCAATCAATCATATTATACCATTTCTAGAGTTTTGTCAGAGGAAATATAATTCATTGATTTAACAAATCTTTTTACCATTTTATGAGTCATAGAGTATGGCTTGTTTTTCTGTGAAAATATCTTATTTAGAAACTTATCATGGTTACCTCTTCGTGCTCAGTGACAGAATAAATAATAATAACACTCCGCTCTCATTTACTGAAAATTTTGTTCAAATGTGACCATGAAATATATATAAAGAAATGTGAACTGTATGGCTCATGTCTAGCTATCTATCATGGTTACAAAGCTAACAATGACATGCATTATAACAAACACCACTTCATTTTTTTAGATTTTTCCCACAGATCAAGAGAAATACTAGCGATGAAGACGTTATCGGTTTGATTGGCATCTATCGAGTCCCTGATTCCATGTCCCATTCATGCCATATCTAGGCTGGTTTAATTTCAGTCTATTATTGGTAACTTCCCAAGCTTTTACACTGGTACCCATTTATACTCCTGGGTGGAGAGGCAAGGAGTGATGGAGATTTCCCATGTTTCCAACGACGGTGAGATAGTTCACAGCTCAGGCAGGTTCTCCGCTTAAGTAGTCCTGAGTGCTAGCCACTACACCAAGCCACCACCTATAATGTTAGTGATGTCTTATGTCGTTTACCAGATTAATCGCTCTTCTATCAAAATTTGAGCAAAATCTGATCTGCAGTTTCCCAGATATCCATAGATATGGAAATTAATCTGATTAATTTTATAAATTAAGATAATGATGAAAGTCTGGAAATCCTAAGTTATGTTAATAATCATTCATGTGTTAACCCGTTAACACTTATATCAGCCAAAAATGGCTTCTGCAGTGGTCTTGAGAAATGCCTATTTGCAGACCAAGAGAAGACTATTTTTGAAAATTTACAACTGGAATGACTGGCTCGATAATCGATAATCGAGTCTTCTATTGGTCTGCAAATGAAAATTTTATATGAGAAAATTGAAATTTTCTTGAACAAATTTGAGTGTTAAATGGTTAAACTCCTAGCCCAATCAGTACATGAGTTACTGAGGTACAGACAGACAGAGACAGACAGAGACAGACGAAAGACAGACAAAAGACACAGACAGACAGACAGAGACAGACAGACAGATGAAAGACACACAGACCGCCCCACCCACCCACCCACCGACCGGCAGGCAGACAGAGACAGACAGCCAGACAGACATACAATAGCCTCTCTTACAGAGTGAGAGTAATACACATTCACATGCTCTGAAGACATACAAAACACAGTCTCATCTACCTAACCCTGTAACCCTCGAATTTGTTCAAGAAACTTTCAATTTTCTCATAGAAAAAATGTGGTCAATTATCAAAAATAGTCTTCTCTTGGTCTGCAAATTGATATTTCTCAAGACGACAACAGAAGCCATTTTTGACTGATATGAGTGTTAAAGGGATAAAGAACAGACTAATATTCATATACAATTCTTCCAAGGTCGCCTAAAATTTGTTTCTAAGGATTAGGAATAATATGTCATATTTTGGAATAAACAGACCACATGTCACATGATGTCTTTACAAGGCATGCTGGGCAAATCAAGTAATAAAAATCTATCTGGACATAACAACAGATATAGAATTTGTAGACTTATCATCTAAATACTTAATTAGTCAGCGTCTTTAAATACAGAGTCACATTCATTAATAGATAAAACATAGGATTCAGGGTAATTTGATATAATAAGCAGCTAGAATTCTGCATTACAGCAATGAATGCAAACTAATCACACCACAATTATACACAGAACAATAGCTGTAACCACACCACAATTACACATTCACAGAACAATAGTGGTAATCACACCACAATCACACATTCACAGAACAATAGCTGTAATCACACCACAATCACACATTCACAGAACAATAGCTGTAATCACACCACAATCACACATTCACAGAACAATAGCTGTAATCACACCACAATCACACATTCACAGAACAATAGCTATAATCACACCACAATCACACATTCAGAGAACAATAGCTATAATCACACCACAATCACACATTCACAGAACAATAGCTGTAATCACACCACAATCACACATTCAGAGAGCAATAGCTGTAATCACACCACAATCACACATTCACAGAACAATAGCTGTAATCACACCACAATCACACATTCAGAGAACAATAGCTATAATCACACCACAATCACACATTCAGAGAACAATAGCTGTAATCACACCACAATCACACATTCAGAGAACAATAGCTACAATCACACCACAATCACACATTTAGAGAACAATAGCTGTAATCACACCACAATCACAGAACAATAGCTGTAATCACACCACACTCACACAATCACAGAACAATAGCTGTAATCACACCACAATCACACATTCAGAGAGCAATAGCTGTAATCCCACCACAATCACACATTCAGAGAACAATAGCTGTAATCACACCACAATCACACATTCAGAGAACAGAAGCTGTAATCACATCACAATCACACATTCACAGAACAATAGCTGTAATCACACCACAATCACACATTCTGAGAGCAATAGCTGTAATCACACCACAATCACACATTCAGAGAACAATCACACCTACAGAGAATAATAGCTGTAATCACACCACAACCACACCTACATAGAATAATATCTGTAATCACACCACAATCACACCTACAGAGAATAATATCTGTAATCACACCACAATCACACCTACAGAGAATAATAAGTATAATCACGACACAAGCACACATTCAGAGAACAATAGGTGTAATCACACCACAATCATACATTCACAGAACTATAGCCGTAATCAGAGAACAATAGGTGTAATCACACCACAACCACATACTAACAATAACTGTAGCCGGCAGATCACACCACCTAGAAATGTCTTTTTAATAACAACTGAAAGTTAATATATTATCAGCTAATGTTATTATAACTAAAGTTCACTCCGCAGAAGCGACCACCTGTGATTTGGAGCCACAGATGGTGGTGCTTTATCACACTTCTCTGAGAGGACCACTATCTTTTGTCTCCAAATGGTATCTCCTATAACAAGTCACTTGTATTAACTCTTACAGAACAAAGACAACAAATTCATTTTCATGTAATTAATGTAAAAATATCCAACAGCTTTCCTGTAGTCGTCTTGAATTGAGACGCTGAAATTTCAAATGTTAAATTATTAACAGACCACCTGTCTATAGAGAGCACCTGTCTATAGTGACAACCTGTCTATAGTGACAACCTGTCTAAACTGACCACCTGTCTATAGTGACCACCTGTTTATAGTGACCACCTGTCTGTAGCGACTCATTGTTTGGTTCAGATAAGGTGGTCGCGTAACCCTTTAACACACAAACTGACAAAAAACAGCTTCAGTGGTGTTGGGAAATGTTCATTTGCAGACAAAGAGACCTTTTTTTAATTTACCTCTGGAGTGATTGGTTCCATAACCCAGCCAGTCATTTCAGTGGTAAAATTTTTTTTAAACCCTTGGTGTGCAAATGGACATTTTTTATGAGAAAATTTAAATTTTCTTGAACAAATTTGAGGGTTAAAAGGTTAACCATATATACATGGATGGCTTAAGTACAAGAAAATGAATTTATACACGGCCAGTACGAGGAATACAGGTCCAGTACAAGAACTTATACACATCCAGTACGAGGAATACAGGTTCAGTACGAGAACTTAAACATGTTCAGTACGCGGAATACACATCCAGTACAAGAACTTAAACATGCTCAGTACGCGGAATACAGGTCCAGTACGAGAACTTAAACACGTCCAGTACGAGGACTACAGGTCCAGTATGAGAACTTAAACACGTCCAGTACAAGGAATACAGGTCCAGTACGAGAACTTAAACATGTCCAGTATGAGGAATACAGGTTCAGTATGAGGAATACACATCCAGTACGAGGAATACAGGTCCAGTACGAGAACTTAAACACGTCCAGTACGAGGAATACAGGTTCAGTACGAGGAATACACGTCCAGTACGACGAATACAGGTCCAGTACGAGAACTTAAACATGTTCAGTACAGAGATTAAAATTATCTCTGGACACGAGGATTTTAACTACAACTTAAACACATGAATCTTAAGTGGGTAAGAATCCTAAATAATAGACTGAACAATACACATGCATGTATGCATGCAGATGCCGTGAGCACAGCCTGCATATGTATACATGTGCAGACACGGTGAACACAGCCTGCACATGCATACACGCGCAGATGCGGTGAACACAGCCTGCACATGCATACATGCGCAGATGCGGTGAACACAGCCTACACATGCATACACGCGCAGACGCGGTGAACACAGCCTGCACATGCACACACGCAGACACCGTGAATACAGCCTACACATGCATACACTCGCAGATGTGGTGAACACAGCCTGCACATGCATACACGCACAACGCGGTGAACACAGCCTGCACATTCGTACACGTGCAGACGCGGTGAACACAGCCTGCACATGCATACATGCGCAGACACGGTGAACACAGCCTACACATGCATACATGTGCAGACACGGTGAACACAGCCTACACATGCAGATGTGGTGAACACAGCCTGCACATGCATACATGTGCAGACACGGTGAACACCCTGACACTCATTTTATGAGTAATGGCCATCAGTGGTGACTGTATAAGATATGTACACAAGATGTTAATGCACCAATGTTCTGAACATAAATGAGACTTAATCTTATATAACATATAGTCACTCACAGCTAGACTCTTACATATGATGCACATAAGAAAATATATGCTATTTTGTACACACTAATTTATAATACAATACATGCCAGAGCTCGCACATACACATACACGCACGCACAAATGCACACACTGGTGTTCAATAGTTATTAGAATTTGGCAAACAGGACAACAAAAACCAGCACACGCACAAGCATTATAATTATAATAGCATTCATTAATTATAGAGATTTTGTTGATATGTACATAACAATGGCGTATAATATCTTATATACAAATCAGCAAACTTAAACGCTCTAGAAACATGCAGGCTACAAGAGTTAATGTCTACATAGGCCACAGTGACTGCCTCGTATATCACAACTGTGGAGTTGGCGGTGGTGGGTGGTGGGGGGGGGGCTAAAAATATAGCGAAGAATTGAGGAAAATTATAACAACAAAAATCATCATGTTCCATTGATAGAGCAATCGCAGCACCAGCATACACTTCCTGATAGAATATACATGATATAGTCATTAACCCTTTAATGGTCAAGATTGATCAAGAAAATAAAAACATTTGCTAAAATAAATGTCCATTTAGAGGTCAAGACATAATTTTTGAGAATTTACCAATGGAATGACTGGCTCGTCTATCGAGGCTCGTCTATCGAGGCTCATCTATCGAGCCTGTCAATCCGGTAGTAAAGTAGTAAATTAAAAGAAAATAGTATTCTATTTGGTGTGTAACTGGACATTCATGAAGGCCATGGTCTTACACAGCTTGACTGCTTGATCTTTTAATGCTTATTCATAGAGACCACAGTCTTATCCAGCTTGACCGCCTGGTCTGTTAGAGCGTATTCATAGAGACCACAGTCTTATCCAGCTTGACCGCCTGGTCTGTTAGAGCGTATTCATAGAGACCACAGTCTTACCCAACTTGACCGCCTGGTCTGTTAGAGCGTATTCAGAGACCACAGTCTTATCCAACTTGACCACTTGGTCTGTTAAAGCGTATTCATAGAGACCAGAGTTTTAGCCAGCTTGACCAGTAAGGGATTAAACAAAGATTATCATCAGAGTACTTACACGTATTGCCATTACGTCTTACATATTATAATTACACATATAATCATTAATTTTATTTTACATATTTATGTACAATGTCAATTAACAAAATAAATCCACAACAACTAAAGTTTTTAAGCAACAATTGTTAGAGTTAAACATAAATTATACTGAATCAGCATTATTACAATGAGAGGCACAGAGGTATTGAGGCCCAATGCTTAAAATCTTCAGCTTGAGATCGCATATGTTCTAATAGCTTAGTACTAATGCCATCAAGTAATGAGGCTGATGTCCTATACTTGTCATACAGGCAGCATGGTCAGGACTATGACATCAAATAACAAGTACGATGTCCTATACTTGTCATACAGGCAGCATTGTCAGGGCTGTGACATCAAATAACAAGTCTGATGTTCTATACTTGTCATACAGGCAGCATTGTCCGGACTGTGACATCAAATAACAAGTCCGATGTCCTATACTTGTCATACAGGCAGCACTGTCAGGACTGTGACATCAAATAACAAGTCTGATGTCCTATACTTGTTATACAGGCAGCATTGTCTGGACTGTGACATCAAATAACAAGTATGATGTCCTATACATGTCATACAGGCAGCACTGTCAGGACTGTGACATCAAATAACAAGTCCGATGTCCTATACTTGTCATACAGGCAACATTGTCAGGACTGTGACATCAAATAACAAGTCTGATGTTCTATACTTGTCATACAGGCAGCATTGTCCGGACTGTTACATCAAATAACAAGTCTGATGTCCTATACATGTCATACAGGCAGCACTGTCATGACTGTGACATCAAATAACATGTGTGCTTGTCATACTGGGTTATATTAGCTGCGATTTACAACTTAAAACTACATACTAGAATGTGCACTCAATACAACACCATCACAAATCCTCATGTTTCAACTTTGACACTCTGCACTCCCACCGTCTAATGTAAACAGTTTTATAATCCACAATCATATGGGTAATTAACATACCAAATTTGGTGGAATTTTACCAACTGACTTTCTGCACTACCCCTACCACCACCCATCCTCACCCCCACCCTGAGGGTGCAGCCTAATAAAAATGTTGTCTTGCATTCCCCAAACACATGGGTAACACACTTTCGGAGGAGATAGCTGGGTGGACAGATGATTGTATTATCACCTCCATTTAGGTGCCTATAGGAAGATGGTTGACAAGGTTTGCTGTCAATGGGTCAAGAACTAACAAAACCTGCCAGCATTGTTAATGACGTATAGATCGAGAGCGGATGATGGGTCATCGCTACTGTCCCGTGGACTGGCATAGGATTAGCAGCTAATATGACTAGAAATTAACCAATGTATATACAAAGTGTCTCAGTAAAAACAAAAACAACTAAAGAAGTTTATTTACAATGAATCAATCATTGAGTTATGATTAGTATTGATGACAGGTTTGACCCGCCCACCCCACCCCACATCATCCTAGTATTTTAACCCATGCATCCCTGAATTCACGCGACAACCTTAAAGCATTCACGTTAGATATTTAACACTTTCACTGACACATCCTGGAAAAGTATATTCTTTACGATATAAAACTTATTTTGATAAATATGTTGAAATTAATTTGTCTGGAAACCGTTGCTGCCTTTCCAGTCAAATTAATTTCAAAATATTCAACAGTTTTCCTGTATGGTTGCCTTGAAAACGCGATATGGGGAATTCATCGGTGAAAGGGTTAAATACTAATCTGACAGTAGAAGATAACGTAGCAAGTGTTCAGTTAAAGTAATCTCTAAACATTCAACAAGATATTTGCTAGACTCTAATGAATTGTCACTGACTGGCGCATAGGGCTTATGTTATGATAATTTACAGATAAAACATTTGGCACAATGAACAAGAGTGATGAATATTATGTACACACCCCCATGCTACGACGACGACATCTAGCGAGAATAATGAATACTATATACAGACCGCCATCTAGCGAGAATTATGAACACTATATACAGAGCATTACCACATCGCAATCAATGCGATACACACACGTGATACTACATTATCACGATCAGCAAGAATGATGAATTATTAATATTATATACCCAAGCAAGCCATGACATTTGAGATGAACAAAACTATAATTTTGCTGGCGGTCATATATCTAAATGGCCAGGAACAATTATTCATTGAAACTAGTAATAGGCAGCTAACCCATAAGCAATCAAAACAAGATGTAAGTAAACTTCATCAGTTCTTTCACAAGGTATCCGCCAGAAAAAAGACAGTTTTCTGATACACAATAAATATTCTGTTGAATATTTTGAAAATAATTTGACTGGCAGCCATTGTTGCCTTATTTTCAAAATATCCAACAACTTTGCTGTATGACTGCCAGGAAATTGAGACACATGTAAAGATATTTCATCAATGAGAGGGTAACTTCCATGATACAGTACGGCTCCGA
Source organism: Chaetoderma sp. LZ-2023a (assembly GCA_034401795.1). Lineage (NCBI taxonomy): Eukaryota > Metazoa > Mollusca > Caudofoveata > Chaetodermatida > Chaetodermatidae > Chaetoderma > Chaetoderma sp. LZ-2023a. The sequence continues at coordinate 20,915,699 of CM067360.1, read as the reverse complement.
AATAAGTTTTGTTTCCAAAACAAAAACAGAAACATGTTAGTACAATTTTGACAACAATGTCAAAAATGTTCTGTTGAGTAGTTTGAACATAATTGGCTTGGAAGACACTGCTGCCTTAGGTCTGGAATATCCAACAGTACGGTTACTTTTTATTTGTTTTGTAAACATTCTATGTTATTTCTGAGCTGTACTGTAGATTATCAAGGATGAAAATCAGAGATGTTATTTCTAGATTATTTTCCTATATTTCTTCTTGTACACTAATACCACTATATTAGGTCATGTGACAAACTTCATGGTGATTCAAAATAAAAACAGGTTCTGCATCTTAGCACAGGAACTGAAACTGGAACCGCAAACAAAGCGTACATGAATAATGCAAGCATGAGACTCGGAGTGCATCAATACATGAATAATGCAAGCATGAGACTCGGTGTACATGAATACATGAATAATGCAAGCATGAGACTCGGTGTACATAAATACATGCCATGATGACATGCAGAGAAAAAAGATATCAACACTGAAAGCGATTCTCCAACAGTCTATGGGAATCATACCAACATCAAATAACTACGTTCAAGCAAATAAAAGACTAAAGTCTAGTCCAATTATGCAATAGATCGACAAACCACAATTGCACATAGATATAATTATACCATCAATATTGGGTGCACTTTTTAGCAAGATTTCAATATTCGATTTCTTACAATTTTATACTTAAAAATCAATAAGTTGTGACGAATTCATAGCACCATGATCAATATTTTGATATAACTTCGACTGGAAGTCATTATTCAGTCAAATTAATTTCAAAATATTCATCATCTGGCTTTCATTGACAGAATAACCAATGTGAGTATATAGACAGACGCACCACCACTGCTTCTGCTGGACATACACTATATTGATATATTGTGATTATTTCTGCACTATATAACACAATCATTGCTAGGGAACTATTAAACACATTTACATTAAATTCAAATTATTTACCATCAATTGTCAATTGGTCAAGAAAATTATAAGTTTCAGTTAATGAATGTCCATTTACGGGCCAAGGGAAGACTAGTTTTAAAAATTTACCGATGGAATGACTGGCTCAGTTATCGAGCCAGTTATTATGGAGGTGTATTTTCAAAAATACTCCTCCCGTGGCCTGTAAATGGACGTTCCTTAAAATGTGGTTTGGTCGGTTTGACCAGCAACAGGTTAAATTCTTTGTCAGATAAACAAGTACAGAAAAGACATGGTGAATCTCGCACACACCCGGTCTCAATGAAAGACAAAGCTTATGTTAAAACTAGACCATCGATTACACACTCGACAAATCAACTCAGAAATAAGCTAACACGTTTCCAAAACAAAAACAGTACAATTTTGAAAACGATGTAAGAAATGTTCTGCTGATTATCTTGAACATAATTGGACTGCAATGTCTTCCAACCCAATAGACCTTTCCACTCTATCCATCCAGCTTATGACATCATAATTAACAGCGTGACGTGTAGAATGACATCATAATCAATGACGTCATGAATGACATAGATAGGTATGTCACGAACGCATATTTGAAGATGCCGACGGGCTATGCGTTGTTGTACAAATTGTATGTCAATTATTTAGTAAAAATTATGTTGAATATTTTGAAAATAATTTGACTGCACTCAGTCAGATTAGTTTCGAAATATTTAACAGCTTATCTGTATAGGTTTCTGGAAATTTATAGACAGGGAGTTCAGGGATCGATCGATCCCAACACGAGCGTGGTGTGGGTGGAGCTTAACTAGCAGTAGGCGGGGGGGGGGGGGGGGGGTAGCAAAAACTGGAAAGGTCCATTATGTTCAAAATATTTTACAGTATGATATATTTTGGTTTAGAAACATGTTCCGTTATTTCTGACCCGGTGTGTACCTCACACTCATGTCACGTTGAAGCACCAAAATATACAATAAACTCACAGAATTAAGAAACATGTGTCTCATGTCTCAACAGAATAACAAAACAGTTCATATTAAAATTAAATTTACAAAATGCAACCATTTTCTTGGCTGCTATAACAATGATAATAATTAGAACAAAATAATACTTGGTCTATTAGAGTTTGTGTAAGAAATGTATTTATAAAACACTGATATAATGTAAAGCTTGGATTAAAGGTGTATTGTGGCATAAACTAGTAATTAACCACAATAGTTAAAGTCCCAAAGACTCTTTACCATAACAATAGTTTTCCTGTATAGGTGTCTCAAAACTGACACACGGACATTTCGCTAAATATCTTGAAAAAATTTGATTGAAATTTTGTTATGTCAACAAAGCTTTCCCTGAAACTAAATTTCATATTTAATGCCCCTTAAATGAAGACTAGAATGCACAGTCAATGGCACACCATCACAATTTTCCATGTTTTCGCCGACTTTGCCATTCATATGGGTAACTCGCATAACAAATTTGATTGAAATCCATCATATAGTTTCAGAGGAGACAGCCGGACAGACAGACAAATGGAGGCGATTGAAATATCACCATTATCATATCAAAGCGTGTGAGGATAACTAGGAGAATCATGGACCAAGACGACTAACTTATTTGTGCCAACTCATAATTAAATACTAATGGCAACAGATTAATGACAAATTATCATCATTTACATTAAACAACATCCACTATACCGCCTAAAGCACATGTTATTAGCAGAGACACACAGCATTAACACACAAAAATAAAACAAAAAATTCTGCAAATAAAATATACAATGTAATGCCTTAAGGCACTCAGCCACACCCTTTCAGCTATGAACAAACCCTTCAGCCACACCTTCAATCACAACACTCACAATGTCAACCATACCACCCATCATGTCAATGACACATACCCACCCCATCATCACACCCATCAACCACGCCTTCAACCACACCACTCACTCATTCACCAAAAGCCCAAACCCAACCACTCAAAAACCACTCGCTTTAGAGAGTATGGTCCTCTATAAGCTAATAATCAGTAAGTCTGATATATCCAGTCCACTCTCCACTAAGTCGGCTATATCCAGTCCACTCAGAAATAAGAGCAGAACATAGAATAAAGCTACCTCTGATAGCCACGATTAATGACCACGAGATTTGCTTTGTAATGGGTGTTTAAATTAAGAGACAGTTCTCAAATTAAGAGGCAGCCTTCAAATTAGCATAACAATCAGATATTCGCAGCAATAGCAGGTCCAGGAGGTGAACTATTCACCGAGGTTTAATTGCACAATTATCATTCAAATTGTTATTGCACTAGAAATGTTTAGCATTTATATCCTCGAAACACATGCAAATCTCAGTCTCTGGTTATCTACCAGGAATCAAACGCAACAACAGAAGTTGAAATTAACTGGCTGACTACCGCAAGTCACCAGACAATAATTTCAATAGGCAATAGCTCAGACCTGCTGAATATTAGAAAATAATTTGACTGAAACTTGTTGGTGGCTTAGCCACCAACAACTTTCAGTCAAATTATTTTCAAAATATTCAGCATATCCAGAATTAAACTACATGGAAAATGCAGTGTGCCGAAATTCAGCAGGCAGAGAGTTCATAATCACGACTTCGTATGAAGTGGAATCACAAACTTATGCGCGAACACCGATACATACTCAATACCAGATTGCTGAAAAATACTTTTCGGTATACCCAGATCACAGAGGTACACTTGACCGCACGATTCCGGAAGCGATAGCGGCAATACTAATCCTAAACTCCACTTTGTTTCCATGGCAACACCCTCTTCCGGCGGATCTACTGCAATGACCGGTGATAGCTTTTCATTGGCCCATTTGGCCGCTGCTTTGTACCAGGGCTGTTCATGTTGGAATGGACATGAATGTGCTTCCATCGCATTAACTATTAAGTCAACGGTTCCTGCGGGTAAATCTGCAACATCGTAAAAATAGACAATATTACATTTTACACATGCTATAATTAAGGCCAATTTCTTTCAGGGGAGATAACTCTGGTAAAAGCGAACAGATTTCTGCAATGTCTCGGACGTTCTCTGAAAACCATTTGTTTTATATGGGGAGATAACTCTGGCAAATATGAATGACTTTTGCCTTAATAAAATCTCGCACATTTTCTTACAAGATAGCCAAATTTTAAATGATTCCCACGAATGTCTGGCTCCAGATTCCTTTTATGCATTTTAACCCTTTAACACTCAAGCTACACAAAACAGCTTCTGCACTAGTGTGGAGAAATGTCCATTTTCGGATAAACAAGACTATTTTTGAAAATTTACAACTGGAATGACATTCCAATAGTACATTTTCAGAAATAATCTCTCGGTCGACAATTGGGAAAATCTATAAGGGTTAATTCTTCTAGGGGAGACAACTGTGTTGAGGAGTGATTGATGTTGTGGAACTAAATTCCCAAATATTGTCTTGTCACCAGGTATTGTATATCATACCAACGCTCTACTCAGTGTTCCATTGTTCAGGCCAATCTCGTTCTTTTCCCTTACCGAATTTCAAGTAAGTCCATGCATGCTTTCTAGAGATATTTAATGAAACCCAGATTTGATCCAATTCAATTCAAACGTATTCTAAAGCTATGACTAAGATCCCAATCTGAATGGATGCCTGCTGTTCCCATTAGTGACGGCAGGCGACAATGGATGGCCCAATGTTCCTGTCAGTGACTGTAGATGACAATGGATGGCCTGATGTCCTGTCAGTGACTGCAGGTGACAATGGATGGTCTGATGTTCCAATCAGTGACTGCAGGTGACAATGGATGGCCTAATGTTCCCATCTGTGACTGCAGGTGACAATGGATGGCCTGATGTTCCTGTAGGTGACAATGGATGGTCTGATGTTCCTGTCAGTGATTGTAGGTGACAATGGATGGCCTGGTGTTCCTGTCAGAGACTGCAGGTGACAATGAATGGCCTGATGTTCCTGTCAGAGACTGCAGGTGACAATGGATGGACTGTTATTCCTGTCAGTAACTCCAGGTGACAATGGATGGCCTGGTGTTCCTGTCAGGGACTGCAGGTGACAATGGACGGCCTGATGTTCCTGTCAGAAACTGCAGGTGACAATCGATGGCCTGATGTTCCTGTCAGAGACTGTAGGTGACAATGGATGGCTTGATGTTCCTACCAGTGACTGCAGGTGACAATGGATGGCCTGCTGTTCTTGTCAGCGACTGCAGGTGACAATGGATGGTCTGATGTTCCTGTCAGAGATGCCAGGTGACAATGGATGGTCAGTGACTACAGGTGACAATGGATGGTCTTATGTTCCTGTCAGTGACTGCAGGTGACAATCGATGGTCTTATGCTCCCGTCAGTGATTACAGGTGACAATGGAAGGCATGATGTTCCTGTCAGAGATTGTAGGTGACAATGGATGGCCTGATGTTCCTATCATTGACTGTAGGTGACAATGGATGGCCTTATGTTCCTGTCAGTGACTGCAGGTGACAATGGATGGCCTAATCTTCCTGTCAGTGACTGCAGGTGACAATGGATGGCCTGATGTTCCTGTCAGTAACGGCAGGTGACAATGGATGGCCTGATGTTCCTGCCAGTGACCATAGGTGACAATGGATGGCCTGATGTTCCTGTCAGTGACTGCACGTGACAATGGATGGTTTGATGTTCCTGTGAGTGACTGCAGGTGAAAATAGATGGCCTGATGTTCCTGTCAGAGAATGTAGGTGACAATGGATGGCCTGATATTTCTGTCAGTGACTCCAAATGACAATGGATGGCCTGATGTTCCTGTCAGTGACTGCTAGTGACAATGGATGGCCTGATGTTCCTGTCAATGATTGTAAGTGACAATGGATGGTCTGATGTTCCTGTCAGTGACTGCAGGTGACAATGGATGGCATTAGGTTCCTGTCAGAGACTGTAGGTGACAATGGATGGCCTCATGTTCCGGTCAGTGACTGCAGGTGACAATAAATGGCCTGATGGTCCTGTCAGTGACTATAGGTGACAATGGATGGCCTGATGTTCCTGTCCGAGACCGCAGGTGACAATGGATGGCCTGATGTTCCTGTCAGTGGTTGCAGGTGATAATGGATGGCCTGATGTTCCTGTCAGTGACTGCAGGTGACAATAAGTGGCCTGATGTTTCCATCGGTGACTGCAAGTGACAATGGATGGCCTGATGTTCCTGTGAATGTCTGCAGGTGACAATGGATGGTATGATATTCCTGTCAGTGATTGCAGGTGACAATGGATGGCCTGATGTTCCTGTCAATGACTGCAGGTGACAATGGATGGTCTGATATTCCTGTCAGTGATTGCAGGTGACAACGGATGGCCTGATGTTCCTGTCAGTGACTATAGGTGACAATGGATGGCCTTATGTTTCTGTCAGTGACTGCAGGTGACAATGGATGGCCTGATGTTCCTGTCAGTGACTGCAGGTGACAATGGATGGCCTGATGTTCCTGTCAGTGACTGCAGGTGACAATGGATGGCCTGATGTTCCTGTCAGTAACTGCAGGTGACAATGGATGGCCTGATGTTCCTGTCAGTGACCGTAGGTGACAATGGATGGTCTGATGTTCCTGTCAGTGACTGCACGTGACAATGGATGGTTTGATGTTCCTGTGAGTGACTGCAGGTGAAAATGGATGGCCTGATGTTCCTGTCAGAGAATGTAGGTGACAATGGATGGCCTGATATTTCTGTCAGTGACTCCAGATGACAATGGATGGCCTGATGTTCCTGTCAGTGACCGTAGGTGACAATGGATGGCCTGATGTTCCTGTCAGTGACTGCACGTGACAATGGATGGTTTGATGTTCCTGTGAGTGACTGCAGGTGAAAATGGATGGCCTGATGTTCCTGTCAGAGAATGTAGGTGACAATGGATGGCCTGATATTTCTGTCAGTGACTCCAGATGACAATGGATGGCCTGATGTTCCTGTCAGTGACTGCTAGTGACAATGGATGGCCTGATGTTCCTGTCAATGATTGTAAGTGACAATGGATGGTCTGATGTTCCTGTCAGTGACTGCAGGTGACAATGGATGGCATTAGGTTCCTGTCAGAGACTGTAGGTGACAATGGATGGCCTCATGTTCCGGTCAGTGACTGCAGGTGACAATGGATGGCCTGATGGTCCTGTCAGTGACTATAGGTGACAATGGATGGCCTGATGTTCCTGTCCGAGACCGCAGGTGACAATGGATGGCCTGATGTTCCTGTCAGTGGTTGCAGGTGACAATGGATGGCCTGATGTTCCTGTCAGTGACTGCAGGTGACAATAAGTGGTCTGATGTTTCCATCAGTGACTGCAAGTGACAATGGATGGCCTGATGTTCCTGTGAATGTCTGAAGGTGACAATGGATGGTATGATATTCCTGTCAGTGATTGCAGGTGACAATGGATGGCCTGATGTTCCTGTCAATGACTGCAGGTGACAATGGCTGGTCTGATATTCCTGTCAGTGATTGCAGGTGACAATGGATGGCCTGATGTTCCTGTCAGTGACTATAGGTGACAATGGATGGCCTTATGTTTCTGTCAGTGACTGCAGGTGACAATGGATGGCCTTATGTTCCTGTCAGTGAAAGCAAGTCACAAGAATGTAACTAACAATAGCTCAATTTTGAATGGTTGATGGCGGCCACGTCTTTTCACCGATCAACTTAACTTTAGCTTGAATTGTCCTAAGCCCCTAATCATATTTTGCAAATTTTGGCTCGATCCCTTTAGCGATTCTGGTGAGTCAGACAAGATGGTTGTCATACAAAGTCAATGTAGTTCGCATGTCAACTCAATCAGCCAAGCGGCTTACGATGTTTTGAAGAGTTTTGCTAAAAGTAGCACAAAAGCCAAGATGACCACTGACCAAATAAAACAATTGATTGAACATTCTTGGATGAGAGGGTGTTTAAAGAAAAAGTTGATGGACGATCGCCATGGCATAAGCTTACTTGGCCATTCTGACCTAATAAAACTCACGTTTGCTGTCCGTGTAGACCTTACATCCTGAAGCGACACAAAGCTTTTTCTCCTCTTCCAGTAGAGGGGTCAGCTTGACACATTCATTCAGGAAAACTAACGTTGTGACGTCGTGATTTGCTAGATGCCTCGCACAGTTCAGTCCCTGTGAGCCTTGTACGGTCAGGCCACACATCACAACCACTACTGGACTCTGGTGCTGATTTTGTGGGTTCAGCCTGTAACAGTAAAACAGATAACACTCGATGATAATAAATAGTGAACATGCTAAAAACAACTACTCAAAACTATGAAAACTAAGACAATCACTCTCTCAGATTTTTTTAAGTCTTTCTAAATTTCAGATTTGCTGATTTCAGATTTTTCTTTTCTTTGGGTTAAGTTTAAAAGTTGGGGAATCTTTGTTTATTTAACACAATTGAAATTGTGAAATTGAAATTGTGGTTTCATTAAGACATTGATGTACCAACTTCAATGGAAATCCCAACATTCTAAAGTTATGCTCCAAAAAAAAATTCCTGAGAGGACAGAGTTGGACAGTCAACCATAGTCTCTTGTCTTAAGCACTTAAAACTCAAGTCAACCAAAAAAACGTCTTCTGCAGTGTTCATGGAAAATGTGCAGACAAAGAGACTATTCTTGACAAATTTACCACTGGAATCACAAGCCTTTGGTCACACAAGTAAGTGTCCATCATAGGAAGGTTTTACTGAGCAAATACCTATGCTGAGGTAGGAGAGATCTGGAATCAAGGGTTATACGGTCAGAGCTAAAAATTACTCAAATAATATTTTACGCCAGAGTTCATGTCACATGATGAATGAAGAAAATCAAGCGTGCCATGGTATAGTTGCAATATAGTCGGCTTTGTCAGAAACATAAAATAAAGTTTACCAATTTAGATGAATATTTGAAAACTTAGATCAGTGAAAGTAACGAACCTGTGACTGCCACCAACAAGCTGTAACACCATCTCACTGGCTGTTCTGCCGAGCATTTCCACCTGTCGCTCGATAGAAAAGCCACACCTTTCTGCTGCAGAGAGTACCTTACTCCTCAGCTTATGTGAGATGCTGGGTACTATCATTCCAGAATCTGGATGAGTAAATACAATGTCATAGTAGTACCATGCCTAGGCTTACACGTTTACAATGTCATAGTAGTACCATGCCTAGGCTTACACGTTTACAATGTCATAGTAGTACCATGCCTAGGCTTACACGTTTACAATGTCATAGTAGTACCATGCCTAGGCTTACACGTTTACAATGTCATAGTAGTACCATGCCTAGGCTTACACATTTACAATGTCATAGTAGTACCATGCCTAGGCTTACACGTTTACAATGTCATAGTAATACCATGCCTAGGCTTACACGTTTCCAATGTCATAGTAGTACCATGCCTAGGCTTACACGTTTCCAATGTCATAGTAGTGCCATGCCTAGGCTTACACGTTTACACTGTCATAGTAGTGCCATGCCTAGGCTATGTCATAGTAGTGCCATGCCTAGGCGTATGCGTTTACAATGTCATAGTAGTGCCATGCCTAGGCTTACACATTTACAATGTCATAGTAGTGCCATGCTTAGGCTTACGCATTTACAATGTCATAGTAGTACCATGCCTAGGCTTACACGTTTACAATGTCATAGTAGTACCATGCCTAGGCTTACACGTTTACAATGTCATAGTAGTACCATGCCTAGGCTTACACATTTACAATGTCATAGTAGTACCATGCCTAGGCTTACACGTTTACAATGTCATAGTAATACCATGCCTAGGCTTACACGTTTCCAATGTCATAGTAGTACCATGCCTAGGCTTACACGTTTCCAATGTCATAGTGGTGCCATGCCTAGGCTTACACGTTTACACTGTCATAGTAGTGCCATGCCTAGGCTATGTCATAGTAGTGCCATGCCTAGGCGTATGCGTTTACAATGTCATAGTAGTGCCATGCCTAGGCTTACACATTTACAATGTCATAGTAGTGCCATGCTTAGGCTTACGCATTTACAATGTCATAGTAGTGCCATGCCTAGGCTTACACGTTTACAATATCACAGTAGTGCCATGCCTAGGCTTACACGTTTACAATGTCATAGTAGTGCCATGCCTAGGCTTACACGTTTACAATGTCATAGTAGTGCCATGCCTAGGCTTACACGTTTACAATGTCATAGTAGTGCCATGCCTATGCTTACACGTTTACAATGTCATAGTAGTGCCATGCCTAGGCTTACACGTTTACAATGTCATAGTAGTACACTGCCTACGCATACACGTTTACAATGTCATAGTAGTGCCATGCCTAGGCTTACACGTTTACACTGTCATAGTAGTGCCATGCCTAGGCTATGTCATAGTAGTGCCATGCCTAGGCGTATGCGTTTACAATGTCATAGTAGTGCCATGCCTAGGCTTACACATTTACAATGTCATAGTAGTGCCATGCTTAGGCTTACGCATTTACAATGTCATAGTAGTGCCATGCCTAGGCTTACACGTTTACAATATCACAGTAGTGCCATGCCTAGGCTTACACGTTTACAATGTCATAGTAGTGCCATGCCTAGGCTTACACGTTTACAATGTCCTAGTAGTGCCATGCCTATGCTTACACGTTTACAATGTCATAGTAGTGCCATGCCTAGGCGTACACGTTTACAATGTCACAGTAGTGCCATGCCTAGGCTTACACGTTTACAATGTCATAGTAGTACACTGCCTACGCATACACGTTTACAATGTCATAGTAGTGCCATGCCTAGGCTTACACGTTTACAATGTCACAGTAGTGCCATGCCTAGGCTTACACGTTTACAATGTCATAGTAGTGCCATGCCTAAGCTCACACGTTTACAATGTCACAGTAGTGCCATGCCTAGCCGTACACGTTTACAATGTCATAGTAGTGCCATGCCTAGGCTTACACGTTTACAATGTCATAGTAGTGCCGTGCCTAGGCTTACATGTTTACAATGTCATAGTAGTGCCATGCCTAGGCTTACATGTTTACAATGTCATAGTAGTGCCATGCCTAGGCTTACACGTTTACAATGTCATAGTACTGCCATGCCTAGGCTTACACGTTTACAATGTCATAGTAGTGCCATGCCTAGGCGTACACGTTTACAATGTCATAGTAGTGCCATGCCTAGGCTTACACGTTTACAATGTCACAGTAGTGCCATGCCTAGGCTTACACGTTTACAATGTCAATGTCATAGTAGTGCCATGCCTAGGCTTACACGTTTACAATGTCATAGTAGTGCCATGCCTAGGCTTACACGTTTACAATGTCATAGTGCCATGCCTAGGCTTACACGTTTACAATGTCATAGTAGTACCATGCCTAGGCTTACACGTTTACAATGTCATAGTAGTACCATGCCTAGGCTTACACGTTTACAATGTCATAGTAGTGCCATGCCTAGGCTTACACGTTTACAATGTCATAGTAGTGCCATGCCTAGGCGTACACGTTTACAATGTCATAGTAGTGCCATGCCCAGGTTTCACGTTTACAATGTCATAGTAGTGCCATGCCTAGGCTTACACGTTTACAATGTCATAGTAGTGCCATGCCTAGGCTTACACGTTTACAATGTCATAGTAGTGCCATGCCTAGGCTTACACGTTTACAATGTCACAGTAGTGCCATGCCTAGGCGTACACGTTTACAATGTCATAGTAGTGCCATGCCTAGGCTTACATGTTTACAATGTCATAGTAGTACCATGCCTAGGCTTACATGTTTACAATGTCATAGTTTACAGGATTAAAATAAAAAACAATGATTACTTTTCAAATCATGAATTTATAGGATTCAAAATTAAATAATCGAATAATCGTGAATAATATCTACTGTATGGAATATTTCAAACCCTACTTTTAATTACTTGACATTTTGCTCAGCAAACATATGTTCATTTGCCGCTCAAGAGAAGACTATTTTCTATTTTCTTGGCCTGCAAATGGACACTTCTAAACACCATTGAAACGTTCGTCATTGATATGCCTCTGTTGTTATACCTGTTTAATTTGTATCCAGGCTAATTAATCAAGTAATCGTGATTATTCTAAAATAATCGTTCATGAAGACTCAAAGCAATAATGACACACGCCTAGCTACACCAGCCAAAAGAGTAAAGCATTGTTCAATAACCTGCATACATATAATAACAAATACAATTCTTATTTCAGTGATGAAGGTGGTAGCCATTTAGCACTCAAGTCAGCCAAAACCCACCTTTAGAGTCATGGTGGTGATCTTCAAGTATATTTTTGAAATTCTACCACTGGGATGACTGGCTCAATAACCAAGCCAGTCATTCCTGTGATAAATTTTCAAACATTGTCTTCTCTTGTCTGACAAATGAACATTTACCGAGGACACATTTAAATTTTTGTGACAAATCTTGACCATTAAAGGGTTAATGTACTTGATCTATGCAAACTTCTACAGGTCTGTAACAATAAAGGAATCCAATTTGTCAGTCAAGTATATGATGTCATAATCAATTACATCACAGGTAGGCTGATGTCACACTCAAATACGCCATGAATGGCATATCGAAGTTCATCAAAAACGTTTAATAATCTGTCAAGTTGTACAAATCTTATGTCTTTACTATTTAATAAACATTCGTTTGAATATTTAGAAAACAAATTTGACTGGACGATGTTGCTGCCATAGGCAGCAACAGCGCCCAGCCAACTTAGTTTCAAAATATTCAACAGCTTACCTGAAGTTGAGAATCAGGGAGTCCATGGATCGATCCGAACGCGGACATAGCATAAGTGAAGCTTAGTTAGGAATGGGCAGGGTGTAGATAAAACTGGATTCATCCATTTTGTTTACACCCAGCTACATGATAAATATGGAACATTTTGTGGTCAGATTTGAGTGACAGATGAAAACAGACTCAGCATGTACATTACGGTAGAGTACAACAAGTGTATTTTCTTGACAAACCTTCACTATTATTAATAGTATTAAATGACTAAGCACATTTAGTAATTCATTAGCTCTAATAGAACTCACCTGTATATCCCCATACCTGTAAATATCCCCTCCCCTGGAGATATCCCCTCACCTGTAGATATCCCCTCACCTATAGATATCCCCGCACCTGTAGATATAACCTTACCATAGATATACCCCACCTGTAGATATACCCATACCTGTAGATATACCCTCACCTGTAGATATACCCCCACCTGTAGATACCCCATACCTGTAGATATACCCTCACCTGTAGATATACCCACACCTGAACATAACCCCATACCTGTAGATATACCCTCACCTGTAGCTATAACCCCCACCTGTAGATATCCCCTCACCTGTAGATATACCCATACCTGTAAATATTACCGCACCTGTAAATATCCCCTTATCTGTATATATCCCCTCACCTGCAGATATCCCATAACTATAAATATCCCCTCACCTGTACGCATCCCCTCACGTGCAGATATCCCCTCACCTGTAGATATACCCCCACCTGTAGATATCCCCTCACCTGTAGATATTCCTATACTTGTAGATATACCCCCACCTGTAGATATCCCGTCACCCTGTAGATATCCCCATACCTGTAGATATCCCCATACCTGTAAATATCACCTCACCTGTATATATCCCCTTACCTGTAGATATCCCCATACCTGTAAACATCACTTCACCTGTAAATATCCCCTCATCTGTATATATCCCGTCACCTGTGACATACTCATTACGACTAACACATGATTTCACTTTCACATGTACTTGATGACATACAGCGGCTGCATCACTCACCTGTGACACATGCATTATGACTAACACATGATTTCACTTTCACTTGTAACTGATGGCATACCGGCCGCGTCGACACTCACCTGTGACATACTTATTGTGACTAACACATGATTTCACCGACGCCATACCGGCTGCTTCGACACTCACCTGTGACATACTCTTTACGACTAACACATGATTTCACGTTCACGTGAATCTGACGGCATACAGGCTGCGTCGACACTATCACATTTTCATCAAACCGATAATTCTTTCTGGCATGGGGTCGGACAATTTCAGATTTATGCTCGATCGCCTCAAAGATCGCTTTCTTATCAAACAAAGCAAGATTCTTTTCAAAATCGAACTCGCCAAGAAACGAGTCAATGGGTGCACTGAAACAATCGTCTTTAGGAGTTCGTCTTTGCTGTTGTTGTTGCTGTTGCTGCTGCTGTTGCTGCTGCTGTTGCTGTTGTTCTATTTTTCGCGGTGTGCTCGCTTTTTTCCGACATTCAGAAGCTGTCAAGCAAAATGTACATTAACCCTATAACACTCATATCAGCAAAAAATGGACAATGCAGTGGTCTTGAGAAATGACCATTTGCAGACTAAGAGAAGACTATTTTTGTAAATTTACCATTGGAATGACTGGCTTGAAAACCGAGCCAGTCATTCCAGTGGGGAAATTTTCAAAAATAGTCTTGTCTTGGTCTGCAAATGGACATTTTATATGAGAAAATTGAAATTTTCTTGAACAAATTCAACAGTTTAAGGGTTAAATACATAACAGCTCACTAGAAATAGTATAAATACATTGTTTGTACAAGTTTGAACATGAAACAAAAATCTTCTGTTGAATATTTTGTGCATAATTAGATTGAATGACATTGCTGCCTAAGGCAGTATTCAAAATATTCAACTAACCATTTCTTAGGTCGTATTCAAAACTGTGCTAATGAGCGTGTTTCTGTGGGATTTTTTAAAACAAGTTATTTCTGAGTTGTATTGTATGTATGGATCATTAAGCAGCATTGTAACTGTTTAACACACTAACCCTCAAACCTGTCAAAAATGGCAGTCATCTTGAGAAATGTCCATTTGCAGCACAAGAAAAAGGCTACTGTTGGAAATTTACCTGCTGTTTTCTATTCATTCTCCAACAAACACCTGGTCACTTATAATCACACCCTGGTATAGGCTCAACCACTTCATACAATCATTTGACCCAAAAGATAAACAGTTCTGTACATAAACCTGACACAAGCCTTTATGATGTGGGATAAATTCTGGTGAATAGTTTGAAACTAATTTGCATGCTAGTTGTTGCTACCTAAGGCAGCACTAGCTTCCAGTCAAATTGCTTCAAGATAAGTTTTCTGTTTGGTTTGATTCTAGATAGCTCTATTTCTAAATGGGAATTAACATCTCATATGCACAATTTAACCCATTACATCCCAAATTCAGTATATGAAAAACCAATATAGAAAATGTAACTATTTATTTTAAAGATTGCATTTAATATTTTTTGTTTTGATTATGATTTCCCAAACTGACACATATATTATAGCTATTATATTAACCCTTATCACATTAATGTCAAATATAATTGATACAGGATCAGTAGAAGAATGTCTGGTGTACATTTGACAATGTTTTTTAAATCTGTTGCTGTCACATTAGATCCCAATAGTTTAAAGCAATTTTGTTTCCAGAATGTACACAAGTTAACATATGAAATTGACTTTGGGAAGTATATATTTTAGTGGTCAAAATTGTTTCAAGACCACAAAGCAGATACACATTTTTTATGATTAAGAAAGGTTTGGGAATATTTTTAATTTACTATGCTTGGAAGATCCTGCTACCTATATATATATTATATGAAGTATTCGAAAAAGCATTTGAAAACTATTTGAAATTTCAAATACTTTAGTAAAAGTATTTGAATGCAAATGCAAAAGCAAATAGTTGTGATTTGAAATCTTCAAATGCAAATACTTGAAAAAAAGTATTTAAATGCATTTAAATGTAAATGCATTTGCATTTGGCCCCAGGTCTGCTGGAATGACTGGCTCGGTTACTGGAGCCAGTAATTCCACTGGCCAAATTCTTAAAAATAATCTCTTGGTTTGCATATGGACATTTTCTCTGAGAAGATGTAAATATGCTTGACCAAATTTGATGGTTTAAAGGGTAACTGGTCAAGCTGGATAAAGATGGCTCATCATCATCATTATTACCTAGTGTTGATTCTGAATACATGGGAGATGAGATATGTCGCTCATCGTCATCATTACATGTACCTAGTGTTCATTCTGAACACATGGAGGATGAGATATGTCGCTCATCCTCATAATTATTACCCAGTGTTCATTCTAAATACAGAATACAGGGGGATGAGATATGTTACTCATCATTATCCTTATTACCTAGTGTTCATTCTGAATACAGAATACAGGGTGGATGAGATATTTCACTCATCATTATCATTATTACCTAGACGTCATTCTGAATACAGGGGGATGAGATATGTCACTCATCATTATCATCATTATTACAAAGTGTTCATTCTGAATACAGGGTGGATGAGATATGTCACTCATCATTATCATTATTACCTAGACGTCATTCTGAATACAGGGGGATGAGATATGTCACTCATCCAGGGATGTCCAAATTACGCGAACGAAACGATCGTTCACATTCAGGTTACGCTGCGGTTTCTCACGTAACCCATTTTTCAGAAATCATAGGGCAGAACTTAATATCTAAATGCCAAACATGCCTACGATCATGCGCCAGAAATATAATATAATACAACATTTGTTATCGGAAATGTTATGATAAATGTCACGTACGACGATCTGTCAAAATTCAACCATAGAACTATATATTTATGGATCTGTGATGCGCACCGACACGTTTTTTCGTAACTGCGCAGCTTTGACCCGCCGCGCTACAATAGCAGAATAAACTGCGTAGACATTTACAAAATGCGAGTCGGTTTTCCCAAATTTACTGGGCTGATGATGATTAATTCCAGCCGTTTCCGCCTATAGAAACTTGATATTCAATCAATAATAGCCTGTTAGACAATTGATATACCATCAGTTTAACAATATTACTCAATATTTCGTAATTTCACGACTTGCAAAAATTGAAGCGCTGGGAAACTATGGTAGCTCAACTCGTAAAACACATTGCCAGCGACAGCTTTCTTGTCGAGCGCACAATTGTCAGATTATCTAGTGAACAACTCGTATTCGGCGGGTAAATAATTGACAACAGCTGTTTAGGGCGCGCCCGTTGAACGTATCGAATGACATAGCTCGGCACATTCGATTGTTGTCGGATTCACTATTTGATACAGTATAACGGCGAATGTTGCCGATTTTGAGAGGGATTTTTTAAACTTTATTAAATAGTCTGTAAGATCGAATTTAACCCTTTCATGATGAAGCAGGCCAAAACCGGCCTCTGTAGTGGTCTCGGTGAATGTCCATTTGCAGGCTAAGAGAAGTCGCTTTTAGAATATTTACCACAGGAATGACTGGCTCGGTAACCGAGCCAGCCAGTCATTCCAGTGGTAAATTTTCAAAAATAGTCTTCTCTTGGCCTGCAAATGGACATGCAATAAGTAAATATTATACGTTTGAACAAATTTAGTCATTACAGGGTAAAATAAATAAATACAAAAATACATTAATTGCTTGATTTTAATTTGAAATAGTACAGTTAAAGTGATGGGTCATCTACAATAAGCTGTGATCTGCTAACAGAGAATCAGATTGTCAATCAAAATGAATACTACGTAAAACATGAATCAGTGACAATTAAAACTTTTAAGCAGTGGAGTGTTTCGTCACTTCTATTTGAGATGTCCTGAAAAGAATGGTTTACGCGAAGCAAATGGGTCATGCAAAAAAAATGTGCGTAACCCATTTTCGGGTTACGCAAATTTTCAATTTAGACGTGCCTGTCATCATTATGATTATTACCTAGAGGTCATTCTGAATACAGGGGGATGAGATATGTCGCTCATCATCATCATCATTATTACCTAGTGTTCATTCTGAATACAGGGGGATGAGATATGTTACTCATAATTATCATCATTATTACCTAGTGTTCATTCTGAATACAGGGGGATGAGATATGTTACTCATCATTATCATCATTATTACCTAGTGTTCATTCTGAATACAGGGGGATGAGATATGTCACTCATCATTATCATTATTACCTAGACGTCATTCTGAATACAGGGGGATGAGATATGTCACTCATCATTATCATTATTACCTAGAGGTCATTCTGAATACAGGGGGATGAGATATGTCACTCATCATTATCATTATTACCTAGAGGTCATTCTGAATACAGGGGGATGAGATATGTCACTCATCATTATCATTATTACCTAGAGGTCATTCTGAATACAGGGGGATGAGATATGTCGCTCATCACCATCATCGTTATTACCTAGTGTTCATTCTGAATACATGGTGATGTGATATGTCACTCATCATTACCATTATTACCTAGAGGTCATTCTGAATACAGGGGGATGAGATATGTCACTCATCATTATCATCATTATTACCTAGAGGTCATTCTGAATACAGGGTGATGAGATATGTCATTCATCATTATCATCATTATTACCTAGAGGTCATTCTGAATACAGGGTGGATGAGATATGTCACTCATCATTACCATTATTACCTAGTGTTCATTCTGAATACAGGGTGATGAGATATGTCACTCATCATTATCATTATTACCTAGAGCCTAGAGGTCATTCTGAACACAGGAGGATGCGATATGTCACTCATCATTATCATTATTACCTAGAGGTCATTCTGAATACAGGGGGATGAGATATGTCACTCATCATTATCATTATTACCTAGAGGTCATTCTGAATACAGGGGGATGAGATATGTCACTCATCATTATCATCATCATTATTACCTAATGTTCATTCTGAATACAGGGTGATGAGATATGTTACTCATCATTATCATTATTACCTAGAGCCTAGAGGTCATTCTGAACACAGGAGGATGCGATATGTCACTCATCATTATCATTATTACCTAGAGGTCATTCTGAATACAGGGGGATGAGATATGTCACTCATCATTATCATTATTACCTAGAGGTCATTCTGAATACAGGGGGATGAGATATGTCACTCATCATTATCATCATCATTATTACCTAATGTTCATTCTGAATACAGGGTGATGAGATATGTCACTCATCATTATCATTATTACCTAGAGGTCATTCTGAATACAGGGTGATGAGATATGTCACTCATCATTATCATTATTACCTAGAGGTCATTCTGAATACAGGGGGATGAGATATGTCACTCATCATTAGGCTTGCGCGATTTTTGCTTTGAAACATCGCGATCGATTTTATTTTAAAAATCACGATTTTCGATTAAATCGTGGGTCCAAATTCCCAAAAGTATAAACCGGGGTAACGTGACTTGTTTCTATAAAATGTTGAAATAAATGATACAAAAATATCACGAAATTAGAACACATTTTCATGCGACGAATCCTTACCATCCTACGTCTATGTTTAATGTATACATTATATCCATCATCGCGGGAGTGAAATTATTAATTGGGACCGCTTAAATATTGCGTATAGTTTAATAAGCATTATTTATTTCATCCAAATTTGAGATAAAATGTCGCCGAGAAAAAAAATAAAAATTACATGATGTATCAGCTTCCGCTTATAGCCTCCCTTTGTAGGACGAGTTTAGGTCATTACGTGAGTAACGGGAAGACGCTAAGATTAGTACCCGGGAAGATACTGCGCAATCCACATACATAGCTTTGAGTAGGTACGAGTGTAACGGCGTAAACTCGTCCTTTCGTGCAGTTTATGGTTGCTTTCAGAATGTATGATTTACATTTAAGAGTAATCAACAGAACGCACAGTTCAAAATCAAACAATCTGGAATGCTGTTGCTTTATTTTTTTTAATTTGCCACGACAACCGAATCAAAAAGGAAAAATTATTACACTGCCTGAAATTGCTAACTCTAGAATTAAAAAGAATTATGTTCACTGATTGCCTAACACTCTGTAACTAAGTATATACTTGGCATTTGATGACAGACTCAGGGTCTGCAGCAAAAGAAAGAAAATTATATGGCGATTCGAAGGAGTAACTATCTGGTTTTCTCAATGACAAAGGTGTTACCTCGCTATTATTAGCTTGTTTATTGTAGTGCTTTGTGTTGTGATTAGTACGGCGGGATATAAACACAAGGAACACAGGCATGAGTCGATTTTAATTGTACTCATGTACTGATAAAATGTGACGAAAGAGTACACACTTCAGATTTTAAAATAACATGAAATTTTTGTCGATTTTCCGATTTTTCCTCAATTACATCGTAAAAATCTCGATTTAAAAAATAAATCGAACTTCACGATTAAATCGAAAAATCGCGCAAGCCTACTCATCATTATCATCATTATTACCTAGTGTTCATTCTGAAAACAGGGGTATGAGATATGTCGCTCATCATCATCATTATTACCTAGTGTTCAATCTGAATACAAGGGGATGAGATATGTCACTCATCATCATTATTACCAAGTGTTCATTCTGAATACAGGGGGGATGAGATATGTCGCTCATCATCATCATAATTAGCTAGTGTTCATTAGCTCACCGGGCCAGAATGACCAAGTAAGCTTATGCCATGGCAACCATCCATCGTCTGTCCATCCGTCAACTTTTTTCTTTAAACGACTTCTCAATAACCACTGGGCCGATTTCAATTATATTTGGCAGGAAGTATCCGTAGGACATAGGGATCCAAGTTTGTTCAAACGAAGCCCATCGGCCAATTTGGCCGGCAGCCATCTTGGATTTCAGCCAATTTTAGGAAATGTCTTTAAAAATCTTCTCCAAAACCGCTTGGTGGATTGAAGCAAACCCCATGAAATATGTTCTCTAGGAAAAGCTGAACCAAGTTTGTTTAAGGTACCTTGATTGGTCAAATGGTTCGGCAGCCATTTTGGTTGACCTAGTTTTAGCAAAAACGACTTCTCCTCCAGAACCGCTGAAGGGACTGGGCCGAAATTTGGAAGATATGATTAGGGACTAAGGGCCATTAAAGTTTGTCCAAGGGAACTTTATACATAAAAAAACATGGCCGCAGTGAGCCAATCAAAATACAGCATGTTTGGCGGCCCTATTGGATTTTTTTATTTGATGGATTTTGAGGCTGAGATTGGTTTTATATATGTTTTTGGGTATTCTGATCACAAATTTGCAATTTTTAAAACTGGCGGATAAACGGTTTGGCAGCCATCTTGGATCACTTTCCCGCCAAAAGCTCCCATACTAAAGCAATGGGAAATTTAAAATGTCTTCTCGAGAACTACTGGGCCGATTTCAATTATAATATGGCAGGAAGCATCCTTAGGGTGTAGAGATTCAAACGAAGCCGATCGGTCAATTTGGCTGGTGGCCATCTTGAATTTTAGCCGATGTTTAGAAACGTCTTTAAAAATCTTCTCCGAAACCGCTTGGTGGATTGAAGCAAACCCCATGAAATATGATCTAGAGCAAGAGCTGAACCAAGTTTATTCAAGGGAACTTGATTGGTCCCATGGTTTGGTGGCCATCTTGATTGACCTAGTTTTAGCGAAAACGACTTCTCCAGAACAACTGAAGGGATCGGGCCGAAATTTGGCAGATATGAGCCATTAAACTTTCTTCAAGGGAAGTTGATCAGTCAAAAAGCATGGCCGTCGTGGGCCAATCAAAACAGTGTGTTTGGTGGACAAATTGATTTTTTTTAATTTCATCGATTTTGAGGATGAAATTGGTTTTATGTGCTTTTGGGTATTCTGATCTCAAATTTGCAATTTTTGAAACTGTCGGATAAACGGTTTGGCGGCCATCTTGGATCATCTTCCTGTCAAAAGCTCCCATACTAAAGCAATGGGAAATTTAAAATGTCTTCTAGAACTGCTGGGCCAATTTCAATCATATTTGGCAGGAAGAATCCTTACGTTGTAAAGATTCAAGTTTGTTCAAACGAAGCCAATCCGCCAATTTGTCCGGCGGCCATCTTGGATTTGGCCGATTTTTAGAAATGTCTTTAAAAATCTTCGCCGAAACTGAGCGATTGATTCAAGTCATAAAATATCATTTAGGGCACGAGCTGAAGCAAGTTTGTTCAAGGGAACTTGATTGGTTCCATGGTTTGGTGGCCATCTTGGATGGCCTGGTTTTCATGAAAGCAACTTCGTCTCCAGAGCCACTGAACGGATTGGGCCGAAATTTTGGAGATATGATATTGATGACTAAGGGCCATTAAAGTTTGTTCAAGGGAAGTTGATCAGTCAAAAAGCATGGCCGTCGTGGGCCAATCAAAACAGTGTGTTTGGTGGCCAAATTGATTTTTTTTAATTTCATGGATTTTGAGGCTGAAATTGGTTTTATGTGCTTTTGGGTATTCTGATCTCAAATTTGCAATTTTTGAAACTGTCGGATAAACGGTTTGGCGGCCATCTTGGGTCATCTTCCTGTCAAAAGCTCCCATACTAAAGCAATGGGAAATTTAAAATGTCTTCTAGAACTGCTGGGCCAATTTCAATCATATTTGGCAGGAAGAATCCTTAGGTTGTAAAGATTCAAGTTTGTTCAAACGAAGCTAATCCGCCAATTTGTCCGGCGGCCATCTTGGATTTGGCCGATTTTTTTAAATGTCTTTAAAAATCTTCGCCGAAACTGAGCGATTGATTCAAGTCATAAAATATCATTTAGGGCACGAGCTGAAGCAAGTTTGTTCAAGGGAACTTGATTTGCCAAATGGTTGGGTGGCCATCTTGGATGGCCTGGTTTTCATGAAAGCAACTTCGTCTCCAGAGCCACTGAACGGATTGGGCCGAAATTTTGGAGATATGATATTGATGACTAAGGGCCATTAAAGTTTGTTCAAGAGAAGTTGATACATAAAGAAACATGGCCTCTGTTTTCTTGTTACAAGTCTGCTCAACTCATTAGAGTTTTACTTATTGTTAATGACCATTCTAGTTGAGATGCCTATGGTCCAGGTGAGCGATACAGGCCCAGCCTCTTGTTCTGAATACAGGGGGGATGAGATATGTCACTCACCATCATCATCATTATTACCTAGTGTTTATTCTAAATACAGAATACAGGGGTGGGGGTGGCGAGATACGTCGCTCATCATCTCCTTCATCATCATCATTATGTAGTGAACATTCTGAATACAGGGGGATGAGATATGTCGCTCATCATCATCATTATTACCTAGTGTTCATTCTAAATACAGAATACAGGGGGATGAGATATGTCGCTCATCATCATCATCATTATTACCTAGTGTTCATTCTAAATACAGAATACAGGGGGATGAGATATTTCGCTCATCATCATCATTATCACCAAGTATTCATTCTGAATACAGGGGGATGAGATATGTCACTCATCATCATCATTATTACCTAGTATTCATTCTGAATACAGGGGTATTCATTCTGAATACAGGGGGGTGAGATTTGTCGTGATCTATAACATCAAGCACTTTATAGCTGTATGTCATACTTACTGGAGTTTCTTCTGGGTCGTCCATGACCACCACCACCTCCTCCTCCACTTTGCTGCTGCTGTTGTCCCTGATCCTCATATGTCGGTGTATAACGATGATCGTCATAGCAATTGACATGGTTTTCATAAATAGCATTTCTTTGATCATGACAGCCATTGCCGCTTCTCTGAGCACTATAGTTATTGTTCCTGGAGTCACCAGCACAATTAGGAAACCAAGAGTTTTTATTATACGCATATTTCATATTCTGAACCCCACTATAACCATTATCATTAACAGATAACTGCGACATTTTCTGAGTGTTCATATTCGGTGATAAACGATTCATGCCACTGCTCTGGTTAGCGCGATTACCACTCACAAAACCTGGAGAACTCCGGCTGACGTGGTCATTACTGTAATAATGTTCAGGGGCCATAACTTGGCATCCATTAGGAGAATGGCGCTGTTTAGCACTTGGAGGATAAGAACTGGGTCCATTAGGCACACTCAGTGCTTTGCTGAGCTTTGCTTTCTTCAGTAACAGATCTGATGAGGGGGCCTGAGGCTTACATACACCCACCGTGACGGTATCCTGGACATTCTTAGTGAGATTAGATGGTGTGCTCTGCTTCCTAATAATAGAACATGCGTCCTCAGCGGCTTTCAGAATCTTCAAATCATGGATGTCACTCGCTCTGGAAAAGGAGAAACGTAACACATTGTGTATTCATGACTGGATATTAACCCCGGCACTGATAAAGTCCATGTATCTCACTCTCAGGGCAAACAAACAGGAAAGCTGTTCAATATTTTGACATTAATATGACTTGAAGTCATAGACTACCTTAGGTGGCAGCAATGGCTTCCAAGTCATATTAATTTCAAAATATTCAACAGAATTTGCTATATATAACAGATAGAATTTACTTTTCAGGGATGTGTGGTTGAACGGGTTAATCTGAGTCAGACATGTTAGTAGAGTACTGACTATACCACTTTAACCCTTTAACACTCATAGCAGCCAAAAACGGCTTCTATAGTGTTCTTGAGAATGAAGGAAATTTCAATTTCCCTTTCTCCGAGATCTAACAATACTCACCATTCTATTACTTCTGATACAAGCTATCCTGGATAGCTGGCCCTAGGACTATAGACTTAGTAAGCTTTACCGACACCTGGAACCGGGTACTCGGCTCCCAACTGCCGAGTACCCGTTTGCCATGAAGCTCATATTGTTTGCATAGCCACCAAACAAGATACCCATGGTTTGCCTCCGTGGGGCTGGGAGGCTGGGTCTGTAATACAATGGTGAGTATGTTAGATCTCTGAGAAAGGGAAATTGAAATATCCTTCATTCTCCTTCGATCAATACTCACCATTCTATTAGTTCTGATAGACACCAGATATAGACAGTAACCTGGTGGGAAGGGGCAAGCCATCAATTGCTACTTTTGCGCTTGGAGAACGAGCTAGACTTAAACTGATTAATGGAGACCTAAAAGGACCACCAAGTTAAGGGAACCGAATCACATTCGCATCACTGCACCTCCCCCCCCCCCCCCACCCACCCTTTTTTCTCCTAAGAAAAGGGAAAGAACTCACGAACATGCATCTCGGCTGAAACACAAATATGCCAAGAGGGTTAACTGCTCTTTGCATATATTAACCTGGGAATGAGCATGAATATATAAGATGAATGAACATGATATATAGACATAACACAAAAAACTCTCAATCTTGAATTACCTCATGATATTTGGATTTCAGACGTGGAGCCTCCAACCATACACTTGTCCGGCCATCAGTGACACAATATGGTTGACATCCTCTCACTCGACCATGTCTGCTTCTTAATTCTTTCTTACAAATGCCAAAAAAGGGAGAAGAGCAGTGTGGTCGTATAACTATCGTTTCAAAACAGCTAAAGCGAATGGATTGGCGGAGTCTGACACATCCCTCATATAGTAATCCGTGAAAGAGGACTCACAGTGCCATTGTGCAACAGCCATGATGTCCTCTAACGGAACACCATTGTAAAGGGCGGTCGAGTCGGCTATTCCTCTAACATCGTGTGCCCTTGCGCATTGCATCTGGTGCCCAGTCGCAATCTCATGGGTAGTCTGAATGCATTCGACTACCCAACGAGAGATAGAATCCATGGATGCGGCGCCATATGGTGTCTTATGCCAGATCCACAGATGTCTATCATTCGACCGTAACGAGTCTGTCCGTTTTGTACTTAGTCAAAGCACGGACTGGGCACCAGACACTGGCATCACGATCAAACCTAGTTAGTTTCAGGATAATGATCGGTTTGCCGGGATATCTCAAAGATTGATTCTTTGACATAAACTCTGCTCTTGGCAGTAGACGCAGACCCTCTCTGGAGACAATAAATCAGTCCCTCTCTGCTGAAAGTGCATGGATCTCACTGCGCCTTCTAGCTGAGGAAGCTGCCAATAGAAATACCGCCTTTAGAGTCAAATGCTTTAGACTAGCCGAACGCAACGGTTCGAAAGGGTGCTTGGCGAGATATACTCCAGGCTGGAATGACTACCGGTTGTCTCGGTCGGAGATTGCTCATTCCCTTCACCATCACACTCAACTGGGCCACCTCTGGTCTATCCATATGGCTAGACAAGGGATAACTGATGCCAAAGCTGACTTGTATCCAGCAATAGTGACAGGAGCTAGTCCTGAAAAGAACAGCTCACAGAGAAAGTCTGCTATTTGCTGAATAGTGGAATGAAAGGTATCAATACCCTTTTCTTCAAACCAGTCTGCAAATCCGTTAACCTTGTTGTTATATGACTTGAAGGTTGACCTCCCTCTCGCAGCTGCGATGAAATCTGCAGCATGTCGAGAAAAGCCCTCCGATGTGGAATGTTGTTTGACAACAACCATGCAGTCAAAAACATTTCGGGATGCTTGTGTAGGAAGCGTCCCTTGGCCTGGAAGATTATGTTCGGAATCTCGGGTAACCGCACTGGATTTTCCACCCGCATACCTCGAAAATCCGTGAACCACGCCCTGCTGGGCCAAATGGCGCTATAGCAGGACCAGGCACGGTTCCTCCCTGATCTTCACCAATATCTTCAGTAGAAGAATGGTTGGTGGGTACGCGCAAGCGTGCATCCCTCTCCAGCTTAACCCCAGAGCGTCTGTATCGACGGCATTAGGATCTGGAATCGGCGAGACATAAGTCATGATTTGAGCATTTTCCCTTGTGGCGAACAAGTCCACGTTGGGTTTGCCCCAATGCTCGAAGGTCCTGTGAAGAACTGGAGGGTTGAGAGACCATTCTGTTGGCAGAATTCTCTGTCTGCGAGACAAAGCATCCACCAGAATGTTCAATCGCCCAGGAATATGAGCTGCTTTCAAAACAACCGAGTAATTCCTGCACCATTGAATCAAGTGCCACACTTAGATACATAGCGTGGGTGACTTGGTCTTGCTGTGGCGATTTCTGTATGATACTACTGTCGAGTTGTCCGACCGTATCAATATCGCCTTGCCCCTGACTTTTGGAAGAAACGTTTTTCAATGCCAGTTCCGCTGCCATCATATCCAACAGATTGATATGCAGCTGGCTCTCTTGGAGAGTCCATGTGCCCGAGACCTGGTGTTCTCCCAGGTAGGCCCCCCATCCCTCCAGCGATGCATCCGTGTACACGGACAGCTGGGGGTGGGGTAGGTGCAGCGAAAACTACTACTAGGAGATTCTGACACGTTTTCCCACCATACAAGATGCGACATTATTGGCTCCAAAACTGGCAACAGTTTTGACAGGGGTTCTATTCACAGAGACATCAGATACAACTGGATAGGTCTTCACAACCAAGCAGTGTACAGGTTTACCTGCTCCATGGAGACCATCATCTTAAGAAACCGGCTCGCCTGAATGTGGTTTCCCAATCGAAACTCTTGAGGATGGCTAACAGAGACACCACTATGGGCTCTGACGGGTAAAAAAATAACCCTGCCCTCCTCGAGATCGAATCGCATCCTTAAATAAACGAAATGTTGAGTGGTGTGTCAACTCAGATTTCTCCTTGTTGACTATCCAGCCTAGATCTGAAAGCAACTTCAGAGTCAGAGCAGACTCCACCTCCAACCTGGCTGATGATCAGCCAATCGTCTATGTAGGTGTGAAGCGTCACGTTCTCTTTTCTGAGAAACACTGTCATCACAAGGACCACTCTGGTGAAAACCCCTTGGAGCTGTCGACAGGCCGAATGGGAGGATATAAACTCCCATACTTGATTCTGAAACGCAACTCTCAGAAACCTGTGACAACGCCTGTTCATTGGAATGTGGAAACATGCATCTCTCAGATCGATCGATACACACCACATCCCCTTCCTCAATCCTGCCATTACCGACCTCTCCATCTGAAACCGAGGCGTATGGATAAACCAATTCAATGGCATGAGACTGAGTACGGGTCTCCATCCCCCTGTGCTCTTGGGGACAAGGAACATGTTTGAATAGAAGCCTGGAGTGTTCCGGTTTGCTGGTTTATTGCTCCCTTCAGAAGCAAACCTGACACTTCATTTTGAATAGCTTCTAACTTGTCTGGTTCCGTTGAACGGGTGTCCAGACAGGTGCCAAAGACAGATTCTGTGGTGGAAAGTCCCACCACTCTGGTATGTACCCCTGGGATAACCATCCCAGGACCAGACTGTATGACGTCACACCTCGCCAAACCTCGACGAAAACGCACGAGCCTTCCACCCACTATAGACGCCTCAACGCCTAATGGGGGTGTCTGGCTTGCGTATCCGCTCCCCTCCCCCTCTCTTGACGAGAGAGAGAAAACCATTTTGGTTTTGGCTTGGCCGGTCTAACTGGCACCGCTGTTCCTGTCGCACAGGTGCGGTCCAGGCAGATGCGAAGGAAGCCCTTGTACCCTCCGCTCCCTTCTGTCCACCCTTTGAGGACCTACCCCTCCCATTTCCCTTCCCGCCTCTCGGGCGATCAGGAGCAACCTTCTTGGGTTTCTTCGCCGAGGCGGCTGAGAAAACCCAGCAGAAAATAGAAGCAGCACTAGGCTTAGCTTTCACCTTGCTTTTTTCTCTGCTTCTTGAAGGTTGCCTGGTCAGCGGCCTGACTACAGTCCCTAGTGCGTGTGCTTGACGCACTAGCTGCAGATTAACCGCCAACCGATTCTGCGCAATGCTGGCCGTGTCCTCCAAGATGGCCAGTGCCTGGCCACCAAAGATGCTAAGGCCTGTCAAGGGCATCCCAAGAAGACGCTCCCTGGCGGCAGTAGCTGGACGCATATGGTCAAGGACCATCTGCCTCCTGGACATAGTCACACGCGCCTGCACCCTTGCCAATGCGTCCATAGACAGCACCAGGCCGTCATTAACGCACGAAAGCGCACAGGGTGGCCTGGGTGGCCTGCCCCCACTTCAGCCCACACCGACTGAAGAAGACGATAAGAGTGGTTGACAGCACTCATTGCTGTCCTCACACCCCCATCACATAGGGACAGGACTTCATTATGGTGTACCTGAGCTTTGTCCACCAGTGCCGGGGCGTTATAAATAGCATCAAGCAACACCATAAACCTCGGATCCAGTCCAACAGACTGGATCAGGGCTGCGGGCAAGATCCCCGTTCTAATCGATGCAACCGATGGACGGGGTACATCCTCCTCGGCCGTGGTCGAAACCACAGATGGGTCCCCCTGGCTAGCCAAGCCAGAGCACCAGACCAATCCGTCTCCGAGGAGGACACTCCCGTCAACACGTCACCCGTTGACATGTTCACGGCCCTACCAGCAACGGCCTCCCGGCTAGGAGCCATTGCTGATATGCCAGGAACTCCGGTACCGTACGGTTCCACCGCCACCCCATGGAACACACCAGTCCACGGAGTAGGCCCGCATTCCGTGCGGAGCCGTAGCGGTTGAGGAATCGTGGCCAAACACGGGTGCCGCTGGCACCCCATGTCTGACCGCCGGACCAGGCGAGATAGGTGAGTACCATGACTGGCCGGCCACAACCGTCACTGTGTTGGTTGGCGGCAAACCAATCATCACAGGACCGGTGCCCGGTACCGGAGTGGCCTCAACCATGGGCGGAGCCGCTGCCCTGGCTTGCGCCAGGCCAGAAAGATGGAGGACGGTTCCGTCCAAGACGGAATCGACCTCCATGCTCTCCACCCACGGCATCACAGGCCGCAGCAACCTCTCCTCCTCGGCCTCCTCATCTTCAGACCCCGAAGAGTCGTCACTAGACAAGGAAAACCGTGGAGTCATCCTGGCGGACGGCTCCCATGCCTGACGGACCGGCCACCGCTACTGGACCACCCCGATGGGACTGCCAGAGGGCCGTACGAGACGGCTCCCCCGGTGGCCAGTCCAGAACCCTGTCCAAGGACAGGGTCCGAATCAAACATGAGGAGACTGCCCTACAACTTTTGGCAGCAGGGATGACACCAGCGTGGGCAGAACGCTATGCAAGAAAGCCTTGCCTAGCCGGACCAAACCATGCCGGCGGTGCCATCTCCGCCACCTCCGGTTGCAGACGTGGAACGCCCCCACGGGCCGAAACGGACGCTCCGCGATTTACTTTCGGACCGCCTGACCCCGCGTCAGACCCTGCCACGTCCTTCTGGCAAGGAACGTAAGCATCATATCGACCGACCACACAGCGCAAACGTTACACATACTGTCAAGACTACACTTAGTACAGTGGAAACAGACATAGCATAGAAACTGTACGATATGTGGCACTCGACACATGATGGCGGGGATGGCCTGGCCTATAAAAAGCCAAACCTACAATAAGCCAGCGGAACGAAACAGAAATGGAAGGCAGACAATTAATTTTCAAATATTTTGACCATAAATTAACTGTCACCCTCCCGCACCCCACCCCGCAATGTTACAGCAAAGATCGCATTGATTATGACGACAAGAACGAAGCGGGCAATAACACACCCATACACTGATCCTCAAGGATGTATAACGGAACCAGGAATCATATCGCATAGCACTCGGGGTATATTTACTAATAAATATAAATTATACTCCTAACGAAGGCCAAAACGATATGTGAAGAAACAACAAAATGTAAACAAACTGCTGTAGCACACGGTAAAACCACAGACCACACATCTAAATCAAGAATTTTGAAACCACTGATCATTGCAAACAGATCATGATAACACGCAAAACTTGAAAATTCCAAAGTTTTCCTGGTACCAATTAAAGTACGCAGCACCCAGAATCAGATGCACGAATTAATGAAACATTTTCTTCACATAAACATCCGAGAAACACGGGTGTGACGTCACCCGCTCAGATCTTACAGAGAACGACGTCAGCCGATAATCGTGTTAAAACACTGATAAGCCAACACCTAATTTCATATCTGCCGATCGCCTGTTGGGGATTTAAAGGAAGGCGATCATCTGGCATATTTCTTTGTTAACACACGTCCCAGATTCTTTGGGGTTAGAAATTGGAACATGCGACACAGACAAAATTTTAGAGATCTAAGTCTTTTAACTATGGAATAACATGGAAATATACGACCTGGTTATCATCGGTGGCATCCATATTAATCCAAATATCCTTCTGAGAACGCACAAGCTATCACAATTAATCACAGTAAAAAGACTTAGGCGCAAACAATCTTAAGACTTTCCAACTGCAAAAAGCATGTATTCTCTTGTCGCTATGCAAACAAGAATGAGCTTCATGGTAGATGGGTACTCGGCAGTTGGGAGCCGAGTACCCGGTTCCAAGGAGTCGGTAAAGCTTTCTAAGTCTATAGTCCTAGAGCCAGCTGTCAGGGCCAGCTGTATATCAGAAGTAATAGAATGGTGAGTATTGATCGAAGGAGAAAGCGCCATGCTCTGTGATAAGCTGCCAGACAGTGCCATGCTCTGTGATAAACTGCCAGACAGTGCCATGCTCCATGACACACTGCCAGACTGTGCTATGAAGACAAAAAAACATTTACCAGTTCCTTACCTGATCGTGACTTCCGGTACCTCACACTTGACACCGTTACGGAATGGAGTATTGATGGTCAACTGCTGTGAAGCATGGTCAATGTTGATGACCTGTCCTTGATAACTGCCCAATGAATCACCACAGTCCAGCGACACAACACATCCTAGCCATTCACTGCTCATTGTGTGATACTGAAACAAAAAGATACATATCTAAATATTACCAGTGATCAGATAAACACACCTATGTTTATTTAGAAATAGAAATCCACTAGATTCTTCAAAACTCGTATTTTTAATTAACAAGAATTCTGTAAAATTAAATGTCTCGCCTGTCTTCGCTGTCACAGTGACCTTGACCATGTGACCTCAATATCATCATGCTGCTAACATTATAGGTAAACATGTATCTAAGTTTAGTCCTGATAGGACTAAACAATCCTGAAATATAAATGATTTGCTAAACGCAGAATATAAAGCCGGAAAAGCAGAGGTCAAATAGCAAGGTCTGACTCATGCAAAATGTTAAATTTCAGTCTGAATACCCCTATTGATGAAATATCCCTACTAGGCTTGCACAATTATTCGATTAATCGCGATTATTTTTTTTTATATAATCGTGGACATTGATGGGAAGGTGGTGCATAAAAGCTGAATTAATTAGGCATGTGATCGGTTTTGAGATAATGTCACTTGCATATTTGAATAGTTAATTGCTCATGCCATCAGGTCCAGATGCCCATCCATTTTTCAGGGCTTTAAGTGCCTTCTCAACTTCTGCTGTTTTAATTGGTGTTAGTAATGGCCTGGGGTCTTCTAAGAACGGGAGCAAGGGCTCATCAAAATGGTCAGTGAACTGGTTTTTTAACCATTCTCGAATCGCCTTGGCTTTGCCCTGGTCAGTCCCGATAAAGTGCCCTTCAGAGTTTTGTACAGTGAGTGGTGGTGTGTAGTCAGCTTGTTGAATAGCAAGATCTTTTACGTGTTCGCTAATGTGGTGCAGAATGTTATTGCGCTACCGGCGTATTTTGGTGTGGTCTTCACTTTGGCCACTTTGACAGATGTGCAGCCGTAACGCTTCCTATTCTACTGACAGTTTTACTACTAGAGGGTCATCAGTATACATAGTTCGGTTATTTTTAAGAACACCTATGGTGCTGGTAGCTGATGATTCCATAGATTTCAGTATTTTGGTTAGGGCTTTGTTCAGATCGGAGCTGACGTCGATGTTAGCTATCTGCTCCCTGAGGGTCTTTTTGTATGACATTTGAGTGTCAATGTCGCTGATGAGCTTGGGTAAGTTGTAGGTGACTCTACCCTCTTGCCTGATATGGCGTTTATACATCTAGCAGAGATCTTTCATCTGAAGCCGTGTAACGACTGGCTTATGGTCAGAATTGAGGTCTGTGCCTCCATATGAACAAACATCACGATGTAGGGTTTTTATTTCTGTCTTGCATAGTATGAAGTCTATCTGATTGAAGACAGCTGTTGCAGCCTTAGAATCTTTTGGGGCTTTGTGATCAGCAATGTGTCCGATCCATGTTGTCCGGTGACGGCATGGGTGTTTAAAAGCCGTATTTGTGGCAAATAGGCCATTGGAACTAAGGAATGCCACCAGTGCATCTCCATTGCTGTTGTGTGTCGCCTCTCCATACGATTCCCAGGCATAAGCCCAGCCCTGAATTTTTTGTCGCAATTCTGAGTGAACTAGTGAACTATTCAAATATGCAAGTGACATTATCTCAAATCATGAGCCTGAATAAGATTCAGCTTTTATGTACCACCTTCCCATCGATGCTGTAGGCCAAGGCACCCTTATCACACTACCCAAGCCCAAGAAGCCACCTGCCCACCCCCCACCCAGCCAATCTGTGGCCCATTGTGCTCCTCAACAGCAAACAGAAAATCCTATCCAATGTTACTCTATGCCGCATTCGAGACAAGATCGATGACTTAACCGGATCATGTCAAAGTGGCTTCAAACGTGGATGCAGCTGCACAGACATTGTAGGGGCTCAATGCATGCTTGTGTCGGTAGTCATGTCCAAACACTGGGATTTCCACAAAATGGGCCTATGACACAATTAAACGCTCAAAGATCCTAGATGCACTACGCCAGGCTAGTTGCAATGAAGATGAGCTATGACTAGTGAGACTACTGCTTGCAGACACGAAGCTGAGAGTATGAGTCAAGTCAGTGCAGTCTGTAGTGTTTGAGACATCAATCGGCTCCCCACAGGGAGATGGTCTATCGCCAGTGCTTTTCACCTGTTATCTTGATGCTCCATTGAAATCTGTACGGGAAAGTTTGACAAGACCAAACAACCACCCCCCCAGTGTCAATACTGGGTATGCCGCTAGAGATGGAATATGCCGATGATGTGGACTTCATAGATGAGGAAAAGAAACCCTTTGATGAACTTCTCCCAATAGCTGCACGCAAACTACAAATTTAGAATCTCTTTATGAATGAATCCAAAACAGAGTTCACCCACATATACCTATCTACAAAGCATGAAACTAAAGAAAATAACGATCCGCTTCGTGGCGGCGAACCATGGAGGAAAAGTAAAATCCTGGACTCTGCTTTGCAGTACTGAAAATTGATGAACGCTGCGTCATGGGGAACATAGCTTTCCAGTCTTTCTGGAAGCCCTTGATTAAAAGGCTATGTTTATACAATGGAACCTGTGTATCTTTGATGCTGTATAACTATAACAGCTGGGCAGCTCCAAAGGCAGCTCTAGATAAACTTGATGCCTGCCACCGCAAACACCTACGCACCATCACTGG
Source organism: Chaetoderma sp. LZ-2023a (assembly GCA_034401795.1). Classification (NCBI taxonomy): domain Eukaryota; kingdom Metazoa; phylum Mollusca; class Caudofoveata; order Chaetodermatida; family Chaetodermatidae; genus Chaetoderma; species Chaetoderma sp. LZ-2023a. Next base: position 20,881,558 of record CM067360.1, on the reverse strand, counting down.
ACACCGATGGCCAGACACCATAATTTCCAATGATGTACTATACAAGATGTGTAATACGTCGCCACTGTATGTAAGTCGCCCAGCAAAGATGGTCCATGTTTGGCCATGTGCTAAGGATGCCAGAAGAGATACCAGCACAGAAAGCCTTGGAATTCTCCCTACTCGGAGCCAGCAAATACAAAGCCAGGAGAGGATGTCATTGCATAAATCTGATAAGCGTGCTACGAGGTGACCTCAAGAAAGCAGAACTCGGTACACTCAACTCAAGAATGGACCCGAGAAAGCTAATAATTACGGCTGAGGATAATACACAGTGGGCAAAAGTGAAGAAGGACTGATTGCAGCTGTAAGATGTTTCTACTACTACAACCGCAGAATACAGTAATCATACATGATCGCGGACGATCACAAAAGCAAATAATCGAAAAGTTTCAATGTCCATAACAGTGGTTTTTCATATGTAACTTACATCTTACTTATCGTGTGACTTGTTTTGATGAAAAAAACACATTAAAATGTTTAAATCCGCTATTGCTGTTTTTTCAAGCGAAGTTTTCGGGGCATTCAACCCAGTGCCATTTCGCCCCGGGGCAAGAACAATTTAGCCAGAATATCAATGTTTTTCAAACTAAACAGTTTGCCCTGTAGGTGGGGCTTAGAATACACCTTCCGTATCCTCTGCGTGTCGTAAGAGGTGACTAAAGGAGGTAAGGGTGAGGTAACCCTGACAGAAACCTCGAGTGCTGAAGACGGAGATTCCAGGCCGCAAGGCGCACTCTAATAAACCATGAATCCACACACTTTACGCTTATGATCATGTCGATAGTCACTTACAGGACTGGCGGTATGATCAGCGAATGAAAAGAAGAAGAAAACTAAACAGTTTCCCTAATCATAAACTATTGCACAATGCAGATTTGTTATAATTATTTTCTTTAATAACATCTGTTTGACCAAAATGTGTGCAAGCCAGTCAGAGAAATATGTAGCCTTAGAAAACCCCTTCACTACACTTTTAGAAACCACTGCACCACACCTAGCAGAATTTTCATTTTTCTTGGGCCATTTTGGTCTTGCCAGTTTGCATTGATATTGTGTTCAGAGATGGGACTCTTAACATTTACAATAGCATATTAATTGGGATTTCTGAACACTTATTACTATCTGGAAATTAGATTGGAGGCATTTTAGTGATCTGATCAGCGATACCAATTTTAGTTTTTTCAAGCATTGTGTTAGCAATTACCATTTGAAGCACCATCACCAGTACAGCAGCTGCGATTAACTGAATAATCGTGATTATTTATCTAAAATGATCGCGGTTACAAAAATTGCATAATTGTGCAAGCCTACTCCTCCCTACATGTGTATATGGTGTCACCATACAAATAATATATACAGAACATTTACCATGGGCTTAGTCTAGAGCTATACACGTCCGAAGATCATGAGAAATTGTTGATTTTCACTCACAGGCTATAAATGTTCAGTAGGGACAGACATCAGGGACATATAGCAAACATTAAAGACAGTACAGCTCAGAAACAACTTAAAGGTGCATATTCACAGCAGAATGGTTTAATATAAAATTGTTAAAATTATATACTTTTAGAGGCTTGAATTGTGTGCAAATGTAATGAAATGAAATAAATATTAGCAAATGATGATTTCATTACGCATAAATTAGTATAATTTTTTAAGTTGTCAAATTGAATTAGAGGCACGAGTCCCTAATTCAAATTCACAACTAAACCTATGAAATTTATTTATATGGAATGAAATCATCATATGTTAAGATTTATCAAGTTGCATTACATTGAGGTACATAATTTAAGCCTCTAAAAGTATATATTTCAAGAATTTTATTTTCAAGCATTTTGGTGTGAAATAAAAAGTGAACATTAATAAGGCTGGGTACATGCAGGCAGTTAGAAATTTGTGTAAAATCATACCATTTCATATTGGTGTGAATATAGAAATTGATATTGGTTCCCCGTGCCGTTATCGAATTCGATATTGGCCCCTACACCGTTGACCAATGAGTGCGCTAATATCTAATTTACATCATATGACCGGTAGGACTAACCCACCTAGCTAACAGTTGGGGTGGAATAATGTGCCAAATTGAAGGAAATGTCAATTTCCCTTTCTCCGAGATCTAACAATACTCACCATTCTGTTACTTCTGATATACAGCTGGCCTTGACAGCGGCTCTAGGATTATAGACTTAGAAAGCTTTACCGACTCCTGGGAACCGGGTGCTCGGCTCCCAACTGCTGAGTACCCATTTACCATAGAGCTCATATTGTTTGCATAGCCACCAAACAAGAGAAAACTATGGCTTGCCTCTGTGGGGCTGGGAGGCTGGGTCCGTAACAGAATGGTGAGTATTGTTAGATCTCGGAGAAAGGGAAATTGACATTTCCTTCATTCTCCTTCGATCAATACTCACCATTCTGTTACTTCTGATATACACCAGATTTGATCAGTAACCTGGTGGGAAGGGGCAAGCCATAAATGCTAATTTTGCCCCTTGGAGAAAGATTTTAGACTTCAAACTTGACTAACGGAGACCTAAAAAGGACCGTCAAGTTTACGGAACTGAATCACATTCGCATCACCGCCCCCCCCCCCCTTTTTCCTCCTAAGAAAAGGGAGAGAACTCACTAACATGTATCTCGCCTGAAACACAAATATGCCAAGAGGGTTAACTGCTCCCTGCATATTCCATGTATTAGCCTGGGAATGAGCATGAATATATAAGATGAAGGAACATGATACACATCCATAACACAAAAAACTCTCACTATTGAATTACCTTATGATAATTGGACGCCAGACGTACTGCCTCCAACCATTCACTGGTTCGGCCATCAGTGACACAATCTGGTTGTCATCCTCTTGCTTGACCATGCCTGCTTTAGGTTCTTTTCTTACCAAAGTGAAAAAAGGGTGAAGAGCAGTGTGGTCACTAACTATCGTTTCAAAACAGCTAAAGCGAGTGGATTGGCTGAGTCTGACACATCCCTCATATAGTAATCAGTAAATGAGGACTCACAGTGCCATTGTGCAACGGCCATGATGTCCTCTAACGGAACACCATTGTAAAGGGCGGCCGAGGCGGCTATTCCTCTGACATCGTGTGTCCTTACGCCTTGCACCTGGTGCCCAGTCGCCATCTCGTGAGTAGTCTGAATGCATTCGACCACCCAACGAGATAGTATCCATGGATGCGGCGCCATAAGGCTTTTTATGGCAGATCCAAAGATGTCTATCGTTCGACCGTAACGAGTCAGTCCGTTTCTTGTACTTAGTCAAAGCACGGACCGGGCACCAGACACTGGCATCACGATCAAACCTAGTTAACTTCGGTATAATGATCGGTTTGCCGGGATATCTCAAAGATTGGTCCTTTGACATAAACTCTGCTCTTGGCAGAAGACGCAGACCTTCTCCAGAAACAATAAATCGGTCCCTCTCTGCCGAAAGCGCATGGATCTCACTGCGCCTTCTAGCTGAGGAAGCTGCCAATAGAAAGACCGCCTTTAGAGTCAAATGCTTTAGACTAGCCGAATGCAACGGTTCGAAAGGGTGCTTGGCCAGTACATTAAGCACTAAAGATAGACTCCAGGCTGGAATGACTACCGGTTGTCTCGGTCGGAGATTGCTCATTCCCTTCAAGATCACATTTAACTGGGCCACCTCTGGACTATCCCTGTTGGCTAGACAAGGGATAACTGATGCCAAAGCTGACTTGTATCCAGCAACTGTGACGGGAGCTAGTCCTGAAAAGAACAGCTCACAGAGAAAGTCTGCTATTTGCTGAATAGTGGATTGAAAGGTATCAATACCCTTTTCTTCACACCAGTCTGCAAATCTGTTAACCTTGTTGTTATATGACTTGAAGGTTGACCTCCTTCTCGCAGCCGCGATGAAATCAGCAGCCTGTCGAGAAAAGCCTTCCGACGTGGAACGATGTTTGATAACATCCACGCAGTCAATTTGAACATTTCGGGACGCTAGTGTAGGAAGCGTCCCTTGGCCTGGGAGATTATGTTCGGAATCTCAGGCAACTGCACAGGATTTTCCACCAACAGATCTAGAAGATCCGTGAACCACGCCCTGCTCGGCCAATACAGCGCTATTAGCAGGACCAGACACGGTTCCTCCATGACCTTCACCAATACCTTCGGTAGAAGAATGGTGGGTGGGTACGCGTAAGCGTGCATCCCTCTCCAGCTTATCGCCAGAGCGTCTGTATCGACGGCATTTGGATCTGGAATCGGCGAGACATATGTCATGATTTGAGCATTTTCCTTTGTGGCGAACAAGTCCACGTTGGGTTTGCCCCAATGCTCGAAGATCCGTCGCAGAACCGGAGGGTTGAGGGACCATTCTGTTGGCAGAATTCTCTGTTTGCGAGACAAAGCATCTGCCAGAATGTTCAATCGGCCAGGAATATGAGCTGCTTTCAAAACAACCGAGTAATTCCTGCACCATTGAATCAAGTGCCACACTCTGATACACAGAGTGGGCGACCTGGTCCCGCCGTGGCGATTTATATATGATACTGTCGAATTGTCCGACCGTATCAATATCACCTTGCCCCTGATCATCGGAAGGAACTCTTCCAACGCCAGTTCCACTGCCATCATTTCCAACAGATTGATATGCAGCTGACTCTCCGGGAGAGTCCATGTGCCCGAGACCTGGTGTTCTCCCAGGCAGGCACCCCACCCCTCCAGCGATGCATCCGTGTACACGGACAGCTGGGGGTGGGGTAGGTGCAGCGAAATCCCTACTAGGAGATTCTGACGCTCCTTCCACCATACAAGATGCGACATTATCGGCTCCAAAACTGGTACCAGTTTTGACAGGGGTTCTGTTCTCTGTTTCCACAGAGACATCAGATACAACTGGATAGGCCTTCGCATTAGAGCAGCGTACGGGATAACCTGCTCCATGGAGACCATCATGCCCAGCATCTGAAGGAACCGCCTCGCCTGAATGTGGTTTCCCACTCGAAAACTCTTGAGGATGGCTAACAGAGACACCACTCTGGTCTCTTGACGGGTACACCCTGCCCTCCTCGAGATCGAATCGCATCCCCAAATAAACGAAATGTTGAGTGGGCGTCAACTCGGATTTCTCCTCGTTGACTATCCAGCCTAGATCTGAAAGTAACCTCAGAGTCAGAGCAGTATCCACGTTCAACCTGGCTGCCGAGTCTACCTTGATCAGCCAGTCGTCTATGTAGGTGTGAAGCGCCACGTTCTCTTTTCTGAGAAACGCTGTCACTGCAAGGACCACTCTTGTGAAAACCCTCGGAGCTGTCGACAGGCCAAATGGGAGAACAATAAACTCCCCTACTTGATTCTGAAACGCAAATCTCAGAAACCTGTGACAACTCCTGTTCATCGGAATGTGGAAATATGCATCTTTCAGATCGATCGATACACACCACATTCCTTTCCTCAATCCCGCCATTACCGACCTCGGCGTTTCCATCTGGAACCGAGGCATATGGATAAACCAATTTAATGACCTGAGATTGAGTATGGGTCTCCATCCCCCTGTGCTCTTGGGGACAAGGAACATGTTTGAATAGAAGCCTGGAGTGTTCCGGTTTGCTGGTTTTATTGCTCCCTTCAGAAGCAAACCCGACACTTCCTTTTGAACGGCTTCTAACTTGTCTGGCTCCCTTGGTACGGGTGTCCAGACAGGTGCCAAAGACAGATTTTGTGGTGGAAAGTCCCACCACTCCGGCATGTAACCCTGGGATAACCATCCCAGGACCAGACTGTCTGATGTCACACCTCGCCAGGCCTCGAGCCTTCCACCCACCATAGACGCCTCGACATCTAACGGGGTTGTCCGGCTCGCAGTCCGCCCCCCCCCCCCCCCCTCTTTCTTAACGAGACAGAGAGAGAGAACCATTTCGTTCTAGGCACGACGGGTATAACTGGCACCGCTGTTCCTGTCGCACAGGCACGGTCCAGACGGATATGAAGGGAGCTCTCGTACCCTCAGGTACGATCCGGCCCCTTCTGTCCGCCCTTTGAGGACTTATCCTTCCCCTTCCCCTTCCCGCCTCTAGGGCGGTCAGGAGCAAACTTGGGGAGGGTAGGCGCCTCTACAACCTTCCTGGCTTTCTTCGCCGGCGGCAGCTGAGAAAAGCCAGCTGAAGCAGAAGTCGCAACAGGCTTAGCTTTCGCCTTGCCCTTATGCTTCTTCTGCTTCTTTGAAGGTTGTCCCGCTAGTGGTTTCCCTACAGCCCATAGTGCGTGCGCTTGCCGCACTAGCTCTAGCTGCAGGTTGACCGCTAACCGATTCTGTGCGATACTGGCTGTATCCTCTAAGATGGCCCGCGCCTGGCCACCGAAGATGCTAGGCCCTGTCAGGGGCGTCCCAAGAAGACGCTCCCTGACTGCCGTAGCCGGACGCATATGGTCAATGACCATTTGCCTCCTGGATTTTGTCACTCGCGCTTGCACCCTAGCCAATGCGTCCATAGACAGCTCCAGGCCGTCATTTACGCATGAAAGCGCCACAGGTGGCACAGGGTGGCCTGCCCCCGCTTCAGCCCACACCGACTGAAGGAGACGATACGAGTGGTTGACAGCGCTCATAGCTGCCCTCACCGCATAGGGACAGGACTTCCTCTTGATGTACCTGAGCCTTGTCCACAAGTGCCGGACCGGGGCCACCCGCCCCGGCACTCTGAACGCCCAGTACCCATCGGTCATCCTCGGTGACCGACGGGACTACACCATATCTGTCGTATTCCCCCCGCGGAATACGACATCTTGCCCGCACCTCCCTGGAGGCCGCAGGGAGCTGACCCTTGGTCATAAGTTGTTTGCTATAAATAGCCTCCAACAATTCTATGAACCGTGGATCCAGTCCCACAGACTAGATCCGGGCCGCGGGCAAAATCCCCGTCCTGATCGACGCAACCGACGGACGGGGCGCATCTTCATCGGCCGTGGCCGAAACCACAGACGGGTCAACCCTGGCTAGCCATGCCAGAGCCTCTGACCAATCTATCTCCGATGAAGACACACCCGCAAACACGTCACCCGTTGACGTGTTCACGGGCCTGCCAGCCACGGCCTCCCGGCAAGGAGCCACGGCTGACGCGCCAGGCACTCCGGTACCACACGGTTCCGCCGCCACCCCATGAAACACTCCGGTCCATGGGGTAGGTCCGCACGGAAAACCGTACGGACCCGTAGCAGTCGCGGAACCGTAGCCAGACACGGGCGCCAACGGCACCCCACGTCCGACTGCCGGACCAGGCGAGATAGGTGAGTACCACGCCCGGCCCGGCCAACCCGTTACCGTGTCGGCTGGTGCCAAACCAACCATCATGGAACCGGTGCCCGGTACCAGATTAGCCTCAGCCACAGGCGGAGCCGCTGCCCTGGCTTGCGCCAAGCCAGACAAATGGAGGCTGGTTCCGTCCAGGACGGAATCGACCTCCATATTCTCCACCTGCGGCATCACAGGCCGCAGCAACCTCTCCTCATCGGCCTCCTCGTCTTCGGACTCCGAAGAGTCGTCACTAGCCTGGCGGACGGCTCCCACACCTGACGGACCGGCCACCGCTACTGGACCACCCGGAGGTGGCCGCAGAGAAACAGAACCCGTCTGGCCGGAGCCAGACGGGACTCCGGCCAGACGGGACTGCCAGGGGTCCGTACAAGACGGCCCCCTCGGAAACCAGTACAGAACCCTGTCCGAGGACAGGGCCCATACCAGGCATGGGGAGAAACTGCCCCCAACCTTTGGTAGCAGGGACCACACCAGCGTGGGCAGAACGCTATGCAGAAAATCCTGCATAGCCGGACCAAACCACGCCGGCGGTGCCATCTCCGCCACCTCCAGCTGGGGACGTGGAGCACCCCCACCGGCCGAACCGGGTGCGCCACGCTTTACTCTCGGACCGCCTGATCCCGCGTCAGACACAGCCAAGTCCTTCTGGGCAAGGAACTTAACCATCATATCCACAGACCACACTGCACACACATTACACCTATGGTCTAGGTTACAGGGCGAACACCTAAAGCAGACATGGTCCTTAAATACGACTCGTACGAATTTATGGCACTCGTCACATGATGGCGGGGTTGGCTTGGCCTATAAAATAAGCACAAACCTACAATTACAAGCGGAACGAGACCCTGATGGAACGCAGACAATTAATTTTCAAATAATTTGACTCGTAAATTAACCGTGTCCCTCCCGCACCCCACCCCGCCACGTTACAACAAAGATCGCATTGATTATGACGACAAGAACGAAGCGGGCATAAAAACACACCCATATTAGATCCTCCAGGATGTGTAACGGCTCCAGGAATCATATCGCATAGCATTCGGGGTATATTTACCAATCAATATAAATTATACTCCCTAACGAAAGCCAAACGATATGTGAAGAAAACAACAAAATGTATAACAAACTGCTGTATCACACGGTAAAACCGCAGACCACGCATCTACTCAAGAATTTTGAAACCACCGATCATTGCAAACCGATCGTGATCGCACGTAAACTTGAACATTCTAAAGTTTCCGGTACCATTTTTAGTACGCAGCACCCAGAACGAGATGCGCGAATTAATGAAAATTTTTCTTCACATAAACATCCGAGCGAACCGGGTGTGACGTCACCCGCTCGGATCCTACGGAGAACGACGTCAGCCGATATTCGTGTTAGAAATACTGTAGCAAACACCTATTTTCATATCTGCCAATCGCCTGTTGGGGCTTAAAGAAGGCGATAGTCTGGCATATATCGTTGTTAGCACACGTCTCAGATTCTCTGGGGTCAGAAATCAGGACATGCGACACAGCGAAATTTAGAGACCTAAGTCTTTTAACTATGGATAATAAAGAATGATACAACCTGGTTTTCATCGGCGGTATTCTCCATAGTATCCAGTTAAATCCTCAAGAACGCACAAACTCTCACTTCACAGACAAAGACTTAGATTTCTTTAACAAAAGACACTCAAAATCTTCTCCTGCAAAAAGCATGTTACATTGCTCTTGTTGCTATGCAAACAAGAATGAGCTCTATGGTAAACGGGTACTCGGCAGTTGGGAGCCGAGTACCCGGTTCCCAGGAGTCGGTAAAGCTTTCTAAGTCTATAATCCTAGAGCCGCTGTCAAGGCCAGCTGTATATCAGAAGTAACAGAATGGTGAGTATTGATCAAAGGAGAATCAGTTAGCGTTGTACTTGTGGCTTACTACTGCTACTAGACTGGTAGGACACGCCCACCTTATGTATGTGCTTGAGAAGATGCTTACTACTGCTATACTACTACTAGACTAGTAGGACACGCCCACCTTATCTCTGTGCTTCAGAAGATGCTTACTACAGCGATACTACTACTAGACTGGTAGGACACGTTCACCTTATCTCTGCGCTTCAGGAGACACATACACACATACTACATGTATGTACACATTTTTATATACGGGTCATTCTGTATAAGATGGACCAATGCCCGTCAACTCATAGTCACGGATTTCCTTCAAACTTTCTCAGTGTGAGCATATCGATGTTTTAGTTGAGCATGACAATTTTTTAACTGATATGTGAAATACTTTTTGAAAAATGTCCTCTCAAAGACCTCTATGCTAAAATTGACAAAAGTTTCAAGTACAAATCCAATGTTTGAGACATCATATCTCATCCAATATACTGTTTACAATACTAGATCTTTTCATTCTAATGCTCTGGTCAGCATACTTGAGGAAAATAACAAGCAATATGTGTTGACTTGTTTTGGGTGTGTTTTAGGGGTCACCAAAAACGTTAAAAACAGCTAATTTTCCTGTTTCAACAAAATTTGGTGATACAGTAAAATGTATATTATAGTTGCTGTAACTAAATGATTTCTACCCAGTTCACTAGAGCTAATATTAGCTTAGTAATATTTACTGACTAACAGCAAGGTTTGCTCATCAACAAATTTTGGGGGCCCAATGCACCACCCCTGTTCACAAAAGAGGGCCAACTTCATCGCCTATTAAGTCAAAATAACCCCTTTCAATTTTTATTTTATTTTGGTGAATGGTAGATATATGGTCAATAGTTACATGGTTAAAAGTTGCACTCTTACATTTGTTCCCTTTTGGAGCTATGGCATATTAGAAATGTGATATTTTTGTAAAACTTGTACGATATTCCATTTTTGGGGGTTAATAATTTTAAAATTATAGGGCCTAGAGGCATGAAACAAGCGATACAACCAGTTCTCCTGCTATATTAGAAGAACCAATCAGCATTCCCTGGTTATATAATACATAAACATCGATTTTCTAGACCCAAAGACCTGACTCTGTTAAAATTGGACATTTTTCGCGACAATCTAATTTGTTTTAAAAAGTTTAAAATATCTCCACTTTATAGCATTTTAGATACTTTTTCATCATAGGTGGACATTGAATGGTATATTATGGTCATATTAGTACAGCTACATGGACTTCTATGGCCATTTATAGACAATTTTGACACACTGCGACCAGGCCAATATGTGTAATCTCTCATACTAAAGTATGCCTAAATGTCACCCATTTCATGGAATTATTTAATAAACTGAGACAGGCATTGGTTAATACACATGATATAATATAAAAGTGTTAAGAGATAGTACATAATACTACATACCTCAGCAATAATTGATGATACGGTACATGATCCAGCATATACCGCTCCTCCAAATTATTTAAATAGTCCATTTATAAAGTCGATATCAGTTTGTGGAAAAGTGTACTGCCGGCCAGTTGCTGTCAATGGTGTTGACACCTTACTTAGAATGTCACAAAAAGGAACCCAGCACTGGTCTGTGCGCCTTGGCCAACTAAAGGATCGAGCTGGTCCATGCGGCTTCATAAACGAAATGAGACAGTCCTCATTTTCTAGACTAATTTCTAACACTATGCCAAACCACCAATTTTTGTCATACAATGCACCAACATAGTCACTCAAAGACAGTTCCATAGGGATATTTAAATTCTGAATCTCTGATGACATACCAGGTTGGTTGTGTATTAGAAAATGACCGAGTGTATGAAACATCATCAGTTGAAATTCACTTTACTGTGATAGAGTTAGTGTCATTTGGAACAAACGAATGGAATGACCTGGTTCCTTGCACTGTTTTGGCAAGGAGATACCGCTCTTCCAACATTGTATGATGGCTCTGGATCTCATCTTTACTAACTAAGAAGAACTTGATCTTGCTTATGTTCTGTTGGCTGAATTCATACAATTCACTAGCATTTTGTATTAGCGCTGTTTGCAGACTAGCCCTTGCGGCTAAGCGCTTCACTGTGCCACCGATACCGTCGCAAACACCTTTACCATGGCTGGTAGCAAAGAAATGCCATTCTGCCTTAATATCAAAATCTGAATAATGATGGCAGACAAAGTTCTTGTATTGTCCTGCACACCCATCACTAAAGTATTTAATTATATGAATATTGGGATACTTTTCCTTCAAATATCTTGTAAAAATCTCCTGAAAACAGTACACAGTATTTGTTTCGTGTTTCAGACACTCAGAGATGAAGCATACATTTTCTTCATTCAACTTTCCATAAGCCTTAACATAAAATGCCAAAGGATGTATCGTGACTTGAGAATTGTTCCAATAAAATCCCTGTACACAATCTTGCACAATAATGCTGTAATTTTCAGCAAAGTCGAGAACAACAATGGCAGTAGTGTCATCTAAATCATGTTTGCACGCTTTCAAGAATTCACTTTGAGATTTCGCTATGAAGGAATGTGGTGTTAATTCTTGGATCCGTTGACATAATATAGAAATAAAATCTTCAACTGATACTTCTCGGCGCATGATTTCAATTCGGTCTGTGGATACCCATTCATTGAATTTAATGATGTCATCCTCATCCATGTGCTCGTAAAGGTCTTGCTCTAAGTAAGTTTTGAGAAATGCAGTTCCTGGACACTTTTCACATCGTTGCAGCATGCAATTTCTAGAACTACTGTCACATACAGATTTGTCAATTAGGTTATGATAGACTTCAGAGATAACATCCACCATAAACTTTAGATTTTGGTGTTTTTCGCATACACAAACATTGTGGCTGCCGCTAGAAGAAACAGTTACACACCATTTGGGTCTTAACTCAACAAATTTAGAGAAACCAATTTTAAGTCCAGTTTCTGTTTTGAAATTAGCATGTACTTCCTTCAAATTTGTCAGGATTAGCCATTTTTGCTTATGTTCTTTGGTACCACAAATTCTTATAGTAACAAAATCATTTTTCCCGGGTAATAGTCTAGATACAGTATCATCTTGGTAGTAGTTAATAACACTATCTAGTGTATGCTGATCAAGCTTATTTCTTTTAAAGGTTTCACGATCAGTGAGTATTTCATCATTCTGCGCAAGTTGTCTGGCTTGTTTCACCATATAACGCGTAACACCACATGCCTGAAAAACCTGAACAGTTTTATCTATCGACCATGATTTAGGTGTAATAGTCAATACTTGTATCTTTTGATTTCGTGATGACACAGACAGTTTTTCATTCATGTTCGATACCAAGTAGTCCACATCTAACTTAGAATCACATGTACATTCAGTTTGTGAAGTGTCAGCAACTAATTTATTAGGTGGAAAACCTAGGTGGGATGCCACGTGACTTGTTGTTGCTTCTGCCATTTGTTTGATTTTTCGTTTACCATATGATACTTTCCTTTCTGAATGGACACTCTTTAGGGGAGAAACTCCAACTGCTGAGAAACTAGAGTTGAGGCATTCAGCATTACTGTACAAAGTATCTGCTATGGCCATTGATTCCGGTTCACTGTCACTACAATCTGTCAGGTTATTAATTTTCTGCAAACAATGATGGCAAATCTTTTGGCCAGGTTGTTTTCTCTCTCTAGTTTTCGACTGTATTAATGCCACAATTTCTTGATCTATATTAACTAGTCCCTTTTTAATAAGCTTTTTGTGAACTTTTAGGGGATCACAACATGAAGTGTTCTGCTTCATCATCGGGAATATATGCAGATAGTGTTTCTTGTGGCAACAGCACACTGTTTCTAAACTATCCTCACTCTGGCCGCTTCTCATTGCAACAAGTGTTTTATCTGTAGCCGTCAATTGTACAACATCATTTACAGAGCATTTATCCGTAAACTTATGACATTTATCATTAGTGAGACGTCCAACTGAACAAAATGTCTCTGGTAATTCAGCCATTGTGCAACGTGTCCTAGTCAAAGTTTACACTTTTCAAATTAAAAGGCCTAATTTATCATTAAAATGTATAGTGAATTATTAAATTTCTAAAGTAAATATCTAAACATTTGTGTATCAGCAACAATGTCAATGTTTCAAAGCAGTAATTATTAAACACTTTCACTGGTCATGCTGCCTAATCTTGATCACTTAAAATGCTTGACTGAACTCTTGTTGATAGCAATACTTGCATGCAGATCTGAGAAAAACTGAGACCATGTGACTAATCAATATCACCTCACTACCTATGTCTATTACAGCAATTGACCTAATTATATACAAAGCTCTGAAGGTTGAGTTATTTTCTCTAGATATGAAATCTCTCAGTCTTTATTAACACTGGATAACTCAAGACTGAGTGATGAGCTGTTGCAGCTCGACCAGCTTACAGGACAAACTCTGTACCTGGTGTATATTTTGAAAATGATTTGACTGAAAATTATTGATGGCTAAGTCAGCAACAACTTATAGTCAAATTGTTTTTTAAATATTCTCCAGGCAATATGTTATTCCCATTGAAAATGTTGTTGAATAATGACTTGTAGTTTACCCACAAAAATGTCAAATTTTAACAAAGTAAGGTTTTGACATCTCTAAAATCCATGTTTATCTATTTTGTAAAAGGGAAATGCTGGTTGTTTCTTTTAATAAGGCAGGGAAACGCGCTACATATCTTGTTTCATACTTCTAGAGTGTATACTTTTAAAATTATTAACCCCCCAAAATCGAATATCATACAAGTTTTTGAAAAAATATCAGATTTTGTATTTGCCATAGCTCTAAAAGGAAACAAATGTAAGAGTGAACCTTTTGGCCCTGTAACCATTGACCATATATATAACATTCACCAAAATATTAAAAAAATTGAAATGGGTTATTTTGAAAAAACAGGGGTGGGGGTATGGCTCCCACAAAATTTTTGCGGAGCATATCTTGCCATTAGGTAATAAATATCACTAAAGTAGCAGTAGCTCTAGTTAACAGGATAGAAATCATTTGTGTAAACCAAATACAAATACATTTTACGGCATCACCAAATTTGGATTAAAATATGAAAATTCACATTTTTTGGCATTTTTGACGACCCCTAATACATGCCTAAAACAGGTCAGCACAAAATGCTTGTGATTTTCTCGAACTATGGTGACCAGACTGTTAAAATAAAGACCTAGTATTGTGAGAACTGTAGTCGGTGAGATATGAAGCCTCAAACATAGAAATTTTGTTACAAATTTTTGTCAATTTTAGGCAGGGGGTATTGGATAGGCCAGTTTTCAAAAAGTATTTGACCTTTCACTATAATACTTGGAATTTCCTGTTAATACATACATATGCTTACTCTGACAAAGTTTGAAGGAAATCTAAAACTATGACTTGACGGATTTCAAAACTTTTGGTCCTTCTTATATGGAATGACCCATACATAATGTACATGGAGACCGGTAGGTCTAGCCCACCTAGTAACCGTGAGAATTTTTTAGTTACTCACATATATGTGACAGGTAGTGGTTATGAACATTCAGCCAGTATAAATACACCAGATTTCAGCTGGCAATGTACATAGATGCACAGAGAATGCAGGAAATGTCAATTTCCCTTTCTCCGAGATCTAACAATACTCACCATTCTGTTACTTCTGATATACAGCTGGCTCTGACAGCGGCTCTAGGACTATAGACTTAGAAAGCTTTACCGACTCCTGGGAACCGGGTACTCGGCTCCCAACTGCCGAGTACCCGTTTACCATAGAGCTCATATTGTTTGCATAGCCACCAAACAAGAGAAAACTATGGCTTGCCTCCGTGGGGCTGGGAGGCTGGGTCCGTAACAGAATGGTGAGTATTGTTAGATCTCGGAGAAAGGGAAATTGACATTTCCTGCATTCTCCTTCGATCAATACTCACCATTCTGTTACTTCTGATATACACCAGATTTGATCAGTAACCTGGTGGGAAGGGGCAAGCCATACATGCTAATTTTGCCCCTTGGAGAAAGATTTTAGACTTCAAACTTGACTAACGGAGACCTAAAAGGACCGTCAAGTTTACGGAACCGAATCACATTCGCGTCACAGCTCCCCCCCCCTTTTTCCTCCTAAGAAAAGGGAGAGAACTAACGAACATGTATCTCGCCTGAAAACACCAATATGCCAAGAGGGTTAACTACTCCCTGCATATCGCTTGTATTAGCCTGGGAATGAGCATGAATATATACGATGAATGAACATGATACATATACATAATACAAAAAACTCTCACTTGTTGAATTACCTTATGATAACAGGACTTCAGACGTACCGCCTACAACCATTCACCGGTTCGGCCATCAGTGACACAATCTGGCTGACATCCTCTCGCCTGACCATGCCTGCTTTAGGTTCTTTTCTTACCGAAGTGAGAAAAGGGTGAAAAGCAGTGTGGTCACTAACTATCGTTTCAAAACAGCTAAAGCGAGTGGATTGGCTGAGTCTGACACATCCCTCATATAGTAATCCGTGAATGAGGACTCACAGTGCCATTGTGCAACGGCCATGATGTCCTATAACGGAACATCATTGTAAAGGGCGGTCGAGGCGGCTATTCCTCTGACATTGTCTGCCCTTACGCCTTGCACCTGGTGCCCAGTCGCCATCTCGTGAGTAGTCTGAATGCATTCGACCACCCAACGAGAGATAGTATCCATGGATGCGGCGCCATAAGACTTTTTATGGCAGATCCACAGATGTCTATCGTTCGACCGTAACGAGTCAGTCCGTTTCTTGTACTTAGTCAAAGCACGGACCGGGCACCAGACACTGGCATCACGATCAAACCTAGTTAACTTCGGTATAATGATCGGTTTGCCGGGATATCTCAAAGATTGGTTCTTTGACATAACCTCTGCTCTTGGCAGAAGACGCAGACCTTCTCCAGAAACAATAAATCGGTTCCTCTCTGCCGAAAGCGCATGGATCTCACTGCGCCTTCTAGCTGAGGAAGCTGCCAATAGAAAAACCGCCTTTAGAGTCAAATGCTTTAGACTAGCCGAACGCAACGGTTCGAAAGGGTGCTTGGCCAGTACATTAAGCACTAAAGATAGACTCCAGGCTGGAATGACTACCGGTTGTCTCGGTCGGAGATTGCTCATTCCCTCAACATCACATTTAACTGGGCCACCTCTGGACTATCCCTGTTGGCTAGACAAGGGATAAATGATGCCAAAGCTGACTTGTATCCAGCAACTGTGACGGGAGCTAGTCCTCGAAAGAACAGCTCACAGAGAAAGTCTGCTATTTGCTGATAGTGGATTGAAAGGTATCAATACCCTTTTCTTCACACCAGTCTGCAAATCTGTTAACCTTGTTGTTATATGACTTGAAGGTTGACCTACTTCTCGCAGCCGCGATGAAATCAGCAGCCTGTCGAGAAAAGCCTTCCGATGTGGAACGTTGTTTGATAACATCCACGCAGTCATTGAACATCTCGGGTCGCTCGTGTAGGAAGCGTCCCTTGGCCTGGGAGATTATGTTCGGAATCTCGGGCAACTGCACAGGATTTTCCACCAGCAGATCTAGAAGATCCGTGAACCACGCCCTGCTCGGCCAATATGGCGCTATTAGCAGGACCAGACACGGTTCCTCCCTGACCTTCACCAAAACCTTCGGTAGAAGAATGGTGGGTGGGTACGCGTAAGCGTGCATCCCTCTCCAGCTTATCGCCAGAGCGTCTGTATCGACGGCATTTGGATCTGTAATCGGCGAGACATATGTCATGATTTGAGCATTTTCCTTTGTGGCGAACAAGTCCACGTTGGGTTTGCCCCAATGCTCGAAGATCCGTCGCAGAACTGGAGGGTTGAGGGACCATTCTGTTGGCAGGATTCTCTGTCTGCGAGACAAAGCATCCGCCAGAATGTTCAATCGGCCAGGAATACGAGCTGCTTTCAAAACAACCGAGTAATTCCTGCACCATTGAATCAAGTGCCACACCCTGATACACAGAGTGGGCGACCTGGTCCCACCTTGGCGATTTATATATGATACTACTGTCGAATTGACCGACCGTATCAATATCACCTTGCCCCTGATCATCGGAAGGAACTCTTCCAACGCCAGTTCCACTGCCATCATTTCCAACAGATTGATATGCAGCTGACTCTCCGGAAGAGTCCATGTGCCCGAGACCTGGTTCTCCCAGGCAGGCACCCCACCCTTCCAGCGATGCATCCGTGTAAACGGACAGCTGGGGGTGGGGTAGGTGCAGCGAAACCCCTATTAGGAGATTCTGACGCTGTTTCCACCATAGCAGATGCGATATTATCGGCTCCAAAACTGGCACCAGTTTTGACAGGGGTTCTGTTCTCTGTTTCCACAGAGACATCAGATACAACTGGATAGGTCTTCGCATTAGAGCAGCGTACGGGATAACCTGCTCCATGGAGACCATCATGCCCAGCATCTGAAGGAACCGCCTCGCCTGAATGTGGTTTCCCACTCGAAAACTCCTGAGGATGGCTAACAGAGACACCACTCTGGGCTCTGACGGGTAAACCCTGCCCTCCTCGAGGTCGAATCGCATCCCCAAATAAACGAAATGTTGAGTGGGCGTCAACTCGGATTTCTCCTCGTTGACTATCCAGCCTAGATCTGAAAGTAACTTCAGAGTCAGAGCAGTATCCACGTTCAACCTGGCTGCCGAGTCTGCCTTGAGCAGCCAGTCGTCTATGTAGGTGTGTAGCGCCACGTTCTCTTTTCTGAGAAACGCTGTCACCGCAAGGACCACTCTTGTGAAAACCCTCGGAGCTGTCGACAGGCCAAACGGGAGAACTGTAAACTCCCATACTTGATTCTGAAACGCAAATCTCAGAAACCTGTGCCAACTCCGATTCATCGGAATGTGGAAATATGCATCTTTCAGATCGATCGATACACACCACATTCCTTTCCTCAATCCCGCCATTACCGACCTCGGTGTTTCCATCTGGAACCGAGGCGTATGGATAAACCAATTTAATGGCTTGAGATTGAGTATGGGTCTCCATCCCCCTGTGCTCTTGGGGACAAGGAACATGTTTGAATAGAAGCCTGGAGTGTTCCGGCTTGCTGGTTTTATTGCTCCCTTCAGAAGCAAACCCGACACTTCCTTTTGAACGGCTTCTAACTTGTCTGGCTCCCTTGGTACGGGCGTCCAGACAGGTGCCAAAGACAGATTTTGTGGCGGAAAGTCCCACCACTCCGGCATGTAACCCTGGGATAACCATCCCAGGACCAGACTGTCTGACGTCACACCTCGCCAAGCCTCGACGAAACGCATGAGCCTTCCACCCACCATAGACGCCTCGACGTCTAACGGGGTTGTCCGGCTCGCAGTCCGCCCCCCCCCTCTTTCTTAACGAGAGAGAGTGAGAACCATTTCGTTCTAGGCACGACGGGTATAACTGGCACCGCTGTTCCTGTCGCACAGGCACGGTCCAGGCGGATATGAAGGGAGCTTGCGTACCCTCAGGTACGCTTCGGCCCCTTCTGTCCGCCCTTTGAGGCCTTACCCTTCCCCTTGCCCTTCCCGCCTCTAGGGCGGTCAGGAGCAACATTGGGGAGGGTAGGCGCCTCTACAACCTTCCTGGGTTTCTTCGCCGGCGGTGGCTCCGAAAACCCAGCCGAAACAGAAGTCGCAATAGGCCTGGCTTTCGCCTTGCTCTTATGTTTCTTCTGTTTCTTTGAAGGCTGTCCCGTTAACGGTTTACCCACAGCCCCTAGTGCGTGCGTTTAGCTCTAGCTGTAGGTTTACCGCTAACCGATTCTGCGCGATACTGGCGGTATCCTCTAAGATGGCCCACGCTTGGCCACCGAAGATGCTAGGCCCTGTCAGGGGTGTCCCAAGGAGACGCTCCCTGACTGCCGTAGCCGGACGCATATGGTCAATGAACATTTGCCTCCTGGATTTCGTCACACACGCTTGCACCCTTGCCAATGCGTCCAT
Source organism: Chaetoderma sp. LZ-2023a (assembly GCA_034401795.1). Lineage (NCBI taxonomy): Eukaryota > Metazoa > Mollusca > Caudofoveata > Chaetodermatida > Chaetodermatidae > Chaetoderma > Chaetoderma sp. LZ-2023a. The sequence goes on along the minus strand of CM067360.1, from coordinate 20,862,308 downwards.
CGACAGCACCCGGCCGTCATTGACACATGAAAGCGCCACAGGTGGCACAGGGTGGCCTGCCCCGCTTCAGCCCACACCGACTGAAGGAGATGATAAGAGTGGTTGACAGCGCTCATCGCTGCCCTCACACCCTCATCGCATAGGGACAGGACTTCTTCCTGGTGTACCTGAGACTTGTCCACAAGTGCCGGACCGGGGTGACCCGCCACGGCACTCTGGACGCCCAGTACCCATCGGTCATCCTCCGTGACCGACGGGACTACACCATACCTGTCGTATTCCCCCCGCGGAATACGACATCTTGCCCGCACCTCCCTGGAGGCCGCAGGGAGCTGACCCTTGGTCATCAGTTGTTTGCTATAAATAGCATCCAACCATTCTATGAACCGTGGACCCAGTCACACTGACTGGATCCGGGCCGCGGGCAAAATCCCCGTCCTGATCGACGCAACCGACGGACGGGGCGCATCTTCATCGGCCGTGGCCGAAACCACAGACGGGTCAACCCTGGCTAGCCACGCCAGAGCATCTGACCAATCTATCTCCGATGAAGACACCCCCGCAAACACGTCACCCGTTGACGTGCTCACGGGTCTGCCAGCCACGGCCTCCCAGCAAGGAGCCACGGCTGACACGCCAGGCACTCCGGTACCACACGGTTCCGCCGCCACCCCATGAAACACTCCGGTCCATGGGGTAGGTCCGCACGGAAAACCGTACGGACCCGTAGCAGTCGCGGAACCATAGCCGGACACGGGCGCCCACGGCACCCCACGTCCGACTGCCGGACCAGGCGAGATAGGTGAGTACCACGCCCGGCCCGGCACACCCGTTCCCGTGACGGCTGGTGCCAAACCAACCGCACGGAACCGGTGCACGGCAACGGATTTGCCTCAGCCACAGGCGGAGCCGCTGACTTGGCTTGCGCCAAACCAGACAAATGGAGGCCGGTTCCGTCTAGGACGGAATCAGCCTCCATATTCTCCACCTGCGGCTTCACGGGCCGCAGCAACCTCTCCTCCTCGGCCTCCTCGTCTTCAGACTCCGAAGAGTCGTCACTAGACGAGTCAACCGTGGAACCTGACGGACCGGCCACCGCTACTGGACCACCCGGAGGTGGCCGCAGAGAAACAGAAACCCGTCTGGCCGAAGCCAGACGGGACTGCCAGGGGGCCGTCGAGACGGCCCCCTCGGTAACCAGTCCAGAATCCTGTCCGAGGACAGGATCCGTACCAGGCATGGGGAGAAACTGCCCCCCAACCTTTGGTAGCAGGAACGACACCAGCGTGGTCAGAACGCTATGCAGAAAAACCCTGCAGAGCCGGACCAAACCACGCCGGCGGTGCCATCTCCGCCACCTCCAGCTGGGGACATGGAGCACCCGCACCGGCCGAACCGGGCGCTCCACGATTTACTCTCGGACCGCCTGACCCCGCGTCAGACCCAGCCAAGTCCTTCTGGGCAAGGAACTTAACCATCGTTTCGACGGACCACACTGCACAAACATTACACCTATGATCTATATTACACAGGGCACACTTAAAACAGACATGGTCCTTGAACATTACACGGACAAACTTATGGCAGTCGTCACATGATGGCGGGGCTGGCTTGGCCTATAAAATAAGCACAAACCTACAATAAACAAGCGGAACGAGACCCGGATGGAAGGCAGACAATTAATTTTCAAATAATTTGACTCATAAATTAACCGTAACCTCCCCGCACCCCACCCCGCCACGTTACAACAACGATCGCATTGATTATGACGACAAGTACGCGGCGGGCACAACACACCCATAATAGATCCTCCAGGATGTGTAACGGCTCCAGGAATCATATCGCATAGCATTCAGGGTATATTTACTAATCAATATAAATTATACTCCTAACGAACGCAGCACGATATGTGAAGAAAACAACAAAATGTAACAAAACTGCTGTCTCACACGGTAAAACCGCAGACCACACATCTACTCAAGAATTTTGAAACCACCGATCATTGCAAACCGATCGTGATCGCACGTAAACTTGATCATTCTAAAGTTTCCGGTACCATTTTTAGTACGCAGCACCCAGAATAAGATGCGCGAATTAATGAAAAAATTTTTCTTCACATAAACATCCGAGCGACCGGGTGTGACGTCACCCGCTCGGATTCTACGGAGAACGACGTCAGCCGATATTCGTGTTAGAAATACCGTAGCAAACACCTATTTTCATATCTGCCGATCGCCTGTTGGGGTTTTAAAGAAGGCGATCGTCTGGCATATATCGTTGTTAGCACACGTCCCAGATTCTATGGGGTCAGAAATTGGAACATGCGACACAACGAAATTTAGAGACCTAAGTCTTTTAACTATGGATAATAAAGAACAATACAACCTGGATGTCTTGGGCGGTATTCTCCATAGTCCTTAGTTAATCCTTTCAGAACACACAAACTATCACTGATTAAAGACTTAGGTTATTTTAAAACACTAAAATCCTTAATGCAAAAAGCATGTATTGCTCTTGTCGCTATGCAAACAAGAATGAGCTCTATGGTAAACGGGTACTCGGCAGTTGGGAGCCGAGTACCCGGTTCCCAGGAGTCGGTAAAGCTTTCTAAGTCTATAGTCCTAGAGCCGCTGTCAGAGCCAGCTGTATATCAGAAGTAACAGAATGGTGAGTATTGATCGAAGGAGAAATATGATCTCTTTGAAGTCTGAATGGAATCTATCTTGAATGAATATTTATTCGTAATACTCATGCAATCGTATTGTGACTTAGCAAAGTGCTACTGAAAGTGAAATTATAAATAAAATCTAATATTTGAAATTTTTTTTAATTTACCGGTGGAATGACTGGCTCCATAACCGAGCCAGTCATTTCAGTGTTAAATTTTCAAAACTAGTCTTCTCTTAGTATGCAAATGAACATTTACTGAGAAAATTTAAATTATCATATGCATGACAACTTTAAACACACCGTCTTGGTGAATATTTTACAATAATAATAACAGGGATGAACTGTCTCGCAACATAGGGACAAACTGTCCCACTAATGGTATGAATCGACCCATCTAGTAACTGGGACGAAACGTACTGGACGAATCATTCCAGAGTGAAACATACCCCGCAGGAAACTTCTCGGGGATGAATCATCCCCAGGTACGAAACGTCACGATACAATCAGTCCCATGTATTAAAGATTATTCGCTCGTTTAATTTTTAATCATATAAATTCACGATTTAAAACATAATCACGATTTTCGATTTAATTATGTAATCACGCAAGCCTAGAACAATCATGACAACATGGTACAAAAAAAATAGATGTGCCATCCCGTGTTCACTCACAGCTGTCTGTATAATTAACTATCAGCTTATATATTGTAATGTTTTGTTTTGTGTGTAGGGGGTCCATCAACTCATAGGCTCTGCCTTTGATGGACTGCCCAATTGTAATGTCGGTATATTGTATATCAAGCATGAAATAAATAATCTTGAATCTTGTATGCTTGAAGTCTGAATTGTTGTGAACAAAATGATAAATTGCTCTGCAACAGGTCTAAAGTTCTGTACGATTTGATGCATTTCTCTGTGATGTGTTTGTTCCACCTAAGTCATTTGTAATGTTGACGCCCAAATACTTTACTGCTCAATTGTAGAGATGAAAGCTTAGGCTGGTTCCTTTTAGATGGCGAGGTGTAGAATAGAATACAAGGTGATGGGGGTGTAGCCTTGCTACATAGGTCTAATATGTCAAGTAGTAGTTTGTGATAGAACTTGGTCAAGCAGATTAATTTCTGTCTTATAAAATAAATAATATTAAGCTTGGAACTTGAATACGAAATCTGGTGACACTAAATGAAAGTGTGTATTATTCGCTTACATTTATTTAATTCTGTAAAATAAATTTTTCACAAGCAAATTACTGAAATACAATATCTCTTAATATTTCTCAATAGCTTGGCGCTATAATGAATATCAAAATAATTTCACAACAAATAAAAATTTCTTTATTCGAAACGTTCGATTTTTTGCATAATCTTCCACTCGGGTCTGATCATTATTATCGATAATACTGAACACGGGCCGTACAGGCCTCTATATTCAGGTGCATGAGTGACGATAGGTTTTGAAATGGTTACTTCATGGTGAAGGTGCCTCGAAGTTAAATTTAATTTCTGCATTGTCCCATTATTTATCCAGTCGGTTCTTAAAGCTTTGAATGGTCGGGGCATTAACGATATGGTCAGTTATGATATTCCATACTTTTGCTATTCTGTAATAAAATGAAAACTTGGATATATTGTATTTAGCTCGCTGGATAAATAATCTTTTATTATGTTACTATTTCTTGAAGCAAATTTTAATATTGGTACTGGATCATAGGTATTCAAAATCTTATATGTTTCAACCATGTCCCCTCTCAGACGCCTGTATGTGAGTGTAGGGAGGTTCAGAGAACGTAACCTATGCTCATAACTGAGATTGCAAAATCCAGGGACAATCTTTGTTGTACGCCTCTGCACACTTTCCACAGTGTGTATTTTTTTAAGGTGTGGGTTCCATACTGCATGTGCAAATTGAATGTGGTGCGCACAAAAGCTTTATATAATAGCACAAAGTTTTCTTTATCCAAATATTTGTATGTCCGTCTAATGAGGCCCATGATACTGTTAGTTTTATTGATTTTATTTTGAATGTGGTGATCAGAGGAGAGAGCTGAGTCAAAGATGACTTCGAGATCGTTTTCGTTGTCCACATGGGATAGGGTATGGCTAGCATTATCACATTCAAGTTTATATTGGAAATTCTGTTTTGTACCTCTACCAATGGATAATACATTACATTTATCAGGGTGGAATTTTAACATCCATGTTTTTTACCATATTTCCAGGCTTGTCAGATCTGATTGCAGGTCATCACAATCAGATTGTTTTGTAATATGCTTGAAGATCTTTGTGTCATCTGCATAAAGATATAGACTGGATGTTTGTATTAGTTCAGGCATGTCATTTATGTAGATCACAAACAGGTATGGCACTATAGTCACGGCTGCCCATTGAGAGTATGAGTCATTTATACGTACTCGTTGACGCCTAGCCCCCCCTCCTACCCACCAGGAAGGATGTAATCCACCCCAGGGCTGGTTCTGTGATGCCATAACGTGCTAGTGTGTTAATCAAACGGATGTGAGGAATGGTATCAAATGCCTTAGCAAAATCCATATAGATAATATCCACATTGCCTCCCTTCTCTAGCATATTAATCCATTCATCTAGGACATTTATTAACTGGCGCATGGTTGATCGTCTAGTAAGAAATCCATATTGTTTCTTACGAAAAAGTTTATTTGATTTCATATGGCTCATTATTTGCTCTCTAATAATGGATTCCATAACCTTGCAAACTACACAGGTGAGACTTACGGTTCTATAATTACTTGCAAGTTTGGGACTGCCTTTCTTTTTAAAAATTGCTGTTACATTGGCCTCCTTCCAATCTCCCGGTACAGATTTTGTTATTAGTGAAGTTGAGTATATGATTGACAAAGGTTTGGCTACAGAGATGGATAGTTCTTTAAGAACTCGGGGATGTATCCCATCAGGTCATGCAGACGTAGAAGTTTTCAATTTGGTGAGGTGAGCTAAAACTTGTGCCTCAGTTACTTAATTGTGCCTCAGTGTTTTTAAATGGGATGTTAATAGGTCTAACTGGAATGATTGGCAGGTTGTTAGTTGGTTCATCAGTGAAAATGGTTGAAAAGTGACATGATAGAACCTCAGCCTTTTCTATGTGAGTTTCTGTGCATTGAGGTTTATCTGGGTCTATCAGCAGTGGAGAAGTACCAGGTTTCGTTTTAATTTTAGATTAGGCATACATCCAGAATTGCTTAGGGCTTGATTTGGCTGCTTTTGCTATATTTTTTTCCTAGTTTTTATGCATTTTGTTAGTCAGAGATTTGACTTTGTTCCGTTGCCTGTTATACTTTATTTTATTTTCGTTTGATCGGTTTGTAAGGAATCTTTCCCAGCATCTGTGTTTTTTCCTAACTTGACCTACAGTATTGTAGTCTAATGGGATGTCACCTTTCTTAGTCCAGTTAGGTTTATCTTTAAAGGTATTTGATGGGACATGTCGATTTATCATGTTATTTAGTATCTGTTTAAAAATTGACCATTGCTGATTAGCATCATCTGGGCAATCATAAAATGTATTTGTCCAGTTTATATTTATGAGGTTGTTATTCATTTCTTTATAGTTTTCTTTGTCTAGAAGGAATTTTTTCTTCACAGGTTTTCCTGCCAGATAAGAATGTAAAGCATGGAGTGTGATAATAGAATGGTCACTTTTACAGAGTGGGCACATGTAATCTAAATCTGATATCATTTCTTCTTCATTGGTTAAAAGCAGATCAAGTATATTAGGTGTAACATTATTCCTAAATCTAATGGGCCTATTTATATGCTGGTATACATAGGTGTCACGAATACATTCAATGAACGAGTACTCTTGACTTATTTCATTTTTTTGTGGTTGACCATGTGTTCCAGCAGATATCAGGATAGTTAAAGTCACCCACTATTAAAATATGACTACAATGTAGCGAGGCAACATGTTTTAATAATTGTACCAGTTTCTCATTGTTTCCCTTGTTCCACTGCCAGACCTATATATACCCCAATTAATAACTTGTCCCATGAATAAAATTTTATCTCAATCCAGACTGATTCTTCATATTCGAATGTGACTAACATAAAGAAGAATGTATGTAGATGATTATTCCCCTGCCCAGTGTCTTATCAACATTTGTTTGGTGTATGGTATATCCATCAACATTGTAGTCCTCTAGAGTTAGTTCTCTATAATGTTTGGGCTTCACTTCAGTTATAATAATAATTAACGGTTTATTGATGTTAATAATGTACTTTAATTCAGTCATTTTATTTCGGAGACAGTCTGCATTTGTGTATAAACATTTTATGGGAACGTTGAATAGAGATTGATGGGATGTTTCATTAGAGGCACCTTCACCATTGGTGGCCAGATTTCTAAAATTATTTTCATATTTTTTATTGTTAGTTTGCTGTAATCCTTGTTCAGTTGTTTGGTAGTTTTTACATGTGTCTGTTATTTCGCTTGTACATTCATCTATGAGGTCAAGAAATTGGTTTAATAAAAAGGTTTGTTTCGGTTGAAAGACATTTGGAAGAGGCTTTGATTGTTGTCGCTTGACTGGTTTCCAGCATTGTGACTCTGCCTGAGATGATGATTCATTGTGCTCCTCCCTATATTCCTCCCAAAATGAAAATTCTGCTCAGGTTCGGAGTCATACATATCAGCGAAATACCCATTGTTTCTTTGTGTGTAGTTGTTGTTACGTTTACGGTTAGTGTCATATTGGATGTAGCTCATAATGTAATGGTACTGATTTGGCTCTGTTATTTTAATAGAATCGTGATGAATGTTCATTACTGTTCTTATATAACTCATAATGTTGTCAGATAACAAATGCATGCCATTGGTATTTGGATGAACTTCATCCCAATATAGTTGTGGCAATGGTTCACCATTTCTAATGAAAAGTGCAGAGTTATCAATGAAGGATAAATTCAGCCAAATTGCAAGTGAACACAACATTGCATTAAACTGCTGAGTTAGATTGTTTTCATACTCATTGAACGGTCTAGGAAGAGGAGAAGATATACGAATCTGTATGCCTGGTGTAAGTGACTTGGCAGTTTGTATTAAGGCATCATAGTCTTGGATCATTCCTTCCAATGTCTATTTTGCTATAGCATTTGTTCCCACATGGACCACTGGTACATCGTATCTATTTGAACTGAGTATAACCTTTAGTTGGTCAGTTAGCTCACATATACGTGCCCCTCCAAATGATTTAACTGTGACATTGAGGTTATCGGCACTCATGTAGCAACCACTTAATTTTTTTAGAGTAGAGCTACCTACAATTAATGTGTTGATCTTGGTATTCTCTGACCTTTGTTATTAGTATCGATTGGTTGTGGCCCTTGTGGCTGACGATCAGAGTTTTTATCACCAGTACTGGTTGTGGCTGATTTGCGTGGGTGCGACACCATTTGAGCATAGCTGACAGAAGTTTGCCTCGAAAGGTCTGCGTTATCATCATCATTTAATGAGGCATATGCCCTTGGCTTGTTATTGCCTCTGGAGTTGTGGCTATTGAAATTCCATCCCCAGAAATGTACGGTAATGAGGATTGGTACGGACCACCCTGACTATACATATGTAATGGCTGAATCTGGAGGCAACCTGACTCAACTGGAAGTGACGGCGTGTGAAAAGGATCTTAGGATTTGCCTCAGCCACAGGCGGAGCCGCTGACTTGGCTTGCGCCAAACCAGACAAATGGAGGCCGGTTCCGTCTAGGACGGAATCAGCCTCCATATTCTCCACCTGCGGCTTCACGGGCCGCAGCAACCTCTCCTCCTCGGCCTCCTCGTCTTCAGACTCCGAAGAGTCGTCACTAGACGAGTCAACCGTGGAACCTGACGGACCGGCCACCGCTACTGGACCACCCGGAGGTGGCCGCAGAGAAACAGAAACCCGTCTGGCCGAAGCCAGACGGGACTGCCAGGGGGCCGTCGAGACGGCCCCCTCGGTAACCAGTCCAGAATCCTGTCCGAGGACAGGATCCGTACCAGGCATGGGGAGAAACTGCCCCCCAACCTTTGGTAGCAGGAACGACACCAGCGTGGTCAGAACGCTATGCAGAAAAACCCTGCAGAGCCGGACCAAACCACGCCGGCGGTGCCATCTCCGCCACCTCCAGCTGGGGACATGGAGCACCCGCACCGGCCGAACCGGGCGCTCCACGATTTACTCTCGGACCGCCTGACCCCGCGTCAGACCCAGCCAAGTCCTTCTGGGCAAGGAACTTAACCATCGTTTCGACGGACCACACTGCACAAACATTACACCTATGATCTATATTACACAGGGCACACTTAAAACAGACATGGTCCTTGAACATTACACGGACAAACTTATGGCAGTCGTCACATGATGGCGGGGCTGGCTTGGCCTATAAAATAAGCACAAACCTACAATAAACAAGCGGAACGAGACCCGGATGGAAGGCAGACAATTAATTTTCAAATAATTTGACTCATAAATTAACCGTAACCTCCCCGCACCCCACCCCGCCACGTTACAACAACGATCGCATTGATTATGACGACAAGTACGCGGCGGGCACAACACACCCATAATAGATCCTCCAGGATGTGTAATGGCTCCAGGAATCATATCGCATAGCATTCAGGGTATATTTACTAATCAATATAAATTATACTCCTAACGAACGCAGCACGATATGTGAAGAAAACAACAAAATGTAACAAAACTGCTGTCTCACACGGTAAAACCGCAGACCACACATCTACTCAAGAATTTTGAAACCACCGATCATTGCAAACCGATCGTGATCGCACGTAAACTTGATCATTCTAAAGTTTCCGGTACCATTTTTAGTATGCAGCACCCAGAATAAGATGCGCGAATTAATGAAAAAATTTTTCTTCACATAAACATCCGAGCGACCGGGTGTGACGTCACCCGCTCGGATTCTACGGAGAACGACGTCAGCCGATATTCGTGTTAGAAATACCGTAGCAAACACCTATTTTCATATCTGCCGATCGCCTGTTGGGGTTTTAAAGAAGGCGATCGTCTGGCATATATCGTTGTTAGCACACGTCCCAGATTCTATGGGGTCAGAAATTGGAACATGCGACACAACGAAATTTAGAGACCTAAGTCTTTTAACTATGGATAATAAAGAACAATACAACCTGGATGTCTTGGGCGGTATTCTCCATAGTCCTTAGTTAATCCTTTCAGAACACACAAACTATCACTGATTAAAGACTTAGGTTATTTTAAAACACTAAAATCCTTAATGCAAAAAGCATGTATTGCTCTTGTCGCTATGCAAACAAGAATGAGCTCTATGGTAAACGGGTACTCGGCAGTTGGGAGCCGAGTACCCGGTTCCCAGGAGTCGGTAAAGCTTTCTAAGTCTATAGTCCTAGAGCCGCTGTCAGAGCCAGCTGTATATCAGAAGTAACAGAATGGTGAGTATTGATCGAAGGAGAAATATGATCTCTTTGAAGTCTGAATGGAATCTATCTTGAATGAATATTTATTCGTAATACTCATGCAATCGTATTGTGACTTAGCAAAGTGCTACTGAAAGTGAAATTATAAATAAAATCTAATATTTGAAATTTTTTTTAATTTACCGGTGGAATGACTGGCTCCATAACCGAGCCAGTCATTTCAGTGTTAAATTTTCAAAACTAGTCTTCTCTTAGTATGCAAATGAACATTTACTGAGAAAATTTAAATTATCATATGCATGACAACTTTAAACACACCGTCTTGGTGAATATTTTACAATAATAATAACAGGGATGAACTGTCTCGCAACATAGGGACAAACTGTCCCACTAATGGTATGAATCGACCCATCTAGTAACTGGGACGAAACGTACTGGACGAATCATTCCAGAGTGAAACATACCCCGCAGGAAACTTCTCGGGGATGAATCATCCCCAGGTACGAAACGTCACGATACAATCAGTCCCATGTATTAAAGATTATTCGCTCGTTTAATTTTTAATCATATAAATTCACGATTTAAAACATAATCACGATTTTCGATTTAATTATGTAATCACGCAAGCCTAGAACAATCATGACAACATGGTACAAAAAAAATAGATGTGCCATCCCGTGTTCACTCACAGCTGTCTGTATAATTAACTATCAGCTTATATATTGTAATGTTTTGTTTTGTGTGTAGGGGGTCCATCAACTCATAGGCTCTGCCTTTGATGGACTGCCCAATTGTAATGTCGGTATATTGTATATCAAGCATGAAATAAATAATCTTGAATCTTGTATGCTTGAAGTCTGAATTGTTGTGAACAAAATGATAAATTGCTCTGCAACAGGTCTAAAGTTCTGTACGATTTGATGCATTTCTCTGTGATGTGTTTGTTCCACCTAAGTCATTTGTAATGTTGACGCCCAAATACTTTACTGCTCAATTGTAGAGATGAAAGCTTAGGCTGGTTCCTTTTAGATGGCGAGGTGTAGAATAGAATACAAGGTGATGGGGGTGTAGCCTTGCTACATAGGTCTAATATGTCAAGTAGTAGTTTGTGATAGAACTTGGTCAAGCAGATTAATTTCTGTCTTATAAAATAAATAATATTAAGCTTGGAACTTGAATACGAAATCTGGTGACACTAAATGAAAGTGTGTATTATTCGCTTACATTTATTTAATTCTGTAAAATAAATTTTTCACAAGCAAATTACTGAAATACAATATCTCTTAATATTTCTCAATAGCTTGGCGCTATAATGAATATCAAAATAATTTCACAACAAATAAAAATTTCTTTATTCGAAACGTTCGATTTTTTGCATAATCTTCCACTCGGGTCTGATCATTATTATCGATAATACTGAACACGGGCCGTACAGGCCTCTATATTCAGGTGCATGAGTGACGATAGGTTTTGAAATGGTTACTTCATGGTGAAGGTGCCTCGAAGTTAAATTTAATTTCTGCATTGTCCCATTATTTATCCAGTCGGTTCTTAAAGCTTTGAATGGTCGGGGCATTAACGATATGGTCAGTTATGATATTCCATACTTTTGCTATTCTGTAATAAAATGAAAACTTGGATATATTGTATTTAGCTCGCTGGATAAATAATCTTTTATTATGACCCCTGTTACTATTTCTTGAAGCAAATTTTAATATTGGTACTGGATCATAGGTATTCAAAATCTTATATGTTTCAACCATGTCCCCTCTCAGACGCCTGTATGTGAGTGTAGGGAGGTTCAGAGAACGTAACCTATGCTCATAACTGAGATTGCAAAATCCAGGGACAATCTTTGTTGTACGCCTCTGCACACTTTCCACAGTGTGTATTTTTTTAAGGTGTGGGTTCCATACTGCATGTGCAAATTGAATGTGGTGCGCACAAAAGCTTTATATAATAGCACAAAGTTTTCTTTATCCAAATATTTGTATGTCCGTCTAATGAGGCCCATGATACTGTTAGTTTTATTGATTTTATTTTGAATGTGGTGATCAGAGGAGAGAGCTGAGTCAAAGATGACTTCGAGATCGTTTTCGTTGTCCACATGGGATAGGGTATGGCTAGCATTATCACATTCAAGTTTATATTGGAAATTCTGTTTTGTACCTCTACCAATGGATAATACATTACATTTATCAGGGTGGAATTTTAACATCCATGTTCTTTACCATATTTCCAGGCTTGTCAGATCTGATTGCAGGTCATCACAATCAGATTGTTTTGTAATATGCTTGAAGATCTTTGTGTCATCTGCATAAAGATATAGACTGGATGTTTGTATTAGTTCAGGCATGTCATTTATGTAGATCACAAACAGGTATGGCACTATAGTCACGGCTGCCCATTGAGAGTATGAGTCATTTATACGTACTCGTTGACGCCTAGCCCCCCCCCCTACCCACCAGGAAGGATGTAATCCACCCCAGGGCTGGTTCTGTGATGCCATAACGTGCTAGTGTGTTAATCAAACGGATGTGAGGAACGGTATCAAATGCCTTAGCAAAATCCATATAGATAATATCCACATTGCCTCCCTTCTCTAGCATATTAATCCATTCATCTAGGACATTTATTAACTGGCGCATGGTTGATCGTCTAGTAAGAAATCCATATTGTTTCTTACGAAAAAGTTTATTTGATTTCATATGGCTCATTATTTGCTCTCTAATAATGGATTCCATAACCTTGCAAACTACACAGGTGAGACTTACGGTTCTATAATTACTTGCAAGTTTGGGACTGCCTTTCTTTTTAAAAATTGCTGTTACATTGGCCTCCTTCCAATCTCCCGGTACAGATTTTGTTATTAGTGAAGTTGAGTATATGATTGACAAAGGTTTGGCTACAGAGATGGATAGTTCTTTAAGAACTCGGGGATGTATCCCATCAGGTCATGCAGACGTAGAAGTTTTCAATTTGGTGAGGTGAGCTAAAACTTGTGCCTCAGTTACTTAATTGTGCCTCAGTGTTTTTAAATGGGATGTTAATAGGTCTAACTGGAATGATTGGCAGGTTGTTAGTTGGTTCATCAGTGAAAATGGTTGAAAAGTGACATGATAGAACCTCAGCCTTTTCTATGTGAGTTTCTGTGCATTGAGGTTTATCTGGGTCTATCAGCAGTGGAGAAGTACCAGGTTTCGTTTTAATTTTAGATTAGGCATACATCCAGAATTGCTTAGGGCTTGATTTGGCTGCTTTTGCTATATTTTTTTCCTAGTTTTTATGCATTTTGTTAGTCAGAGATTTGACTTTGTTCCGTTGCCTGTTATACTTTATTTTATTTTCGTTTGATCGGTTTGTAAGGAATCTTTCCCAGCATCTGTGTTTTTTCCTAACTTGACCTACAGTATTGTAGTCTAATGGGATGTCACCTTTCTTAGTCCAGTTAGGTTTATCTTTAAAGGTATTTGATGGGACATGTCGATTTATCATGTTATTTAGTATCTGTTTAAAAATTGACCATTGCTGATTAGCATCATCTGGGCAATCATAAAATGTATTTGTCCAGTTTATATTTATGAGGTTGTTATTCATTTCTTTATAGTTTTCTTTGTCTAGAAGAAATTTTTTCTTCACAGGTTTTCCTGCCAGATAAGAATGTAAAGCATGGAGTGTGATAATAGAATGGTCACTTTTACAGAGTGGGCACATGTAATCTAAATCTGATATCATTTCTTCTTCATTGGTTAAAAGCAGATCAAGTATATTAGGTGTAACATTATTCCTAAATCTAATGGGCCTATTTATATGCTGGTATACATAGGTGTCACGAATACATTCAATGAACGAGTACTCTTGACTTATTTCATTTTTTTGTGGTTGACCATGTGTTCCAGCAGATATCAGGATAGTTAAAGTCACCCACTATTAAAATATGACTACAATGTAGCGAGGCAACATGTTTTAATAATTGTACCAGTTTCTCATTGTTTCCCTTGTTCCACTGCCAGACCTATATATACCCCAATTAATAACTTGTCCCATGAATAAAATTTTATCTCAATCCAGACTGATTCTTCATATTCGAATGTGACTAACATAAAGAAGAATGTATGTAGATGATTATTCCCCTGCCCAGTGTCTTATCAACATTTGTTTGGTGTATGGTATATCCATCAACATTGTAGTCCTCTAGAGTTAGTTCTCTATAATGTTTGGGCTTCACTTCAGTTATAATAATAATTAACGGTTTATTGATGTTAATAATGTACTTTAATTCAGTCATTTTATTTCGGAGACAGTCTGCATTTGTGTATAAACATTTTATGGGAACGTTGAATAGAGATTGATGGGATGTTTCATTAGAGGCACCTTCACCATTGGTGGCCAGATTTCTAAAATTATTTTCATATTTTTTATTGTTAGTTTGCTGTAATCCTTGTTCAGTTGTTTGGTAGTTTTTACATGTGTCTGTTATTTCGCTTGTACATTCATCTATGAGGTCAAGAAATTGGTTTGATAAAAAGGTTTGTTTCGGTTGAAAGACATTTGGAAGAGGCTTTGATTGTTGTCGCTTGACTGGTTTCCAGCATTGTGACTCTGCCTGAGATGATGATTCATTGTGCTCCTCCCTATATTCCTCCCAAAATGAAAATTCTGCTCAGGTTCGGAGTCATACATATCAGCGAAATACCCATTGTTTCTTTGTGTGTAGTTGTTGTTACGTTTACGGTTAGTGTCATATTGGATGTAGCTCATAATGTAATGGTACTGATTTGGCTCTGTTATTTTAATAGAATCGTGATGAATGTTCATTACTGTTCTTATATAACTCATAATGTTGTCAGATAACAAATGCATGCCATTGGTATTTGGATGAACTTCATCCCAATATAGTTGTGGCAATGGTTCACCATTTCTAATGAAAAGTGCAGAGTTATCAATGAAGGATAAATTCAGCCAAATTGCAAGTGAACACAACATTGCATTAAACTGCTGAGTTAGATTGTTTTCATACTCATTGAACGGTCTAGGAAGAGGAGAAGATATACGAATCTGTATGCCTGGTGTAAGTGACTTGGCAGTTTGTATTAAGGCATCATAGTCTTGGATCATTCCTTCCAATGTCTATTTTGCTATAGCATTTGTTCCCACATGGACCACTGGTACATCGTATCTATTTGAACTGAGTATAACCTTTAGTTGGTCAGTTAGCTCACATATACGTGCCCCTCCAAATGATTTAACTGTGACATTGAGGTTATCGGCACTCATGTAGCAACCACTTAATTTTTTTAGAGTAGAGCTACCTACAATTAATGTGTTGATCTTGGTATTCTCTGACCTTTGTTATTAGTATCGATTGGTTGTGGCCCTTGTGGCTGACGATCAGAGTTTTTATCACCAGTACTGGTTGTGGCTGATTTGCGTGGGTGCGACACCATTTGAGCATAGCTGACAGAAGTTTGCCTCGAAAGGTCTGCGTTATCATCATCATTTAATGAGGCATATGCCCTTGGCTTGTTATTGCCTCTGGAGTTGTGGCTATTGAAATTCCATCCCCAGAAATGTACGGTAATGAGGATTGGTACGGACCACCCTGACTATACATATGTAATGGCTGAATCTGGAGGCAACCTGACTCAACTGGAAGTGACGGCGTGTGAAAAGGATCTTAGGATCCATTTCGATGACAAGTTAACTTGCGTGCATCCATGGTTCATTAGAGTGCGCCGTGCGGCCTGGAACCTCCGTCTTTAGGACTCGAGGTTTCTGTCAGGGTTACCTCACCCGTACCTCCTTTAGTCGCCTCTTACGACACGCAGAGGATATGGAAGGTGTATTCTAAGCCCCACCTACAGGGCTATGTAATACTCTCATCTGGAACAAACCGTGTCAGGTGGGCTTGTCCTACCAGCCCCACAAGCACATGGTGTAGTTCGGATCGACCGGTCAGGTACCGGCCGTACCAGCTAATCTGGGTATGCGCCGCCTGTCTAGGATTCATTTCCTGAACACGCCCCTCTGGGTAGAGCTATAAGCGTATATAGGCATATGGGATAGAGAGCGTGTCGGAAAACGACTAAGGTCATTAAAATGCATTATGCGCATGCGCGCGCCAGGACGCTGTTTATATGGAGCGCGTAGCTGTGACCTAGATACGGTGGCGCTTATAGTGTACCGAGCTGGTACTCTGTAATTCTTATTGATTGTCTGTTCCCGTTAAATCTGGCAGTAGTCAAGACCAGAATTCGACGGGCTTTCTAAATCTGTAAACCATTTCAAAATCGGTTGAGAAATGGCTGAGTTATCCAGGAAAACTCTTCTTGATTATCTTCAAAATATTGCCTTGACGTCATAACCACGTGGACATAAAGCTTCTAGAATGTTCTAGAACGTTCAACGACGCTATTATTAGCTGTGTGCTGATTGGCTGTTGCTCGAACGATGATTGAATGAAGCCTGCGCCTGTGACGTCATGAAGTATATAAAAGGAGAAGCGATCCAGTGATCGAGAGCATCCTCGACCAGGGGCCGAACAGGTTGGATCTGTACCAGCTACTACAAGCGCGACAGACATTACACGTGTTCCTTCGCTATGCGTCGGGTTTTTATCCCGTAGTGTACAGTTCTCCAACCCGCCGCACTAAAACAGTTTTGTAACTCCCCATCTGCGGGAATAATTTGGAACTTTCGATAACTGTTCACTAATACTACATCTACATTCGGAACACAAACTTGCGGTGAGGCCTTTGCTGCCTGAATATGTGAGTCTACAGATGTAGAGGCAGGATGTTCTTTGATGGATGACTCGCCGGATCTGCCGGCCACGCCTAAAATTGGTATTTCAAACGACGACGCACCAATTGTGTAAGTTCTTTCGACTTTCGACCGCAGCAAGTAAACTCTGCCCGGTGCGTCTTCAGAGATGGTTGACGTACCCAGCACTGTGAAGCTTTGTTTCCTCTGCTTGTGACGGGTTGTTTACACCTTCCATCCGTGCCATCGGTGTATGGGAACTTTCTTCACTACATAGTACTATCGTATCTTTTACTGACTGCTCGCTAGACATTCTATTAGGCCTACAGCACTAAGCAATGTACTCCCGCCATGAGTGTTCTTGTGGAACTCTTGTTTGTGGAAAACAGCTTGCGGGAACCACCCTGCGGGAACTTTCCAGCTTCCGGAGAGCGCATCATCTCACGTCGACTACAGATCTACATGTCAATTTCAGTGACACGGTAGCCTAACTTGGGAATGACTACCACGTATTCAAGTAACTATACTTCACCGTTTAATTATTTCTCTTTATAGGTTTTGTTAATTATCTCGTATCTGTACTAACGGTTTCTATGACTAAAAGGAGTCTTAGGACCAATAGTTATAATTTCTGTATTTGTTTAATAGTTATTTCATTTTCCTCAATGTGTTGCTAACCGCACTATAGTAGGTTTGTCAACCTGTATTACTATATATATATACACCTGTGCAAAAGTTAAGCACCAGCAAAAACAATAGAACGTAGAAACATGATGGTACAACTAGGCTGCCATACTTTTTGTCCCCGCGTTAGCTGACATAATTCCAAGTACGAAATGCACATGCGTGCATGACTTCACGCCGCTTGATGTCCGTGCGTGGCGGGAAACAGCACACGTGTTCAGTTATGTAAAAGTCCAGTTTGAGGTGTAGAACATTACATACAGATTTAGGCGACAAGATTAGGAATTTTGTGTTCATGACCGTGGTTTATTTGTACAGAGAGAACTAGCTCTTGATTGTGAACCGCTATGGCAAGACGAAGGTTAAGTGACCGTGTGAAATGGCAAATCATAGGCATGCATACCACTGGTATGTCATGCAGAGAGATTGGCAGACAGCTGAACATTAACCATACTGTAATCAGTCGTTTGATTGCAAAACATGGGCAAACTAACGAGGTGAAGGACAGGCCTAGATCTGGAAGACCGAAGAATACTACTGCCCGTGATGATCGAGCCCTAGTACGCCTTGTTAGGAGATCTCCATTCACCAACAGCAGAGTGCTCAGCCAGCAATGGGAAACGCGCAATAGAGTGTCAATGTCTACCGTCAAAAGGAGACTGTATGCTGCTGGCATGAAAGCTAGGAGACCTGTCAGACGTCCTCTCCTCACTGCACACCACAAAGAGGAGCGTCTGAGGTGGTGCAACGAAAGAAGACACTGGAACATGAGATCCTGGAGACGGGTACACTGGTCCGATGAAAGTCGGTTCCTGCTTCATGCCACAGATGGTCGAACTCGTGTATGGAGGTCCAGACGCACGGCGTACGACCAACGTAACATCATGGAAGAAGTTCCATTTGGTGGAGGTTCCGTTATGATATGGGGGTGCATCTCATTTGATTGTAAGCTGGATCTGTTGACTGTACCTAGAACACTAAATGGACAAAGATATCAAGATTCCATACTGGATAGAGTTGTGGTCCCTCATTTTGTAAATCATGCACCTGGAACCCACCCTATATTCATGGATGACAACACCCGACCACATCGTGCTAGAGCTGTGCATGAATACCTCCGCCAGAATGCCATCGAAACCCTACCATGGCCAGCAAGGAGCCCTGACATGAACCCTATTGAGCATATCTGGGACATTCTGGGAAACATGGTGAGAAGGAGGGATCCTCCTGTGCAGAACCTACAGGAATTAACAGACGCACTCCATCTTGAATGGCAACGAATACCACAATGGCGTATCAGTCGGTTGGTAACCAGCATGAGACGTCGTGTCCAGGCCGTCATCCAGGCACAAGGTGGATATACCCGGTATTAATAATGACAGTCTCAAACTCGTGCACAGATGTTAAACTTCGTTTTCAGACACCATTAATGACAATCTAGCCACGTGTGTCAACTCTAGGGCAATAGTTGTCAGTTGTGTCAACGTAACCATATTCAGGCCTCGTTTTCAAGTTCAAACAAAAACATACAGTGTTTCCCCACTATCATAATCAGCATTCCTCTAGTTGCATTATTACCTCTTGCACTAAGATGGATGGGTACATAAATGTTTATGCTATTGCTTTCTTCATAGCACATGAATATACCCTCGCATGTGCGTAAAAATAGGGTGGTGTTTAACTTTTGCACAGGTGTATATATAAAGAGAAAATGCTGCATATATAAATGTTGCTGTATAGTGTTTCCTACGTGCACTGCATTCCTATATTTTCTATAACTAAACGAAACAAGTTAACGGATGGCCACTGGCCATATACATATGTAATCTAACCAGAACAAACAATACGGTGGCAATGATTAAGATATACAAATATATATATACACCAACAATTTTTCACTGAGGTCGCTGTCCGTGCTATAACTCTGTTTAGCCCGGCATGCTACTGACTAAACCTTTTCTATTCAGCTCGATAGGATAGCTTCAAAATGATTAGAGACACTTTCTTCATTACACACTGTAATATATTCTTCTCTTCCGGCAGTGCGATAATCTAGCCCCACACTCCGGTAAGGCTCATAACTTCAAGATTTTGTCTCTCTTCATATTCCTCTTAGCCGTGTGGCTGCTTAATTGTTTTGACGTTCCTATCCGCACCATGGGCTGATCCGACTCTGGGAAACTATTGGGGTTTCCGAGCGGTGATGGCTATGGTGCGGTATCACATACACATTCCCGTTTATCTTCGGATACTTAGTAGATAGTACGTTAAGCCAATGTAGGAAAGCACTGCGAAAACATATGTATTAATTATTATTATTATTTTTACTGACAATCCTCCCGCACCGCAGTGCAAAACTGGCAACTTGTGTATAAACCTAGTGACAGGTTAAACGTTTAGTTCCATAGGACCCGGTGATGGGCGAGATACGTATGCTCATCGAATTCTGTTTAAATGTCTGGGCATGATATTTAGATCTGGCACGCCCTTACGGGAAGGACATTCATGGTGTAAATCTGTCTCTCTTACCCCCCACCATAACGATAGGAGATATGGCCTAACAATGCTTCCATGAAATGTAAACCATGTCCTGTAATGTTTCACGTGGTTGCAAGGCGGAATTTCCGGATTCTCACCCAGTTCGGAGATCCCGCTAAGTACCATGTATGAGCACTGTCTGCAGTATTGATGTCCTCAGGCATCTGTCCTCCGTGACAGCCATGTGTAATAGCTAGGTAGTTATCGGCCAGTTGCGGCCTAAACTAATTCTTGTTCTGAAAACAACTAAACAAGTGATTAAGCAGAGCAGAAGGCCCGCAGAAATAAAGCGGCAACTACTAACTCAGCATATTAGGAATCACATAAGACGGTGATGAAGGAAATCTTCCGTCCTCCCGTCTTCACGTAAAACAGTACGCACCCCTATAGTCATAATCTCACAGGGATGGTCTTTTCTTACTACAGCATTTTTGTTTGGAATATTAGAGTGGGCCCATTTTTGCCTGCTACTCTTCTCTCACTTTAAGCCATGGCAGCACCTTCCCGAGACGAAGGCCCGCGTGAGGCACTTGCCTTTCGCAAGGATTCAGCGACGATGGTCCATGCCAGGATAATACTCCTCACCCTAACTTGCGCTAGGAGTAGTGCCCGCATGAGGCACATCACTTTTCGTCTGAGATATTCTTCTTCCTTTCGGCTTAGAGGTATAATAACTTATATTAAGTTTAATGGCTATGTCTCGCATATGGGAGCCTCCCTTGCGGGGATACCTCTGCAGACCTACGAGTCTGTGTGGTACCTCCGAGAGCCCCACGTTTAAAAGTTCATCTACCTGCCTCTATGTCTTGTATTTTTGTATGCTCTTATTGTAGTTTTATCTAGCATATTTTAGGTAAACACATTGTATAGACGTATATTTTTAGGTCACCAAATCAAATCTTGTAAGTCCATAGATCACGAAATTACTATGGACAGGCATACTGGTGACACAAACTCTTGGGATGAGACCGTTGTGTTTAATGTTCGTGGAAATGGTCGCATGGCCCCACCGGAATAATTGAGTTCCACCGGCCTTAGGAGCCGGTTTTTGTTTCCCGCAAGGCAGTCTCGTTCAGGGTACATCACTCAGAGGCCAGATGCTAACCAGCGTCGTCACTCGTCGTGCACTTACGGCGCGGCGAGTCGACATGAGACATCGGAATGGCCCGACAGCGCCCGGCGAGCTACAATAAACAACTTTTGTAATAATGTAAACGTACTGCTAAGGTGGGTATGTCATACCATTTAAGTAAGCTAATTATGCGTGTCAGCCGTACCAGCCCCAACAGGTTGCTAGGTGAGTTCTTGCTGTATTTAAGTCCTATGTTTTACATAAGGTACCACGAAATGTATAAATAATACATATTGTATATATCTCCACACATATTAATCCAGGACAGGTGGGCGTGTCCTACCATCAATATAAGGCTACATGTGCACTGATAAGGTGGGTCTGTCCTATCATTCAATTAAGCTTGCAAGGAGGGTCAGGCTTTCCACCCGCACGATGTGAATATATGCATATATTGTAAATTTGAATAATTCTGCTTATTGTACGTGGCTGAGCCAGGTGGGATTGCCCTACCAGCCCTTCAAGCCACATCATGAAGAACCAGAGGTTCCCTCATCGATAAGGTGGGTCTGTCCTACCAGGCCAATGATGTATATTTGTACATTGTAAATTGTACATATACCAGAGCAACCTTATAGTACAAACAGTAAAAAAAAGAAATTCAACCATTATCCGTGCATTGCGCAACAAACCACAGTAATGGAAAAAAATTAGATTGGCAATAGGCCAAACATGGCCTCCAACGTCGCAACAGATGATGGTGATGATATGTCATCATCATCATCATCATCATCATCATTTTACGAGGCATTAAGACATTGGCTTGTTATTGCCTCAGTGGTTTTTTTATTATCATATGGCTAGCTCTGTTCAATTCAAAAGATAGTTCTTTGAAATAGATCTATCTAGTTTGTATTTGAATGATTTGACCATTGGCGCTCAATTAAGTCTCTTCGAAACCGTCAGTATATCAGTGACATTAGATTTAAAACTTTAGCTATGTTTTGGGAAATGCTATGATGCAGATGGGTGTTCGCCGCGTCAGCTGCGGTGTGCCGCCTAGATTCATGGTCACACCCTGCTGCGCCTAGCATTTGTTTGCATGTTCACATGTGGACGCCATGGTTGGTTGAATTGCTGTTGTTTTCATTAACTCCTCTATGCAAGTGTCTCTTCATGCAACCAGTTCGTTATCACATCGCAACACCATACCCTTCATGCATACTGAAAATTTACCATGACATTTGTGCACACAACTAAATCCACCGTCCTGATCAAGTATACCTCACCAATTTGTAGCCAACATTGTTTTAGCCTTCGAGTTCACCGTTATTAATCCGAGTTTGCCGTCTCGATAAACACTTGTAGATGAGCATATCTGAAATCTCTGAAATTGTATGTTAGCAGCTAGGAAACTCTGCTAGATAAAGCTCCTTTGGATCCAGTCTGTAGTCTCTCAGGAGTACAGTCATGTTCACCAAACTGGCAGGGAATGCCCTGCCAGTTAGCTACTCTGTAGGATCATGTGATCTGCTTGTCCATAATGTAGTGCGGTTGTTCGGTGGTCATCGTCAGTTGTATATTGGTGGGGGAGTTGACCTTCTATCGGTCATATGTTTCTCGGTAGGTGAGTGGTCGCGATAAGGGTGCATTACATGTGCATTGTTGGTGCGTGCGTGCATGTGTGCCATGCGTAAGGGGGAGGGGGGGGGGGCGTGTACGGGCTCAGCACAGGAGAGCTTAGATAAGCTGACACCTCTGCTAATCCCGTGGCCCCGCTAGGCATCGCTGTCATGTCTTGGTAATGTATACTGCCACCAGCTGGATCGCGAGGATCTGGCAATTTGCCTAGTGTGCCTGGTAGTATATGTCAGCTGGACCATTCGTTTGCTACAAGTTGCATGGGTCAGTGCATCTTTAACACCTTTTCAACTCTGTTACCCTCTGCCCCACTCGGTGAATCTTCGAGGTAGGTGGAGAATGTAGGCTCCTCAGCCATGGACAGGTCATCCAAGTTGTCAGTGTCTGTTTGAGAATCAATATGCCTATATATTTCTACTGCCATATTTTAATCGGCAACCCCTAGCTATAAGGTCTCACCTTACAAATATAAGTCATGTACCCCCCCCCCCTCCCAATGGGTAGAGCAATAAGCGTGTATAAGCCTATACGAGAGGGTTTTCGTCATGAAAATGACTAAGTTTGTTAGAACGCATGGTGCGCATGCGCACGCCTGTCTCTGTTTCGACGACACGCGTGCAGCACATCCAAGAGTGAGTGGTACTTTTAGTGTACCGAGATGGCACTCTTTAATTGTTATAAATTACTTGTTCCCGTCCCTTCTGGTATGGATCAGAACCAGAATTGCACGGGCTATTCAAAACTATAAACCGTTTTAAAATCGGTTCAGAAATGGCTGAGTTATCGCCGATTTCACCCTGCAAATTATGCTCAAAATATAGAAATGGCGTCATAATATATAATCAGTGATTTGTGTAACAGGTGACTCACTACGACATCTATACATCTATATCTATCACGATATTTAGATAATTGTGTACACGTCACAAGATTACAGCTCGCTGATTGGTTGAGGCAGCCAGTTATGACGTCCCCCATGAGTATAAAAAGGGATGATTTCAGTAGATTGAGAGCATCGTCAGCCGGTGGCTGAACAGTCGGGAGCTGCCCAACACATCGGAACCTGACGAAATAACCGAAGACTGATATACACATCATCTCGGTTTCAAAAGGTTTTCAGATCAGCCGGCACCAAAGCAGTTCCCGTCTCACCGCACTAAGAACTTTAGAACTTAAATATGTTCCTATTTTAATTATCATCTATAAAGGAACTATTCTTGCGGTGAGCCCATGCGGGCCAGTCATGTAATTCTACGTGACGTAGAGCGGCGATGTTCCTCAGTGGATAACTCACCGGATCTGCCAGCCACGCCGAAAAGTGGACCTTCAACCACCACACTGCATGTCGTGTGTGTCCAGTTTTATGTTTTGCCCGGTGCGCCACAAGAACTATTTGGCGCACCCCACTCCGTTAAGCTTTAATACGCTTTAATGTGTACAGGCATAATTACATTTATATTAATAACCCTTCCTGTTAATGGGTTATCATAACTTTCTTAACTTACCGCCATCGGACAGGAACTTTCGTCACTACAGTATTATTATGTAGGACTTACTAACTATTCAGTAGATATTGCTTATACTGTGTTTCACTGTCATGAGTTTGTAGCGCTTCCGTCCTGGAGCAGCATGCGGGAACCCTGTCTTGCGCGAGATCTACATGCGGAGACGTATCCAGCTTTCAGAGAATGTGTCAACTCACGTCACAAGTATAGTGACATCTCAATTTCAGTAACATAGTAGCCTGTTATAAGAATGGCTACTGGGTATTCAAGTAATACATTATATCTTTAATTACATCTTTAATTATTATAATATTACCGTAAAAGGTACCGATGACTAATAGGTACCGGACCGGTCCTCGGACCGCATCTTATAATTTCTTTATATTACTGTTCATAGTTATCCTTGTTTACTGTAAGGTGCTTTAACTAACCACACCGCATTAGGTCTATCAACCTGTATTACCTTTGTTCCAATCCAATCATATACTGTCACCGTTTTGTATTTGTTTAGTTAGGTATATGGCCAGCGGCCATCTTGTTGATATGTTTCGCTTATTTGTAGAAAACTTAGGACTGCAGTGCATTAGGAAATACTATACAGCAACATTTATTTATGCATCACCTTCTCCCGCCACCAACAATTTTACACTGAGGTCGCTGACCATGCTATCACTCTGTTTAGCCCGGCATGCTACCGACTAAACCTAATTATTCATCTCGATAGGATAGGTTTAATGTGATTAGAGACAATTTCTTCATCAGGAGACACATAGTGTACACCTCTTTTCCGGTTGTTGTGGTAATCTAGCCCCTCACCCCGGCAAGGTTGTGTTAAATCGGCCAATATACCTATAGGGCCTCACATCTATAAAATTATTGCCTCTTTTCATGTCCCACTAAGCTGATGGCTTCTTAATTGTTTGGATATCCCTACCAGCACCGTGGGCTGATCCGACTCAGGGAAACTATCGGAGGTTTCCGAGCGGTGATGGCCAAGGTACGGTGCCACATACACCCCCCTGTATCTTAGGATACTTAGTAGTTAGTTAGCTTTGCCAACGTAGGAAGCACTGCGAACACATTATGATTATTTCATATTTCTTTTATAATATTTCTCCCGCACCACAGTGCATATTGGGCAACTTGAGTATAAACCTAACATCAGGTCAATACTTAGCTCTATAGGACTTGGTGAGGGACGAGATGCGCATCTCCACTCAACTCATTAAAATGTCTGGGCAAGATGTTGGAATCTGTCACGCCCTCACGGGAAGGACATGTGTGGTGGATATCCGTCTCTCTATCCCCACCTTAACGATAGGTCAGTCATAAAGATCTGCTTGTGTTAATTTTTATAGCATCTAAAAGTAATGCCCGCGTGAGGCACAATGCCTTTCGCCATGCTAGGAGTTTCGTCTCCTCATCCTTTTCAGCACAGTGGTATTGTAACTTATATAGAGTTAATTAGTGATCCCGTATGCGGGGGCCTCCGTGCGGGGGTACCACTGTGGACTCAAGGGTCTGTGCGGTACCTCTGGTGTCTCCACGTTTAGAGGTTCATCAAGCTGTCTCTATGGCATGTATTATTTGTATGCTCATTGTTATCTAGCAGACTTTGCGGTTTATATAGGTTGTATTTTTTTAATTACTAATTTTAGACTTATCACAATCCTTGTAAGTCCATAGCTTCAAAATCGCTATGTACAGGCATACCGGTGACACCAACTCGTGGGCTGACACCATTCAATTTAATGTTAGCAGAAATGGTCACATTGCCCCACCGGAACATTTGAGTTCCACCGGCCTTAGGAGCCGGTCTTTGTTAACCGCAGGTCAGCGTCGCACGGGATCCGAAACCCTGAGAGCGGGAGCTAACCAGCCATCTCGTTCATTGTGCACATGTGGCATGGTGACCCGACATCACACACCGGAGCGGCCCGACGCAAAACCCGCGAGCTACAGTTGACCGATAGGACTAGTAGATCGCTATGTCCGTGGGTTTGGTTTTAGCGCTATTGGGTAGGGTTATTCTAAATAATACAAAAAGAAATACTCAACAAGGAGACAGGGTTGATATTCTAACAATTGTATGTATTGATTAAAGTCACACAAGTAATTGATTCAATAAAATTATTAACTAAGTATATGATTTCTTTAAATGTTTATATCTATGTAAATATTAATTAAGCTCCTGCTGTGATCGGTATCACACCTGAGCGGGATATACTTCTAGGTGGTTCTGTCTGGAGGACACTAAGTCGGCTGACTTCAAGTCTGGTCCGCACCAGGTATGGCCGCTTCTACTCTGATTGGCACCAAGTCCAGTTGCTCTCAGTTTGGTTGAAGTGGTTCAACCTTTATTGGGTCGAGTATAGTTGATTTTTAGTTGATCTTGCTGAAAGAAGTTGGCTTTAAATTTGTCTTGCGGAGTAGAGTTGTCTCAAGCTATCTGGCTGAATGGTCTAACTGATTTGACTTAATTTGATCTTGTTAAAAGAAGTTAACTTAAATTTTATCCGCTGAATAAAGTTGATTCCAGCTACCTGGCTGATCAGTCTACCTGGTCAAGTCAACTTAAGTTAATCTTGCTGAACGGAGTTGACCTAAGATTTGTCTGCTGAATATGGTTGATCCAAGCTATCTGGCTAATCGGTCTACCTGGTTAAGTTGACTTAAGTTAATCTTGCTGAAAGGAGTTGAACTAAGATTTGTCTGCTGAATAAAGTTGAGCCCAGCTATCTGGCTGATCAGTCTACCAGGTTAAGTTGACTTACGTTAATCTTGCTGAAAGGAGTTAGCTTAAGATTTTCTGCTGAATAAAGTTGAGTCCATCTATCTGGCTGATCAGTCCACCTGGTTAAGTTGATTTAAGTTATTCTTGCTGAAAGGAGTTGACTTAAAATTGGTCTGCTGAATGAAGTTGAATCCAGCTATCTGGCTGATCGGTCTACCTGGTTAAGTTCACTTAAGATTTGTCCGCTGAATAAAGTTGATTCCAGCTATCAGGCTAATCGATCTAACTGATTAGGTCAACTTATTATGACAGCCACTGCTTATCTGAAGCCAGATTAAGCAATTGCCAGAGGTGAAGTTGACGTAAGTTAGTCTTGCTGAAAGGAGTTGACTTAAAGTTTGCCTGCTGAATAAAGTTGAGTCCAGCTATCTGGCTGATCGGTCTACCAGGTTACGTTGACTTAAGTTAATGTTGCTGAAAGGCGTTGACTTAAGATTTGTCTGCTGAATAGGATTGATTCAAGCGATCAGGCTATTCGGTCTACCTGGTTACGTTAACTTAAGTTAATCTTGCTGAAAGGAGTTGACTTATTATGGCAGCTATTGCTAATCTGTAGCCAGATTAAGCAATTGCCAGACGTTGCCAGGGATAGCAGCTGGATCACAAAGTTGCTTGGCTGCTTATCTGCAGCCAGATAAGCAAAACAAGTTGCCAAGGGGGTGACGGGGTACTACTGGACCAAGTGAAGTTGGTTGGTAAACTGAACCGATTGTTCCCCGGGTCCCTGGTACTCGATGTGCAGTGAAAGCAACCCCGTCAAATTATGCTAGATACTCCTTAAAGATGGGAACAATCTATGTTCTGGTTAAACCTGGGCTGACCTGTATATGACCTCAATTGATTGTGGACGTCGGTGGGACGAACCGAATGGGCATGGCCTCGGTAGTACGAGTTAGCAAAACCTACCAACAGATTTATACTAGATATCACCCAAGGACGGTAACAATCTATGTTATCGCTGAATTGGGCTGACCTGTACTTGCCTCAATTGATTGTAGATGTCGGTGGGATGAATCGGATGGGCGTTGCCTCGGTAGTACGAGTTAGAAAAACCTACCAACAGATTTATATTAGATAGTAATGGCGGAGAATGGGGTTGGATACGGTTGGAGTCTATCTGGTCTGTATCGATCCATATTTTGCCTGTTTCCAACATGCGTGAACGATCTTATTCACCTGGACTTCTTAAGCGCTAATTGGAAGAAATAGCCTCCAGCCAAATTGTTTTACAAAATCTTTAGTAGTGGCGGAGAAATGAGGTTGGATAAGGTTGGATTCTATCTGGTCTGTATCGAACCAAATGTTTTGCCAGTTTCCACGCACACTTCCTGGCTAGCGGTGGCCACTATGATGGGAACAAATACCAGTCAAATAATTTCTAAAAATGTATATATCGAATCTGGGGAGAACGAGGTAGAATTAGACTAAATTTTGATCTGTCTTCTACGTGTCCAAATTCCCTTCCCAAGCACCGTACGTGATCTGGTCAAGCAGCATGCATTCCTTAACGTGTACACAGCGACTTCCAAAACAAGTGATTCCAAAATTGTGTAATAATCTGAGAAACGAGGTGGAATTAAATCGAATTTTTACTCATCCTCTCTATGCATCCAGATTTCTGGGTCCAATTTTGTGTGCCGCCAAACGGCTACCCAAGCCTGCCTAGCGGTGCCTGTCCATGTCCCGCTCCCGTCACCGATTACAGAGGGTCTTCGCAATCCGAGGGTTTCCTCCACTTCAGCCTTGGTAAGCTGCCCTTTTTAATTCAGATGAGGCGGTTTCAGGCAAAGACAATCAATAACATAATTTCTTTACTATTAAGCAAGCAATATTTTTATCCCTACCTTATTTGCTGTTCTTTTACTCTTTGGACCGGGATGATCTTTTCTGTGGTGACGCTCTAACTTGTAGTTTCAGTACTTTTCTTTTTAAGCCGGGCTGATCTTTGTGGTGACGGTTTCACTTGACCCTTTGTGACTGATGGCTTCTGTACTTTCTCCCTGCGCATACATGGTGGGCTTAGCTTATATACTCCCAGATCCAGGGGCACCGGACAGGTAGATTACTATATGGGGGTCTGGCCACATAGTGACAATTTGTTACTAATCACCAGAAATCAAGGCCGACACACTTTGACGGAATATCCCCACTTTTTGATGGGTGCATTGCTATCTAGTGTTAATTGCAGCTTAAATCAATTTTTGTTAACAATTTGCTAACCTGGTTGACGTGTCCAATCCTTAGGGCCTAAATTACTTTGTGCTAGATGTCCAATTTGGTGATCAATCAATGTGTAATCGCATTCCCAAGGTGTCGGAAATCTGAGCTCTGGCCTTCTAACTATGGGCTAAACCAATTGTTGAAGCCTAATGGCGGGGTCTGGTGCGTTACCCGCAATAAAAAGGTGTCATTTGTGAATGTCTTGCTTCAAAGCGCAAGGGCGCATGTAAGTCGTTGAAGGTGCGTGCCTATGCAAATTAACCCCTCGCTGACAGTGCTCGTCTGCAGTGGCGAGGGAATTTCCTTCGCCGGCTGATGATTAGCACAGTGGGCTGCAACAGCAACTGACTGTTGATTCGAATGGTGGACAAGTGGTAACCATTGGAGTCTGAAACCTAACTCTAAGAGATTGACGGTTCCAAGAGCCAGTGTCTCCAGATGTAATACCGTTAACCAGAAGGGGACCTGGCCAGTTTTGCTGCATCTGGTTAATGTTTATAGTAGTTTAACAGCCCACTAATATGTTGGCTGTTTTTGTTAAACTCTAGTAAACAGGTTCGCTTTATCCGTAAACACATTTAATCTATGATCAGAGCATTAAATCAATAACAATTTACTGTCTCGACAAGTCTGAATAACAGCTCACGAACCGCATTGGTTACTAATATCCGTAATGGCATAAATAGTCTAACAGTGCAGGGTTGTTGTATTGTTTTCCTTTTAGAAATCATGCCCCCAGGGTGGTCGCCATGAATAATTACTAGAGGTCGCCCCTCCAGTGTGTATGACGTAGTGGCCTTAGTCATGCCTCTTACACAGCTCTCTGCCAAGGCCATCGACCCCTCATGAGAATAACAGTAACGGTATGACTAATCCTGTTAGAATGATCTGGACCGAAGGTGTATGGCAAGTTGTCTTTGTTGACTTGTCTTCTCTGTCCATGCTCTGCTCGCCCCTGGCATCTCGGTCCCATTTCCTTCCTTGCGAGTCACCAGGTCCAGTGTTCAGAAGTGGTTCATAGTTTTCATGGTGAATAGCTGATGCATCCTGGTCAGCTATAACTCTATACCATGAGGGACTCTTCATCCAAGGGTGCCTAAGCACGTCTAGCTGCATAGCACAATCGAAACAGACAAAATACACACACAGACACACACACGCACGCACGCACGCACGCACGCACGCACGCACGCACGCACGCACGCACGCACGCACGCACGCACGCACGCACGCACGCACGCACACAATAATAAAAAAGTGATGTTGGTACCTAGATACCTAACGGGATGCTGAAGTGCTGGCTAAGAGAGGTTGATGCCCTAGCTGCAAGTTATCAATGCCTCTGGGGTTCTTTTTTCAGTTATGATGATCGGTTGGCTCCCCTGCGCCTCATTGGA
Source organism: Chaetoderma sp. LZ-2023a (assembly GCA_034401795.1). Lineage (NCBI taxonomy): Eukaryota > Metazoa > Mollusca > Caudofoveata > Chaetodermatida > Chaetodermatidae > Chaetoderma > Chaetoderma sp. LZ-2023a. The sequence goes on along the minus strand of CM067360.1, from coordinate 20,831,602 downwards.
GGTCAGGGAACCTCAGGCCTCCCGATCCCCTACAGTCGTACCACATTGTCACCAAGGGTTTTTGGTGGGTCTTGGTATAGTATATCGTAGGCACCCGTCTGAGAGGCCCGCTAGAGTAAAAATAACCAGCGCACAAGAATGCATTTCCACCTGTCTTTATTATCTGAACAACAAGTAATACAATAGCGTGTAGAGTATATTTTTGACCTGGTCTGTGTATATGTGTTTGGTGCTCAGGTAGGGTTCTTCACAGGCCACTGGGTAGGTGCTCATCTGCCCGCATCCTGCAGATGTCATGGATGGTGTCACTGGTAGTCCCAGGCCTGTGAACAATAATAGACAGAACCTCCTTTTAACCAGCCAGGCTACCACCTGGTGTGCTAATCTGTTAAAACACGATACTCACCGGAAGTGCACCATTAGGACCTCCAGAACATCTGACCAGTTGATCTGGACGTGGACTGAGCCATTACAGCCCGAGGTCAGATCAATTAAATGGTCAACCGAGCCCCTATAGTATATTCGTTCATAGGGAACATTATCCCCAGCCACTTTCCCTTGCATGATGGAACAGCCAAGCTAATGGTTCCTTTGTCATCTACAATGGACACTGGTTGACCAACGATGATGGATTGATGAGCCAGAACTCCTCCCAATAATCATCAGTCACCTTTGCTGTGGGATGGGTTAGCACAATATGTCTTCCTCCTGTAATAGCCCCATACCAAGTTTTTACTGCCACTTTGGTAGAAAAGTTGATAGTTTGACAATAGTGTTTGTTTTCCTGACATTACAATTCTTCCCAAATACCTACTGTCTATTGGATGGTGCAGCGCAAGTATATGTCACCCTTGGAGATCTCACTCATTATGTCTTGGCCAATCCGGACAGCGTCCGGATGCATTCGTTGGTGTTGGGTCCCCATGTCCGTGGCACTGTCCATGGGTTGCTTAGTGGTCGTTGAGGAACAGCTGACCATGGTCTCACAATCAGGATGGGTAGTAGATGGAGTCAATGTTGGATGGCTCGCAGGGCATTGACCCGCCAGTACAGGAGGCAGGGTCACTGGTTCTGGATTCTCATGTCCCGGCTGCACGAGTTTGACTGGTCGGTCCAAAATGATGGAAGGTACCGAGTTGTGCAGGGCTCTTACCGCGGTTTACTGCCGAGGTGCCACTGAAATGCCCCGAGGCTCCTTGGCGATGGATTTCCTCCCTATCATGGTTCGGCCTGGAGTGGGTAGCCTAGCTGGCGCCGGCATCATTAGCTTTGATGCATCTTTATGCAGTTGCACGTCCATAGGCGTGGCTGCAGGTTTGACTGGTATTGAAGGTTCCAGTAGCTCCACTTGGGGTTCATCCTCCATGTCGAAGGAGCAGTTGTCCCTTATCATCAGTTGGTTGCAAGGGGAAAGAAGGGGGGGGGGGGTGGGCCTCACAATCATTGCGTCAATCTTCTGTTCCTCCCCGTCATTTTTGCATCTGGGGAACTCTGGCTCCCGCGTGGTGGTGGGTGATCTGCTCCATGGTTTGTTGAGCATCGGGGTGGTGTCATCTTACATGGCCGCTTACGATACTGCAATCCTCATCTGCATGTCGCATGTCCAAAGGTCAGGTGGAGGCATTGATCGTCTTGGCTGGGGATCGTGTTGACTGTCTGACCGTGATGCTTTGGGTAACGCCCGTTTCGTGTGTGGTTGTGGCGAGTAGTCACCTGGTGAGCTGAAATTAGAGCAGAATAAGGAAATTATTAATGCTACTCTAGCTGGGAGATAATGGCTGTTAGAATCTTTTGGCAACAGAAGGTGTTTAGAATTGAAGCTCGCATGGGCAGTTCTAATCGGGTGATCATGACCAAGAAAATATTTTTTTCTATTAAAATGGTTTCGGGTTTGATTATCCCTGGAATTCATATGTGATTACTCATTTCCATTACTCTAGGTGGTCAGGAAGAAGGTGCTTGGACGAGTACCTCCACTCTTGATTGTGACATCAGTTACTAGTGAGTCTTAGTGGCGATGTCATTTCCCTTCCCAATAGTGTCAGGGCAGGTTCACTCTACCCCTGAGCTTTATATGTAGGCGGTTAATATATAGTCAGAATAGAGATGCTTCTGGGACATAGATCAGTATTAATTATGGCATCAGCTACTGGTGACATTTTTGATTATAGAATCACCATCTAATGCAACAAGCCATGCTCTTTATTCTTAAGATATTCCTACTGTCAGTTATTTCGCTACAGAGGTCGGGTTGGGATGGGTACAGTCGCTATAACTGATTCATTGCATGCCACTGGCTGCCGGATTCAGGGAACCATCAGTTCCTCAATTGTACAGTTCGTCACACCCGTGATTACTTACCAAGCTAGGTATACAGCTTGACAAAAAATATGAGAACCCTTTGACGATCAAGCCATATCAATATGCATACTCGTAGGTGGAGATGATTTGATATATGGAAAGATAATAATAGACAAATAAAAAAACTGCAAGTTTTCTTTTGTAGATCATGGAAGGAGCTGAACATGATATACAGAACTCAAATTAGCCACAATGGGCCATGTCAGTAACTTGGTAATCTTTTCGAAGGGTAAGGGATGAAATAGAATGCTCGACGCATGCTCCAATAGCTAGGCTTAATGATGCTGCTTGTGCGGCGTGATACATGTCATATAACACATCATTCATGGTAAACAGGAATGAAATGCCGATATGGTGGCTGAGCAGAGGTATGGGTGTCACAGAAAGAATATGGTGCAGTGTTGTGTCAACCATATCTGGGTGCTGTTTGGACTGCAGCCATCTCGCCTCGAATGCTACAGTACTTAACCATTGATTTTATTACATACGACCTGGACATCTACTGGACTTGCCTGGCTCTCTGCCTGGGTTCTTGAGCATTTGTTGGTCTGGGCTGATTCTCTATCCGGCTTCTTGGGCATCTCCTGGGCCAGGATTCTTGGGCATTTCATTGACTCGAGTTTCCCAAAATAGCACTGGCTGCTGGGTAGCTTGATGTTCAGGATCCAGAATTTATAGCCCGGTGGGAATTAACATCTCATCTATGCACACTTTGAACCATTACATCCGGAATTTAGCATGAAACGCATAATGTTCCAGACAGATACATACTAGGGGTGTGCATTTGGAGCAGCACCAGTACGCGTGAAAACATTAGTTTTAACGAACGTGTACACATGCCCAGCCTTAATACATACCATAACTATATTTACCCATCATTCATTAACTCTAAATATAATTGTGACAGACCCAGGAGACGAATACTGGTGTACATTTTACAATATTTCTGAAACATGCTGTTGTCACACCAGACAACAACAGTGCACAGAACCCGTATTCCCATAATGTACATCATTCAACTATGCAATGGACTTAACCCATTGCATCTTGAATTCAGTACGAAAGGGTAATACACTTAATATTATTTGCCTTGATTATGATCTCACATACGGCACGCATTATAACTACTATTTTGACTGTTATCAAATCGACTCTACAATAATCATGACCGAGTCAGTAGAAGGAGGCTGGTCTACATCTTACAGCGTTTCTGAAGCCTGTTGTTGTCACACAAGACAACAATAGTCTACCGAAACCTTGTCCCCCAAACTGTACTCCCTTCAACATATGTTCTTCTATGTTCTGGCTGAAATGGGCCGACCTGTACTTGCCTCAATTGATTGTGGACGTCGATGGGACGAACTGGATGGGCGTGGCCTCGGTATTACGAGTAAGCAAAACCCTCCAACAGATTTATACTAGATATGTCTTAAGGACGGTAACAATCTATGTTCTGGCTGAATTGGGCCGAAGGTGGCATTCTGATCGGAGAGTGGGGAATTCTTCACAGAGCTACTAATGACTTCATACAAGCAAAGCTAAGGATCTAGTACAGCAGGTCAGGATAGCAGAGAAGCACCACCTTAATCTGTGTCTTTATTAATACATATGTCAGTATATTGATAGCAGATAACATTCTTCTGCAACAACACTTATTATAAGGTACACAGAAGACTAACAAGCAGGTACCTGCAAAAATGAAGTGGGGAAAAGTGTGATATCGACATGTATTTGAACATAATTAACGCTTCAATATCCTTAATAAACCATGGAAGGAAATGTCTGGAAGAAACTTAGACAATCAGTATGTCTATTGAATAGTGCGAAGTGAGCTGAGGCATCACAACCAAATCATGCAAGCACATGAAGACGACAAACAAATATTCTTTTGACTCATTTCTAACCAGTGTTCCGGTCCTTGAAAAGCAATATAGCAGCTATTCAGTGGAGTAAATGCTCACAGAGGAAAATGCCATCCTCAATTCCTTCAAAGACCACTTCTGCACGCTTGCCAACCCTTCTCAAAACCCAGCTTTTAGCAGTAGCTACACGGCGCTAGTTGATACTGACGTCTCAATAATTGAAGACGTATGCTGCACATGCCCTTGTAAAATGGAACATAGTCCAGTAATTGCTGATGAGTTAAAGGAGAAGGATCAGGGAACTAACATATGCTCTTGAATGAAAGCTTTATATAATAATCAACCTATAGCTCCCAGTAAAAAGAACTCTAAAATAAATCAGAATAATTAGAAAAAAGCAGCTAAATGGCATTTATGTCACCCTGACGGAAACCAATTAGTGGCGCAGCTGGACCTATGTGCTCTGGTGTATGCACAGTGAATAAATAATACCCACTATGGCTGGTCATATAAGCTCAGTTATGTCCACGCTAAGCTGATTAGGTTGGATTTAGGTTCGTTGTTGGGTTACTCAGGCCGGAAGTATCACATGGTTGCTTTTGTAGCATGGATCGACAGGACGGGTACTGCCCATCTCAGCTAAGCTGGGTGCGGGACGACCATTCCGGATTCGCTCCGGGCATACCCCCCTCAGTAGGGTAATGCGCATGTATAAAGCCCTATGAGAGAGATTTTTGTTAAAAACGGCTAAGTCCGTAAGAATGCGTAGCACGCAGACGCGAGCGTCAGCGCTTCCCTGATAACCCGTGTCAGGATTGGGAGAGAGTGTGTGCTTATAGTGTACCGAGTTGGTACTCGTGATTGTCTTAAATCGCACCCTTCTCGTCGTTCTTGGTACCGATCAGGACCAGAATGAAACGATGATCTCAAAACTTTTTACTTTGTTAAAATCGGACCAGAAATGGCCGAGTTATTTCTAAAACTCCGGTTAAATTATCTTCAAAATATTGCTTCGACATCGTAATCGCGTGTATGCATTAACTGAATGGGGAGTGTGCTGTTCACGTGATAGCACATCACCACTTCTAGCTGCACGCTGATTGACTACTGCTCGCCCACCGATTGGCTGAAGTGCCTGCCTCTGATGTCACAAGTAGCATAAAAGGGATGAAAAACGGCGTGGAAGACGACCTGTCAGGAAGACTGCTGGCCCAGCGCAGTGCCAGACGCGGGATAGCTGCTAATCAACGGTGATTCCATCATCACTGCGGTGTCTCTCTGAATTGAGTTCTCCTGCGCCGGTGGCCAATCTTCGACTTTCCGTGATACAAGAATTTTGGATCTTCCCAGACAGCCATCCAGGAGCAATAATTAAATTAAAGTAACAACTCCCGCAACCAGACCTTCCTAAGGGAGCTGCTCTGTGGAAAGGGCTTTGCAAGCCAGATGTGATTCTACAGGATGTATACTGATGCTGATTCTTGGTGGATAACTCGCCGGATCTTCCGACCACGTTGAAAAGTGGATTCAAATTTCCGCGCTGCATGTCGTGTATGCTAATTAACTTTTAGACCACAGTCTGGTGGGACTTTGGCCGGTGCGCCGCAAAAGCTATGCAATGTGTCCCGCATGGTGCACCCAGTTATTGTACCAGCATAAATTATCATAACTATAGCCCTCTTTGTTAATGGGCAACTTACAACTTCTCAACTACCCTCACAGGACGGAAACCTTACAACAAACTGTTTAAATCATGTATTAGTTAAAATGACTATCTAATGGACATCTCATTACCATTCTTCGTCACCGTCCTGAGAGTGTGCCGCATCAACTGTTTACCTGCGGAAATCTGCCTGTGGAAATCTGCCTGCGGAAATGTTCCCTGCAAACAAGATTGTGCCATCTCGTGCTATTTAATTTTAGCGCCTCAATTTCGGTGACTTATGATGTCTTACCATACCAATGGCCAATAGGTATTCAAGTAGCTATACTATTGTACGTTTCATTCTTTCCTCAAATGGTACTGATGACTAATACGTACCTTCCCGGTAGTACCGACCGCAATTTTATACTTTCCGTTTACACTGTGAATATTATCTTTATTTTCTGTAGGTGCTCTCAACTAACAGCACCGTGAGGTCCTATGACCTGTGATATATCGTTAGCACTGCATTAATTAGTTGTGTATATGGCAAGTAGCCATCCTAGTTAGTATGTTTTGTTTATTTATAAAACCTGTAGTATGCAGTACGCTAGGAAATACTATACAGCAACATTATATCCGCACCACTATATTTTCCCCAGCATCAATTTTACACTGAGGTCGCTGATCAGGATCTAATTGCTTGAGCCTGACATGTTACTGACTAAACCTGGCTATTTTAGTTCAATAGGATAGGTTTAAAGTGGTTAGGGACAATTTCTCCACAAGAGACGCATAGTGTATGCCTCTTTTCTGGCTGTAGTGGATATGTAACACCACACACCGGCTAGGCTGTGTAAAATTGAACAATTACCGTAGGTCCTCTGATTAATATCGAGTTATTGTCTCTTTCCACGATCCACCAGTCGCAAGGATTAATAATTGTTTGGATTCCTTATCTACGCATTAGCAGGATCCGACTTTGGTAAACTATCGGAGGTTTCCAAGTGGTGATAACAAAAGTACCGATTTACACGCAACTCCCCCTGTATCTTTGGATACTAGTTAGTTAGACTCCCCTGCCAATGTAGGAAAATAATTGCCAAAAGAAATAATTTTATATTATATGAATTTTATGTGATACCGGCCTGCAGTGCATCGCTGGGCAATCTGGAAACTTAACCCTAAGGACAGGTAAAATGTTAGCTCCGTTAGCACACGGGTGACGGATGGGATGCAGATCTCCATCCAATTCGTTGTAGTGTCTGGGTGAGGTCTTAGAACCCACCACGCCCTCAAGGGAAGGACACTAGCGGAGGATACCCGTTTCTTTATCTCCACTATAAATGGCATAGCGCTTTCTAACATTGCTCCTGTGAACTGTAAACCTGTCCTAGTGATGTTATATGTGGTTGCGGGACAAAGGTGACCGGGTTGTTTTTTGATTCGGGAGCTATTGCTCCATAACATGTATGTGCGCTACATAAATAGATGCTATGCAGGGCGACATACGGGAAGCCGAGCATCTTCGCCTGTTTGATGAATGTGTCTAAAGTTAGGTAAGAATCCCTGCCACTTGCGGCCAAAGCTTGTACTCGTATCTAATAACTAAATGGTAGGTTAGAATGTAGCAGAAGGCCCGCATAAATAAAGCGGCAACTACCAATACAGTAACTTTGGACCTACATAAGACGGTGACCTGTGAATTCTTCGGAAATCATTCATCCCGTCTTCACGTAAACCAGTGTGCATCACATTAATTATGGCTTCACTAGGATTATTCATCACTTAGCATTTTCTGTTTGAACAAAAGAGTGGCACCTTTTGCCAGCTCTTTTCCTCCACTTCGGCGTTGAAGGCATTTTCCTGTGATGGAGACCTGCACGAGGCACTTTCCTCTCGCAACAACAATATTTTGTTTGTGTTAGGGGTGTATTAGTTTATATTAAACTACCAAGTAGCCTCGTTGCGATGCTCCCTTGCGGGAATACCTCTGCGGATTTAAGGATCTGTGTGGTATCTTCGGTGAAACCACGTAGAAAGAACACCGGATAGCTCTATGTACTGTATTATTTGCTCATTACTGTCAAGCGAGTGATATCGTTTGTATAGTGAATTATTTGTGACTGTTTAATTATACCATCTTGTCCAAACTTCCAAATTGATAATGGACCGTCATACCAGTGACACCAACAGTTGGGACAAGACCGTGAGGTTTAATCTCGGCGGCAATGGTCGCACGGCCCCACTGGAACATGAATGTTCCACCGGCTCCAGAAGCCGGTCTTTGTACTTTCCGGAGAGATGTGAACCCCGAGAACCGCAGCCAACCAGCCCTCCTGCGCATCCTGTACATGTGGTGCGGTAGAGTGGAGCGATAGGGCGGACCAGCATGTACCCCCGCGAACTACACTTTGCCCATCTACGCATATGCACACTTTTACTCTCCCTTGAAGCAGGAGTAATTGAGTCGAATTTGAAACATGTGATACGAATTTGTATCGCGTGATACCATTGTCTGATTATACTCTTGATCATTCGGATATGTTGTCGAGATACCCTGCTTAGCTGGACAACATACCCGAGCCACTACGTCCTGCAGGTAAAATAGTGTCTAGATGTAACCCTTTAATGACTAAATTTGTTTTTAAAAATCAGGATATTTACTCATTGAATATTCAATTGCTGGTCAAGAGAAGACTATTTTTGAAAATTTATGACTGGAATGACTGGCTCGGCTATCGAGCCAGTCATTCCAGTGGTAAATTGTCAAAAATAGTCTTCTCTTGGCCTGCAAATGCACATTTCTCAAGACTGTTGCAAAGGCTGGGTTTAGCCGGCTTCGTCGTGAAAGGGTTAAAACAATTTGACTGAAAGCCATTGTTTCCAGAGACACGGTCTACATTCAGTCACATGAATTTAAAATTAGTCAGTGAGCATCATAATGCGACTGTGGAAATTATTTTGACCGAAACTTGTTACTTCCACCAGAAAAATGCACTTTCAAATATAACGTTTGCAAAACGATCACTAGTGAATTAGCAGTAGCGAGTTAATCGCTCTAGATCGGCGCCGATAGAGAATACTATTCATACTGCATACAAAACTATTTTCAGGTGTGCTTTCGTTATATTCAGGTAGACCTATGCAGTATGCCTGCACACACAGTTAACACATGACGGAGTGCGAAGCACCAGCACAGTCACTGATTGGATCCAAGTTAAACACTCCTAGATTTAGTAAATGCTTTTTCTCAAATAATCCCAATTCATTTCCATTTTTTACCGATGGTAGTTTATTTAATATTATATGAAATTACCAATAAACATAATTTGTTATTTGCCTTTTCCATTCATTTAAGAAGCATAGTCACTGGACTTAAGAACAACAAAGCAACCAATCATCACTGTCTAACTGCAGAACACCTAAAACGTGCTCACCCTGTAGTCTTTCTCCACTTCACTATCTTAATGAATCAGACTATTGTTACGGGACATATTCCGCCTGATATGAAACATGGAGTGATAACCCCAGCATTGAAGAAAGACAAAGACAGCAAACAAGTTACAAATTATAGAGGAATCACTGTTCTGTAAATCATAGGAAAGATACTGGAGAGAGTGATCTTAAGACGAACTAATCCCATGCACGATAGTATTCAGTCAGAGATGCAGAGAGGCTTCACATAAAGGTCTTCCTCAACAAACACAGCTCTGATCATCTCGGAGGCGATGAAAGAAGCCGAAGACAACCATGAACAGCTCAATATGGTAACGCTAGATGCTTGTAAATCCTTTGATGTTGTATGGCATGCCTCATTACTACGCAAATGTGTACGATCAAGGAGCTCTACTCTGAAGCTCAATCTTCCATTAAACTGAGCAGAAGTCTGTCAGACCCATTTACAATACGACAAGGTGTTCGCCAGGGAGGAATCCTATTTACAATTGACTACAAACTCTTCATCAATAATCTTCTTCATCTAATTGAGGGCACAAATGTTGGTGCCAAAATTGGACACATCAACTGCTGTGCGGTAACGTATGCTGGTGGTATTGCCATGCTTGCACATGACACCAACCATCTACAGGAACTGCTTAACATTGTAGACCACTATACACGTCAAGAGCGATATACCATCAATCCAACAAAAAGTGCCCTGGTCTTTGTCTATAGAAGCCCCAAGGAGAAACCAAGTATCCATCTAGGTGAGTGCCAAATTTAACAGTCGAGTTGCGAGACACTTCTGGGAATTGAATGTTCGACCAACTGTTAAGAAAATGTCAAAAAGCCCATACAGTCAACTCGAAGAACCATTTACTCACCGATGGGGGCAGGTCTGCATGGAAATGGTGGTATTCCCCTGTTGTCACCGCACATATATGGAAGATATGTTGTGTACCACGGCTCCTGTATTGTCTGGAATTCATCAGGTTGTCGCAAACAGATCTAAACTCCATCGAGCAATTCCAACATACTGTCCTCAAGCAACTGCAGTCCCTCTAAAAAACACTACCACAACAGCATCTCTCTGTTTATTGGGGATTCGTCTAATCCAAGTGGAACTAGACTGCAGAAAACTCACATTGCTAGGAAACATCCTCAGAGAAAACAACACTCGAATTTCAAATAGCTGCCCGACAACTTGCAGTAAAGTCCAACAAGAGCAATAGCTGGTTTGTGGCATGCCAATCTTTAAAACCACCAAGCATCTATCAGCTGATTTGGCAACATGCCACCAAGACAGTGTGGGCATCTCTCGTCGACAATCAAATAAACAGCCCCATACACTACCCATGGGAATCGGACTATGCGGATAAATCCAGCCTCAAGTACTTGAACATTGCAGCAGGTGCAGTGAACACCATCCATCACTGCTGGGCCTCTGCTGGCAATACTATCAGAGATAGTACAAGAAGCAAGACTACTAACAGACACCTACATACAGCAGACAAACCGTGCACGCTTCAATCAGCACTCGGTCTCAGAGGAATGTCCACTTTATCATGCTGCTCCAGAAGACACAACTCACTTCATCGCCACTTGTGCAAGGCGGGAGGAGCGCAGAAGTCTGTATATGAAAAGAATCCTCTCTACATTCTACCTGGAAAATAATGTAGATCTCAACTGCAAATTATTGTCGAGCCAATGTATATGCTCTCCTCCACAAACTCACTTGGAATAGCAAAGGTTATATGCTTTCTTTGCTATTCTCTGCATCTGGCGCATACGAAGTTGATAGAACAATACACATGCACTGCTCCAAGTATTGCCGATACATCTCCTCATTAACATTATGCATGGAACATCTCATTATAAACATTAGATTTACACACTTCTACGTTGTCAACCTATGTCTGTGTGTGACTTGTACATTAAGTCATAACTTTATGAAAATAAATTGACATTTCTTACCCTACTGCTGTAGGGGTGAGCCCATCGAGGATGGAATGTCATATACAGATACAGATTGCCTTATACAAACGAATACATGTAAATATATCTATTACATTATATTTATTCATAACTATATTGAAGCACAAAAGATGTTGAAGCGAAATGCATGAAGCGTAATGCGTATGGGCTGCATTCCCCCTAGTGTACTTTTAAATGTTAAGTATATATTTGACTGCCTGACCAGTTCTGCCTACTGACAGCCACATGAATGGCAGACAATAGGCAGCCATGACCAGTCAACCATACAAACACTTATTTATGTTCAGGCTGAGTGCGGTATGAGTAGATTTTAATTATTATAGTGTTAAGTAATCAGAGGTATCTAAATTACATATTATGTATACGGAATGAGAAAGTCTTTATATTTCCTGTGTATGTATACAGTTTGATGTTTGGGATAGAAAAGAGGCTGCTGACAGAGATACATAGCAATATAATTTCACAGTATTGAGCAAGGACTATATATAACATGTATTATACAGTTACAAAATGTATTAAGAGGTCATCAGGTCAATTTCATGACAATTTTCAGGATATTATTTAATGTGGTCATTGGTCTTGCACACTGTTTATAAAAAAATCTATATTTCCTTTTGAATTTGTAAATTGTTTGACTGCATTTTATATTTTTATCTAAATTATTCCATAGCCTTTGACAGAAACACACATTGCTCTTTGAGTGGTACGACTATATCTATTTTTAAATTGTCTGTTTGTCGTGTATAATGTTGATGAGCTGTTTCTGTTAATTGAAAATAGTGTTGCTATTTATTAACACAGTTTATTGGTAAAATGTTATTTTTCGTTTTAGACATTATAATCAATGTGTTTACTTCAAGCATATCAAATAATGTGAGAGTGTTGTGGCTTATAAAGACTGGTTCTGTATGTATGTTGTATTCTGATTTATTTACTAATCTAATTGCTTTCTTTTGTAATTTAAATATGGGCAGCATATTGGTGTGATATGTATTTCCCCAGATTATACAGCAATAATGTAAATATGGTACAACTAGTGAAGTATATAGTGAGTATAATGCAGGTGTTGTTAGTAAATGTTTAACTCTATATATTATCGCTATATTTTTGGCTACCTTTCCTTTGATCATTTTAATGTGATCACGCCAATTTAATTTGTCATCAATATACATGCCTAACAATTTTGCAGCATATGCTCTTTCTAAGTCCATTTCATTAATACCAATTTCACAATTTTGAGAGTTTTTGTTACTAAATATCATAAAAATTAGTTTTTGATAAGTTAAGCGAAAGCTTTTTGACATTGCCACCCAGCAGGCACATGACGTTGTTTCAACGTTGAATCCACGTTGAAATCATGTTATGACGTGATTTCAACGTGGATTCAACATTGAAACAACGTCATATGCCAGCTGGACACCATGTGTTTATTTTATCCAATTCTATGCCAAGATTAGGTTTTACCTAATTCGGTTAAATTATTACCTGTGAGGAAAATGTAAGTAGCATCAGCAAATATTATTAATTTTAATAAAGAAGAAGCATTTGTATACCATTTATATAAAGAATAAATAGTAGTGGCCGAAGGATTGATCCCTGAGGCACACCACATGTTATAGTCTGGTAATCTGAATTTACTTTATTTATACAAACAAACTGCTGTCTGTTTTCTAAGTAACTTGTATCCATCCATTCGCTATGCCCCTTATTCCATAATGTTCCAATTTTTTAAATCATATATTATGATTAATAGTATTAAATGCTTTTTACGTCAATAACACCTCTAATATAGTCTTCGAGTTATTAATTGCACTTGTAATTTCTTAAATCAATTCCATTACTGCTAGTGAGGTAGAATAACTTTGTCTAAATCCATATAGACCACTATATAGAATATGTTTAAAAGTAATATATGATAATAATCTGTGATTAAATAATTTCTCAAATATTTTAGAAAACTGCGGTAACCGGGGGACTGGTCTATAGTTATAAAATATCTGTGAATCATCGACTTTTAATAATGGTATTACACGAGCTATGTTTAATTTATCTGGGAAAATACCTTTATCCAATCATTGATTAAAGATATGTGTTAATGGTTGTGAGGTATGATTTATCAGTTTCTTTACAAGGGTCATATCAATACCATCATAGCCATTGAAATTCTTACTATCTGTCTTATTTACAATGCTTATCACTACATCTTCTGTTATTATGGATAGGAATATGGATTGCATTTGTCTTTCATTAAATATTCAGAGAATTTTGAAGTGCAATCTGAAATTTTGTTTGCTAGGCTTAGCCCACATTAATAAAGTAATCATTGAAACCATTTGCAATATTCTTGCTACCACTTATTGTGTTGTTATTTCTTTTTAATTCAGTAGGGTAATGTGTAGATCTAGATTTATTGCTAATTAATTATTTCAAAATTGTCCATGTTTCTTTGATATTATCCTTGTACTTATGTAATAGTTCAGCATAATGATCCTTTCACAAAATCTCAGTACTGAGGTTAGCGTATTCTTATAGTTTTTATACTTTGTTTCTGATTTCTTTAGTCCTGTATTTTAAGAATTGTTTATACAGTACATTTTTCTTTTTGCACGCACATTTGTTGTCCATGGTTTATCCATTTTGTTCCTAGTATTTATATTCTTTGTCCTTTTGAGTGGACAGTTTGTTTGATATAAGTGGCTGAATAATTCAATAAATTCGAGACTTTAACACTTATTTGTGGAAATGCTGTGGTGCAGATGGATGTTCCCCGCGTTAGCTGTGGTGTGTCGCCTACACTCATGGTTACACCCTGCTGCGCCTAGCATTTGGTTACATGTTTGACATCTGGAGGACGTAATTGGTTCTGTTCTGTTCTGTACGTTCCTTCACTAGATCGTCAGACAAAAGACTGGAATGTGCATCCAATGCGTTATATGCCCTGTTGCAAGTAGGTCTTCGTGGCCACAATGGTCTAAATCCAGCTGTCTGTAGCAGACTCTTGATCATCTACATCCTGCCTCGGCTATTATCTGTCTGTGAGTTATGGATCATGAATCAGAAACGAGTGGCTGGAGATTTTCCACGGGAGAAACTTATAGACAGATTCAAAATTTTAAAGAAAGAACAGTAGATAGCCATCTTAGGTCCAATTGGCATGGTCCCAATCCGTGCTGAGGTGGACATCAGAACCCTGTGCCTGTTTCGGAATATCAGTTCTGATCAGAGTGCCATCAAATATAAGCTTTACCATGTACCAACTAGCTACAAAGAATATATCCTCATCCAGCTGGTTCATCCATGTCAAGATTCAAGATTCAATATTATGTATTCAGTAGCATGTGGAGAAGAGGCTCCAATATTACAGCCTGCCAACTGTCCATGAGTTACTGCAGAATACCCCGGATAAGGCCAGGTGGAATAAAACGGTGCACACAGCCGGCATTGTCCATTGGTAGAGCAAATATGCTGAGGAAAGCAAAAACTTTCCTCTAGCAGAGCACGGTTCGACAAAACAAAGACACCATCCTCAGAATGCAATCTATGCAAAAAGGGCCGTGATACCAGGCAACACTTTATCATGCACTGCGAATCGCTGGTGACAACCAGACTGCCATACATGAATGGCCTGCTAGCAGTCCTAGGGTGCAGTGACCTACAGTTTTCGTCTACTGATGATCACATTCTACTTCAATTGATAATTGACAGTCGACATCTAACTATACTTGCATACTGAAATCTGATGATGCTACACTGTCACAAATAGAAAGCATATCACAGGATCTGATCTACTATCTGCATAGAGACCGAATGAAGCTGTTCAATGGGGATCCAGTGTCGCATATGAGATGAGCTATTACTTTTTCCAGTAGTTCGTCTACCATTGTCTGTCCACGCCGATGACAGACTCACAGTATTATTTCTCGCATATCCGACAATTTTTGTGTGAGGACTATTCGTATTATACCACGGATATCTCATTCTAACTAAAAGGATTCACTCACGGAGAACTCAAGTATCCATGATATAATCTACCTGGTCCTACCAGGGTAGCTCTGTCAGAGAGGGAATTTCCAGTTCACGGTTCAAGGATTGGAGCACCCGCGTAAAAGTAGTAAATAATCTTCAATTTTCATGTCACATTATCACACATGCAAATATCTCATCACCTTGAATAAAGTTCATGAAAATTCATGAGAAGTAAATTAACTGTACATGGTTAGTTAATAAGTATGGCTTCTGTTTTATGATGGCTGATTCCTACGTTTTATACTGTTGAGTACGTAAGTTCTACCGCAGTGAATACTGTAGCATAGTCTACATCCTATGGCGTCTATATTTTGGCAGATGCTTATGTCGTCTGGAATCAAAGCACAGTCTGTTAAGGCTGTACAGTCGATAATAAGCTGGATGAGTAATTTGGAATCACTGCTTAAGGATCTCCAGGTAGTCTCCTAGGTACTGTATAATAAATGGCCTGGGCTCCAGGAAATATTTGACTGTGATTAAAGAGGACATTGCATTTTAGTAGCATATGATAGTAACCTTGTCTCTAATTAACAAAGTGGGCATGTTCCATCTCCTAGATTTAGTTAAAATCAGCCAAGATTTGCCTGTATCAGGTACATTCTGGTCAGTAGTCTGACTTTAATACTATGTTGCCGGACATCATTACCATCTGAATGAATACTGGTTACGGTTTGGTGCATGCTGCCAACAGATAGCCTTGGAAAGTGACAGTATACCAGTATAGTTTTTGTATGGCATTGTTCAGTTAGTTCGTGTGTCTAGTATGTATCTACAGCTGGCTTGACCGTTTCTTTCCACCTGTTTTGCTGAGGATGGGACTTTTTAGGTGCATAAAAAGCCCATACTGCTGCAGGATACCTTGAATGTATATTAACCAACTATGAGAATTAATAGGCCTTATTAATGCTTGGCAGCCCATTATTCTGTTCAATGTTGGATTTTCGCTTCTGATCTTCTTCTTTTCATTCGCTGATCATACCGCCAGTCCTGTAAGTGACTATCAACATGATCATAAGCGTTAAGTGCGTGGATCCATGGTTTATTAGATTGCGCCGTGCGGCCTGGAACCTCCATCTTCAGCACTCGAGGTTTCTGTCAGGGGTACCTCACCCCACCACCTGCTTTAGTCGCCTCTTACGACATGCAGAGGATACGGAATGTGTATTCTAAGCCCCACCTACAGGGCAATTCGCTTCTGATTATGTTTGATAATAATATTATCTGCCGGATATGCATCTCAGCAGCAATTGGTCTGGCTCCAATCAGTAGGTATACAATGCACTTAGCTGTACGAACCAGCAGGTATAGAATCTTTCTCAACATTGAAATGTGAAATGCCCCAAAAACCGGCTATATGCTTGCTGGAAGGAGTGAATACTTCAAGACCATATAACAGTGTTGCTAAGATGTACATGATGTATATATATATCTTGGAGAAAGTCCATTCATGCCATGGAGACCGGTGTATGTCATAGAGTAGAAAGTTCTGCGAGTAAGTGAGATCGTTTCTTCACCTTTGACCGAAAATTCATTTTTTGCACTTGAGAGACCCAAATGTGTTGCTTTATTTGGAATAGGTACATCTATATTCCTGTGTTTCCAGGTGGGCATATTATTCCAATTCTTAGTTGGTCTTATTACTGTTGTTTTCATTTTCTGTGTTTATCGCCATCCGAGTCTCCTTCTCTATGCTAGTGTCTTTTCATGCTACCACAAAAATGTTGGCGTTGGAAAGCAGTGACTTATCTACCAATAATTGCAAGCGCTAAGGAGCATGTTCTTGCAGATACACAGGCTTCTCCAAGATCAGTCCACTGTATCGGCAGAATTGCAGTATGACTTTGTGATGGGCTGGTATACATAGGCCTGCTTGGTTAATCGATATTTCATCGATAGTCGATTATTTTTGCCGGCGATTATATAATCGAGTGTAAAATAAAATAACCAGGCATAATTTAGTGTTTAGTTTTATAATACATCTGATGCATCGGTGGTTTGATTGTTCTAGCATGTATAAACATCTATTCCTGACATTCAAGCATGCACTGTTTAGTACAGTCCTCTACTTGGCCCATAAGTCATGCACCCAAATGTTTATATACTTAATTGCTTGATAAGCTGGTGATCACATTTGATTGTTACTGTTTACGAAACATCATCCACCTCTGAAGACTTTCGGCTGGTGATGGTGGCCATTATGCTTTTCATAGTAAATTCACAAAATTTCGATACAAATTGTCATAAATTCTGCCGATTGTTTTGGAACTAGTTTGACTTAAAGCTGTTGCAGTCAAACTATTTTCAAAACATTTGACTTTTCTAATGCTGGGAAAATAGGGAAATGTTGTAAATGGGCATTACAGGTGAAATCTATATTATAGTAGAAATAAAAATAATATGGCCATTTCGTAAAAAATGCGCAAAATTTACTGACTGTTTTTCGTAGTAAATTCTCAAATTTTCGATAAAGATTTTAATAAATTCTGCCGATTGTTTTGAATTTATTTGACTTAAAGCTGTTGTAGTCTAAGCCCGCAGTCAAATGATTACCAAGATATTCAGATTTTCCAACGCTGAAGAATAGGGAAACGCTACAGCCGAGGTCTATATACCGTAATTAAAAGTTAATCTATGTAATGTTAAAATTAAATTGGCGCCTTTTCACTGGCTTGAAAATCTGGGCCGGGGTCTTAAAACCATTATTCAATGGGAACGAGTGGACAATGGATTCCAATTGACCTCATTATACTAGGCGGGGTTGTTCATCGTTTAGCCAATCAGAGGACTGGTTGATATAGCTTGTTCTATTGAACGTCTTGTGGTCTTCTCATAGGCCTACCTAGTTGAGGTAATCTAAACATAATTAGGAACCAATTTACGAAATTGCGTATTCTCTTATTTTTCTAGAAAATCGGGTATATTTTTTAGCAATTTATTTATTTATTTATTTATTTATTTTTATTATTATTATTATTATTATTAAATTATTATTATTATTATTTTTATTTTTTTTTTTTTTTTTTAACTTTAAGAAAGCTATGCTCTCCCTCCCTCCTCCCTCTTTTACTAGGTAGTTGCTACTTCCAAAGTTCCAAGATTAAATGAAAGATTATCCGATTAAATTGATTATTTTCCATACATCATAATTGGCACCACTCTATTAGTGAAATAATGCTTGCGAATATCTTTGTTGCTGCGTTTTATGTTGAGCTTGAACTTATGACCTCTGGTCTGTGTAGTACTGGACGGTTCGAAAAAATATTCCTTATCAATGTTATATAGATCACTGATCAGCTTGAATGTGTCAATAAAATCTCGAAACCGTCTATGTTTCTGTGACATTAGATTTAAGGCTTCAAGTCTTTCCATGGAGATGGAATATGCTGACGATGTGGACTTCATTGGCGAGGAAACGAAACCCCTTGACGAACTTCCCCCATGCCAATAGCTGCAAGCAAACTAAAAATTGAGAATCTCTTTATCAATGAATCGAAAACAGAGTTCACCCACATATACCTATCCACAAAGCATGAAACTAAAAAAACGACGATCCACTTCTGCGAACCATGGAAGAAAAGTTAAATCCTGGGCTCACTGCTTTGTAATATTGCTACATTGCTGCGTCAGGGGGGAGATAGCTTTCCAGTACTTCTGGCAGCTATTGATTCGTAAATTAAAGATGCCCTTGATAAAAAGACAACGTTTATACAATGCAACCTGCGTATCCGTGATGCTGTATAGCTGTAGCAACCCAGAAGCTCCAAAGGCAACTCTAGACAAACCTGATGCCTGCCAATGATGGCCAGATAGCATAATTTCCATTGATGAACTATGCAAGATGTGTAATACATTGCCGATGTCCGCAAAGGTCGCCCAGCAAAGATGGTCCATGTTTGGCCATGTACTAAGGATGCCATGGGACACACCAGCACAGAGCCTTGGAATTCGCTCTACTGAGATCCAGCAAATATAAAGCCAGGAGAGGACATCATTGCAAAAATCTGTTAAGCATGCTACGAGGTGGCCTCAGGAAAGCAGGATTCGATACAGTCACATCAAGAGAGGGCCTAAGGAAGCTAAAGATTTTGGCCGAGGATAAGACAAATTGGCAAAAGCGAAAAAGACTGATTGCAGCTGTAGGATGTTTCTACTACTACAGCCGCAGAATACAGTAATCATACATACTCTCGATTTGCGGGATGAGATTTGTTGCTCAGCGTTGAACTCTTTCTAATAGCTGTAACTGCCTTTTCAATCTTGGTGGCCATGCCCAGTTGCAGTATTCGAGAATAAGTCTCACTAAAGACCTGTACAAGAACGTGAAAGTAGATGGGTCAATGTTGGTAAATGTTCTCTTGATTAGTCCTATTGTGCTGTTCACTGTGGATACGATATTAATACTTATATGTATATCAAGAGAAAGTTTTCTATCAATATGCACTCCAAGTCATTTTCTACTTCTGATGTTAATACAGGATGCATATCGGGCGTATCTGTCATATAGTATTTGGTTTGAGGGTAATTTCTGTCAAAGTGTATGACATGCATTTTATCTGTGTTGAAAGATATTTGTCATATCTGCGACCACTTGCATACTTCTATGTTGTGTTGAATCTTATTGGTAGCTGGGTTGTCATAATCATAATAGCAAATCGTAGTTTCCTCCTGTATAAATTAGAAGCAACTCGTAACCGAGTAAACAATATTTTTTACACACTTGGCGACTTGTGACCTTTACTTAAATCAATATCATTTTCTGTATCAATTTTGAGTGTTCATGTTATTGTACAAGTTTGTTGAACTGCAGGATATATGCTTCCGCACATTCACTACATCAGTTGTTTAAGGATTTTGGTTCTCATGTCATGAATTAATTTACGGTATTGTCTGATTCTATGGGTTATGCTGGCAATGCAAGTACATGTTTTTGCTGAGGTGTATGGGTTGAGGATGAGGATATAAGCTCTTCATTGTTTCCACTGACTGTATGCAGTATCTGCCAACAGATCTGACATTACGTTGTCTGCAATAATGTTAGGAATTCTACTCTGATCTGCCGTAGCCTATTGAATGTCATTAGAAAATTAACTCGCGATTCAGGTTCGCTGTTGCATAGCAGACATTGAGGGTTGACCGCATACTGGTTAAAGATGACTCTATTGGCTTGTAAGGTATACATTCCGGTTACTTAAGGAGTACTGGTAATGATCTTACATCAACAACACTTGTGGTGGAAGAGGTCAGTACAGGATGAGCTTTGCCAATTTTAAAGTCCTCCTGGTGTAGAAATCTCAGTGAAGGATACAATTTTGCTTTAGTGGTCAACGCCTCTATCGCCCCTTTGATTATTTTCCTCCGGCTATATTTTGTTGGAGCTGTATCAAGTAGAAAGTGGATAGAGGGAAGTCCATACCGCGCTAAGATATTCCTCGCATTGCTAAACCAGCTCATGCTATTATGGCCCTTCGTGATAGTTTGTCGAACACATATATCAAACAGGATAGTATCTTCGTTTCAGCATATGTTTCCCAGTAATGTCAGAACACGAAGGTTATTATCTTGCTTCGAGAGGAAAAGTTCCGAGAAATATGAATGGAGCTGGTTGGGCTACTCTGTCTGGTAGCGACAGAATCTGCTTCGTGGATTTATTGTAGAAGTTGTGGAGTTGATCATAATTGTTGCGCGTGAATGTTAGGATTTCAGTACCATGGAGGAGAACTGGCGTAACATATATATCTATTAGATGAGAGGAAGTTATTGGGTCGACGCCATTTGTTCCATGTAGGCCTGCTCCCTGTGGTGAGTACATCGTTCTTCTTGCTTTAGATATGTTTGCCAGTACGGTTGTGTTAGCTTTAACTATAGAGTTGTCTCTGTGGATACCGAGATGTAATGCAGAATCTGCTATTGGGATGGTCTTATCCAGCAAGTTAAGGGTCGTTGTGGGATGTTCTTTTTGATTTGTTGACAGAATTGCGCCTTTGGTTGGTTGGAGTTCATAGAAATGTGTTCTGCTATAGTTACCTGCTATATTCATGAGACCTTGTAGATCTTGCTCACTGTCTGCTATGAGAGCTACGTCGTCTGCACATGTAGGTGAGGAGCATTGTACCAAACCAAGTTTTGCACCCTGTCAGGATGATGTTGTTTTATCTGAGCAGATCATTGATGAACCCGTTATAGAGGTCGGTTGAGAATAGCCATCCTTGTCGAACACCTTGCTATATTTCAAATGGTTCTGACAAACAATTCATCCATGTCTTATCATATATCTTTGTGTCGTCTGAAAATATTTTGCAGGGGCAAGTCATTTATATATATCAGAAAAGGTATAGGTCCCAGGACACTTCCTTATGGCACGCCGCTGGTCACATCTATCCAGTCTGATGTTGGCTGGTTCGATGATTCTATTACGATCTGATGTGCTTGTCTGATGCTGTGGCTGTGTTGATGCAATTACGTCGTATACAACATCGTGCTTATTTAGGTGCTAGGCCTGAAACTCTGTCATGTGGTCAGAAATGGCTGCGCACCCAGAGAGCGATTAAAAGATGGCAAGACTGCAAGCATGTAAGGGTGTAGGGCTGTACAGGTGTGGTGCTTCCAGCCCTTACAGTCGAAGCATTGCAGTAGTATGTATGATTACAGTAACAGAAGAAATATCGCGCAGCTGCAATCAGTCCTATCTTTCTTCTGACCACTGTATCTTATCCTTAGCCAAAATCCTTAGCTTTCTCAGGTCCATTCTTGATCTGAGTGTACCGTGTCCTTCACGCTTGAGGTCGCCTCGCAACACGCTTAACATATTTATGCAATGCAATGTCCTCTCCTGGCTTCCTGTGGTGCGAACTCGAAGCTCTTTGTGCTGGTGTGTCCTTTGGTATCCTTAGCACAGCACAGCACAGCACAGCACAGCACAGCACAGCACAGCACAGCACAGCACAGCACAAGTTTGATGATTTATTCATGACAGAATAAGTAAAAGGCGCTGTAATATATATATATATATGAACTCTACGGTGATGCTAATCTGTTGAAGGGCATGATTGCATAATTAAAAACAGGCCAACCACTATCCAAGATAATTGCGGACAATTGTTTAATGAAGATGTTTCGTATTTTTATTATCTGTATGAAGTTAAATGAAATGAGCTGACTGGCATAATCCATGATGTAGTCTCATGTACATATTTACTATTGAACTTATGATCTCATAGCATGGCACGACAAAATCCGAGATGTTCTGTCCCATGCCAGTACCCGCGGTTAATGTATGACCTATTCCACAGCAATCAAGCAACAAAAGGCATCGTTTCATTCATTAATCGGACCTATGGGGAATTCCCCCATTTCAATCGATGGCTTCAGTGCGTTCATTGGACATAGAATCCCAAATACAAATCATGGATAGGGGTTGGGTGTCTGAGTTGTGTGATTGGATACATTGGCTGTTTTCTTTCCAGATGAGAGTGCTGTAATGTACAAATCAGTCGTCATCGTTTTATATTTCTCTCTGAGTATTTGAAGGGGCTGTACTTGTTCAAACAAAAACCACTTGCAAACTTGTAAATATATATACTGATGGGAGACAGCCATCATGGGCGCAACGGCCTTCCTCCTCCACTAACACATAACAAAGCCAGTGGATAAACCACTCTGAGGTGCATACAACATCTCCCCAAAACATGTGCTAACTCAGCTGTTTACATTCTTCTTGGGAACAAGACCACTTGTAGCAGAGCTTGATGCACGTAGACTGGCATTATTTGCTTCCATTCCAAAAAGGTCCTATTTTTTGGAGATATGGTTATACCATAACAAATCTAGCTAACAGGCAACTCATAGTAAATCGTCGAACAGACAGGTGATTTTAAATGGTTGCAACGTTGTTTCACAGGTATGAACTTGGCAGCCCACTGTGCTTCATCGATACACCTGCCGAAAACGCAGTTTGGAGTACAAGAATCCGCTCACATATCAACGCCTTCTGGACCAAGGCAGTACTCGTAGAAGCTCGTAGCAACTCCTCACCAGAATATCTGGTGATTGAGAACTACAAGATCGGAGAGGCACACACTATTTTGACCATTACAATCAAAACACGAGATGTACAATGGACTGCGATTAAAGCAAATATTCTTGCCAGAATTTATGCTCTCCAGAGCACTAGGAAAAGTTTCACAGACGGACACGAATCTGATATTTGCAACATGTAATCGGAGGTATATAGAAGAAAATCTACAAATCCAAATTGATGATGCCCTACTGCTTAATCGTACGCTCGGTCCAGATAAAGAAAAACTGCGCCCATGACTCACAATATTAGCTGATCACTCCTTATTTGAAGCTATTGAATCTGCATCTCGCTGCTTGTGTTATGGGACCTGATTCAGCGCAGGTCTCTGGCTCAATATGTGTGATGAAAATCGGTTAACAAGCTGTAAACATACAAGACATTTAGTATTTTTAGTCATTCTCATCTTTGTACACAATTCTTTTTAATCTACCAAACTAATGTTTTTATGAACTATTTATTTTTATTCACTTACATATCTCTAGATAAATACTAATCAGTGATGGTGTGGCTATAACTTGTTTAGCATTACCCTGATCAACGGGGGACCCAGATAACATGTAGACGTTGGGCCAACGTTGGCAAGAGGTTGGCAGATCGTAGTTCATTACAACGTTGCTCCAACGTTGGCTGTATCACTTGCTTGCCAACGTTGGGCCAACGTTGAGCCAACATTGGGCCAACATAGGAAATTTCACAGTAAATCAAACAAAATCAACATAATATTCACCTTTTAATTTTTAAATTGTTAACTTATGCTCTTCTTGTATGCTATTTTAAATATCGTCATAGATTTATGCCCGTTGGCTTAACGTTGGTCCAATAACATATTGCCAACGTTGGGCCGATGCGCAAAATTATGTTGGCCCAACGAAGTGGTAAACGTTGGGCCAACGTTTACTTGCTATCAGGGGATTTACAACACAGTAACAGGAACAGCATGGCCGAACATCGACTATCTTTACTGGGTTATTTTTTATGGACAGCGACGATGTTAAGTTTGCATAAAGCTGGCTTTGGAGCTGCCCAGCTGTCACAGTTATACAGCAGCAAGGATATGCAGGTTGCATTGTATAAACGTAGTCTTTTTGTCAAGGGCATCCTTGATCTACGAATCTATAGCTTACAGAAGCACTGGAAAGCTATGTTCCCTAAGATGCAGCATGTGGCAATGTCAGCAGGACTGCATAGCAATGAGCCCAGGATTTTACTGTTCTTCCATGGTTCGCTGCCCCGAATTCGGTCATCATCTTCTTTAGTTTCATGCTTTGTCCATAGGCATATGTGGCTGAACTGGTTTGGTCTTGGGGAATTTCCCACATAGATTTCAATGCAGCAGCACGGCAACAGGTGAAAAGCACCGGAGATAGACCATCTCCATGTCACACAGTGGGGAGCCGATTGATGTCTCAAACCATACAGACTTCACTGACTTGACTCGTACTCTCAGCTTGGTGTCTGCAAGCAGTAGTCTCACTAGTCGTAGTACATCTTCATTGCAACTGGCCTGGCGTAGTACATCTGGGATCTTCAAGCGTTTAATTGTGTCGAAGGCGTGTGACATGTCAATGCCCATGCTGTGGAAATCCCAGTGTTTCGATATGACTACTGACACAAGCATGCGTTGAGTCCATACAATGTCTGCGCAGCTGCATCCATGTTTAAAACCACTTTTTCATGATCAAATGAAGTCGTCGATCTTGTCTCGGATGCGGCATAGAGTAACATTGGATAGGATTTTCCACATGTTGTTGAGGAGTACAATGACCCACATAGTGTGCGTGTGTGCATGCCTGCGTGTGTGCAGCGTGCGCGCGCGCGCGCGTGTGTGTGTGTGTGTGTGTGCGTGCGTGCGTGCCTTGACCCACATCATCGATGGGTTATGCGTAGTAGTAATACAATAGAAATACTATTTATTGAAAAAGTGAATAAATCAGCAAATAAACATATATACAAAGTATATATGTAGCCCCAGTGTAATAACACATGCTAATACTGTATTTTCTATAATAAATGTGTTATAATTATATTATTGTGCACTATCTTATGTATTTATTAAATGTCAACCATTGGGCCATTGGGAATTAGCGCCCTTATAGCCCTTACACCATTTATAGTTATTCCCCACTAATAATGACAATTTAATGAAGGTTAATATTGGACAATGGTGAACATTCTCCAATAGCAAGCTAACCGGCTGTCTTGGAGTGAGCGCATTCTGTTTTGGCACACATTTTATTTTATATAACAGTCATTCCGATATTACGTTTTGGGAAGATTACATGCATACAACATTTTAAAGTATTTTACAATTATACAGAACAGATTAACAGGTAAGTTTTGTTTATTTATTTATATAAAATATATTATTTTCATAGGGATTGTGATTATTCATTTTCCGTTATCCTATTAAATGACTTGACAGACCAACCAATCAACCAACTGACAAACTAGTGAATGAATGAACAAATGAATGATCAAACGAATCAACGGACTAAATGAACGAACTAGACCACTTTGGAGGGAGATGCCGATTCATGCCTTTCCCCTCAGGTTTGACAATACACTAAGTGACCTCGTGACATCGGCATTTGACCCGAAACGAAATTCTTATTCTAGCAACCACTACATTTATGATGAATGTATGGTACAGATTTGGCGATTCTACCTCATAGGATTCCGTAGATATGTTTTTGATAGACTGATAAAAAAAACCCAGTCAAACAGATGTCCCCAACCTCCATACTCAGCCACGTTTTTTTGGCGTCATGAGATATATATATATATATATATATATATATATATATATATATATATATATATATATATATATATATATATATATATATATATATATATATATATATATATATATATATATATATATATATATATATATATATATATATATATATATATATAAAGATAACACTTACGTTGTAGGTGCCAGAAAATCTTGTCTGTCAGACATACGTGTGTCTACATAGTTCAGAACTGGCCTAAATACTTCAGTATCATCATGATTATATGACATAATATAGATACATTTTTCATTTTCGCGTTACTCAACGTTAATAAAGTGATTAAATTCACAATATAAGCAACTAGTCTCGGTTTTGTAGAATGAACAATTAAGTATGAAATGTCTCTCATTCTCGACAATCTGCAAGTCACAGAGTTTGCATAGTCGAGTTTCAGCAGGTGTTTTGAGTACGGTGTGTCTACGCATTTCAATCTGGAGATTATGTGGTGTTTTGAGCATAATCTTCAAGGGTCGAGAAAATAAGATAAAATCTGAAAAAATTACAAGGCAATAAACTGTTATCTTTATTTATTTATTTATTTATTTCTCCCAAATATCGGACAAGATATAAATTTCGTATGTAAATACTATGAAATACATTGTATTTAAATAATGATTACCTCTGTGAGCAAATATGTACTGGCCTTTATAATAGTAATGGGTATTAATCATAAATATAGGAATTAGCCCTCTAATAGACAAGTAACAGTATGGATTATTTGTCCTCCTATATCATGTACAATCGTCAATAACAATAACAGATCCACCATTTCCAATTTTTTTTTCATTTTTAAGGCGATTACAATACAGACCATAAATATGTGAAAATACATTCCCAGAAACCTAGTTTCCAAGTGAGGCAAATATCCAACTTGTCCAATATCTTGAAACTAAGTATACTTTGTCAGTCTCTGCCATATGATGGTTCAGGCTAAGGCGTTAGAAGGTTTAAAGCTTGCGTCCTGAAGTACACAATGAGGCATAATCTCTACAAGGTCAACGAAATAATGAATAATGTAGTTACTTGATGGAGCTGCTATGAGTGAGCAGGAGATAGGTGGTAGCCTTTGTCTCACATCAGACCCTCACATTACTGGATCATTCAATCCAATACGGTGATGTAACAGTTTGCAACTGCAATATGTTATCTGAGTTTGATTATGTAATCATCATACATAAACTGTTTAATCTAGATTTATTTCATAAAATAGGCTGCCGGTTGAAGTAGCGGTCAATGTTGTCAATGTTGTCTCGAGAAAGACACGGTTGTCTCCTGATCGATAGCATTAACAGTTTCGCGCTAATAACTAATTCTTGATTAATTCATTTCAATGGTCATCTATATAAATAGTTTTTATTTGACAAGAAATGTATCTGAGAGTCTTTGAGATACGATGCAAACCACACATCCTTTCTTATTCTAGCTCCTTTATCTTTTCATTGATAGTTAAGTGTCACCTTCTTACACAGAGATTCTGTTTCCACAGAATTCGTGAATCCATTTCCTTAGTCAATCACACGACATCACAATCAACTATGTGACGTGTAGGATGACGTCATAATCATTAGGTCATTAATGGTTCGATTTAGTCTGTCTTAGACGCTTAATAGTCGGACATGTAAGAATTTTATGTCTTTACTATTTAATACAAATTTTGTCGAATATTTTGAAACTAATTTGACTGGACGCTGTTGCTACCATAGGCAGCAAGAGAACCCAGTCAAATTAGTTTCAAAATATTCAACAGCTTACATGTATAGTCAGGGGGTTCAGAGATAGACCGATCCTAACACGATCGAGGTGTTGGTGGAGATTAGATAGAGATGGGCGGGGCATAGCTAAAGCTGGAAAGGTCCATTATATGTGTCTTGTAAAGCCAGCTATATACGTGCAGAGGCACTGATATTACTCCTTTAAACAAAGATAAAGCACGTCACCGATTCTGTACTATTGGGCCAGTATATCAGTGACAATACATTAATAATGTGCTTAGAATGCCGCTGGTTATTCTGATAAAATTTTGACAAAGCTATTGCTGCCTTAGTCCGAAATGACTGTCAATAAGGTTGCTAGAAATATCTTCAGCAAGTCTTGCAACATTGGCTGCCCTGTTGATTATTTTGAGAACACTTTGATTGAAAATCGTTGCGTCAACGATTTTCAGTCAAATTGTTATCAAATCCTTACCTAGAATCACTTGTATTATCAGCTGATTATTTTGACAACTTGATGGAAAGTCGTTGCTGCTATAGGCAGAAATAGTTTTCAGTAAACTTGTTATAAATATATTTGTTGTCACTCAGACCATAGCAAACATACAACTGGTATTGAACTATGATAGACACTTACTATGCGCTCACCTTGGTAGCCAGCATAAGAATGACTAGCATTAGTATTACGAGAATGGTTTTATACCAACAATTGCGCACCTGCGAAGACAGAGCCTGAAATAATGTCGCCAGCAAATATCTATCTACAATTTTAGTTACCGGTAGTTAAAGTGCCCATAAAGTAACAAATTTACCTAAATTTAGCTAGGATGTGTTCCCTTTATCAATAGATGAGAACTTTAAGAATCAAGAATGTATCAGGCTCTAAAATAGACTCAAATGAAATTATCAAACACATTATTCATACGGACGAACTACATCCATAGAACTACTCAGTAAATCCTGAAAAAATATCCATATTCCCAAAAGGATGGAAAGAAGCAGAAATTATCTCATTGTTAAGGAAAAAATGGCCAAAAGTGATCGCAATGAAACACATTTTTCTATGATAATTTAACTGGAGTATAAAATATAATAAAATTTCTACCACTTGATCATTCAAGCACAGATATCGGGTGTAATCAATAAGGCGCTTAATGGAGGTTCAAACGCGGCTTGTTCCCTATTATTCAGCACCAAAGATTGTTCACTCTTGCGGGGAACTGATGTCCTGCTACCAACCTTTGCCAGTGTCGCCATTCGTATACTCCTGTAAGAAAGACAGTCACGAAATACTTATACTATTATAAATAATAACTTAACATAATTCTACATCATGCGAAGATGTTTCGACCTATTATCAGTTAGAATATACACTATATTAAAGTATGGTAATTTTCGGAGAATTTTGTTTATCCACTGTACCATAGTTGTAGTATAGTGGCCGTATATGTGTACACATTATAGGGATGTATCTAACCTAGCTTTGAATGTGTTTACGGTTGGTGCCTCAGTGACTCTTCAGTTAATTTTTTCCACCATTTTATTATTTGGTTGGAGAAAAAGTGCTGTCTAGTGTTAGTATTTGTTTGCTTTTTCTAATTTTGAATTTGTAGCCACGTGGTCAGCGATCAAGATTTAATGAAAATAGTTTACTTGGATTTATTTATAGTATATGTAATTAATAATTGTTGTGAACATAATATTGGACCTAGACTGCAATACTGTATCATGTGCTACGGCGTAGGAACTTTTGAAGCAAAGAGGAAGACCAAAGAATGCCTCTTATATTCTAGCATGGTATAGAGACTATGTAGAGATGATGGGACAGAAAGATTCTCTAATATCTAATTAACAATAGATATATATTCTTTCGCTTTTAATATTCATGTAAAGCGTATAGAGCATTTATTTGATAAGCGCTATAGAAAAAATTCAACTGAACTTACTACATCGACCTGGACAGTACTTATTGTGACGTCACACGTTTCTTTATTATCTAACATAGGTCTTCTATTCTGGTATATCTACACTACAACGTGGTGTATTCCGCAAAAGGAAAAAAATTACCAATGTTCTGAGTGTAATAAATGTCTTACCTCATACCGATCTCCTTATTAACTGCTGTATGATTCCAGTACTGGTTAGCCTACTCAACAGTTGTAAATGCCACGGTCAGTCGCTACTACCTCATAATGGACCCTTCCAGTTTATCCTTCCATCATCTGACGTCATAATCAAGTAAGTGGCGTGTAGGATGACGTCATAATTCAGTATAGCATGAATGACTCGAGTTAGTCCATCTTTAACGCTTAGTAGTCCGACACGTTGTACGAATTGTATGTCTTTACCATTTAATAAACATTCTGTTAAATATTATGAAATTATTTCAAAATATTTAACAACTTAACTGCATAGTTTTATGGAAATCGATAGTCATGGAGTTCAGGGATCGATCAGTCCCAACACGGGCGATGTGTGGATGGAGTTTAGCTAGAGATGGGCGGGTCATAGCTAAAACCGGAAAGGTCCATCGGCTCTGATTATTGGAATCTTAGCCACTAGCTCTGGAAGAGATTAAGTGACACTCATCTTCAACAGCACCCTGTTTGGCCAAATGCTACGTGAGAAAGTTCGGACCTCGTATGCGGGATGGACCATGTGGGGATGATGGTCGGTCGGAGGTGGGTGATGATCGAGATGCGTGTATGTGTTGATTGCTTACCTGCACTCTATAAGCTAAACATCGGCATAGCAATTATGGTTGATAGTTACCTTAATGCAGCCACTTCAGGTGTAATGCGTTCTGCGCCTGCAGTCAAGGCGCATGCGCGCTTTGATGGATAATTAGCCAGAGAGAAGTCACCGATGCACGTGAGATAATACATCTGCTCGAGCCGGATTAGTACGTCTGTAAGATCAGCGATGTCGATGCGAAAGAAGCCACTGAATGGATACATACTCCAAATCCGAGACGACAAGACAGAGAAGACTGTGGTTACAAAAGACAATAAAATAAAGTCTAGTATGTATAGGTCCTAAATGTTTCTCGCTGAAATTTGCAGAAGCGTATTGTCAAGTTAACCAAATATGAACCCATTGCTGATATTTTGGAAATAATTTACATAAAAGATATGGACACCGTTAACAACAACCTACAGTAATATCAAGTAAGATGTCGCCATCATTATCATAGACTATTTAAAACTAACTTTAATGTTCATATAAATTGGCAGGCCCGATTCATGGCAAGATTCAGCTTATAAACGGTGAGTCATGGATACATTCATATTGAGCAACGCAGTATAATTATATGTTGTAACTAATACTAACCTGATAGAACCAAGGTTAATGGACTGGTCCCATCCTATTAACCTGATTGAGTAAAGGTTAATGGACTGGTCCCATCCTATTAACCTGATTGAGTAAAGGTTAATGGACTGGTCCATTGCTATTAACCTGATTGAGCAAAGGTTAATGGACTGGTTCCATGCTACTCAAATGATTGCGCTAAGGTTAATAGACTGGCCCCATGCTACTAACCTGATTGAGCCACGGTTAATGGACAAGTGACATACTACTAACCTGATAGATCCAAAGTTAATGGACTGGTTCCATGCTACTCACATGATAGAGCCACGGTTAATGGACTGGTTCCATGCTACTTACCAGATAGAGCCACGGTTAATGGACTGGTTCCATACTACTCACCTAATTGAGTCACGGTGCATGGACTGGTTCCATGCTACTAACCTGATTGAGCATACTGTGATGATGCACATGGTGAGCTCCATCATGACGGAGTCGGCACGCAATAGCAAAATACCGAGGAACGAGAAGAAACCGAGCATCTCCAAAAACGCCAATCTGGAAAGAAAATGCACAAATAAGACATTTTAACATGCATGCATGGGATAGTTGTAGACGCATTTATGTATGCGCTCTCTCTCTCTCTCTCTCTCTCTCTCTCTCTCTCTCTCTCTCTCTCTCTCTCTCTCTCTCTCTCTCTCTCTCTCTCTCTCTCTCTCTCTCTCCTTCCCTCCCTCCACCCTCTCTCCCTCCCTCCCTCCCTCCCTCCCACTCACACATGCATACATTATACATACATCCACCCACCCAGGCAGGTTCGTATTCAAACTTGAACAGTCAAATTCGAACAGAGACATTCACGCACGCACACACACATTCATGCACACACACGGTGTACATATGTACGTGCACATAGTGCATACACACACGCATACATGCACAAGCGTATGCATCAAATGCACATTTGCAATTATGCATCGCCACAATATATGTGAATTGAGTTTCACAAACGATGAAAGAATTTCTCTAGAAAAAGTCTCATACATCTTGGCTTCTAATTATGATGGCGATGACATCACCGACTGTGCCGACAACAACGACGATGATGGTGATGATGAAAACAACTGAATATATTCTCACTTGAGGAGGGGTATTCGTGCGTGGAGCGAGCCCATGCGATCTGAGCAGACGCCGTTCAGCTGCGTCACGTGATGAAGAATGATGTCGCATATAGACTTGTCCACGTATGGCGCTTTACTACTGATCAACTGCAGGGCATCGAGAACCTCCCACAATGCAACTGTACAAGCAAGAAGATGGTTAGAGAATAAACACTAGACAGAAAGCAAATACATAATAAAGACAGACAAATTATGATTACATAATGTATGGGGGTGGAACTTTCCAGTTTTAGCTATGCCCGCCCATCTTTATCTAAGCTCCACCCATACATCGCTCGCGTTGGGATCGATCTCTGAACTCCCTGACTATCAATTTCCAGAAAACTATACAGGTAAGCTAGAGTATTTTGGAACTAGTTTCACTGGGCGCTGTTCAAATTAGTTTCAAAATATTCAGCAGCATGTTTATTAAACAGTAGAGATACAATTCGTACAACGTCTCAGACTATTAAGAGGTAAAGACGGGCCAAATAGACTCATTTATGACGTAATGACTATGCGTTTACGGATTACGGATGATATGACGTCAGTTGATAGACGGATACGTTGGAAGGGTGGCTTACCATGTTTGTAGTGTCAGATTAAAGGGTCCCTAGGACCACGGACATGTGGCCAAATTACGAAAAATAAAACTTGTCTACACTTTTATAAGTTTTACGTTATTCTGTTTATTTATTAATACTGTACCATATATACAGTAGAGACATCATTATCTATATGCATATACATGAATAATGTGTTTATTTGCAGTATGATAATCCGCATATCTAGTATCAGTCATCCTTAAACTGACATTCGATCCACATTCGATCTACCTGCAAATTATGCTCGAGTTCAATGGACCTTTCCAGTTTATCCATCTATCATATGACGTCATAATCAACTACGTGACGTGTAGGATAACGTCATAATCAATTACAACGTGAATGACACGATTTAGTCCGTCTTAAACGCTTAATAGTCCGACACGTTGTACGAATTGTATGCCTTTACCATTTAATAAACATTGCAGCAACAGCACCCAGTCATATTAGTTTCAAAATATTCAACAGCTTACCTGTATAGTATTCTGGAAATTGATAGTCAGGGCGTTCAAGGATCGATCGATCACAACACGACCGAGGTGTGGGTGGAGCTTAGCTAGAGATTGGCGGGGAATAGCTAACACTGGATATCACCATTAATCAATCCAAATATGCAAAACTAAGTGCGGTATGGCTAGAAATGGATCACTATCGTCACAAAAAGCACGCCTCTAATAGTTCTGTTCTATCATACTTCACGACCTAGGCGAGTGTTCTATCGTACTTCACGACCTAGGCGAGTCATTGATTATAAAATCCTACGTTTAATATCTTGGTCAGGCTTGGTCGCAGTCTTCCGGCTCTTTATCTTGAACTTGCAGGATCATGAAAATCGCCTCGGCTTTTATCGCCTGGAAAACCTTACATCGCACTTCAATCGATAGCTCCTTCATTTTCGCCATTACTGTGGCAATCTGAATAATAATTTAATTAAAATAACATACAATAATTACACATTTTTGAACGCCTAAATAGACAATTTCATCATGTTTTCTTTAATTTCCATGATATTAACAGAGGTACATTATATAGCGTACATAATTGCTGAGGTATGACGTCATTACTGATTTTGCTTTGTATAAATTATAACTGACAACTCGCAAGAGCTGATTCAGAAACCAACATATAACGATGGTGCAAAAGAAAACTAGTGCTTACTACACTGGAACTGGAATCGGAGAAGATGTCACGCTTCTTGTTTCATAATTTTATTAAAGGTGTAATCTGAAGATCCATTGTGGACGATTCATCTGATGAGGTCACACCGAGGATTCTATGGGGTCTCACACCGAGGATTTTATGGGGTCTCACACCGAGGATTTTATGGGGTGTCACAATCATGGATTTTAAGCTAAATTAAAAATATCCAGACTGTGAAATTTGTCAAAATTTGTATTCGTAAAAAATAAACACATCATTTCTGGGTGGGTTTCTCTTTTTTATTGAATCTATATTTCGTTTGTGTTCTCTTTAAGAAGCGACACTCTTGTCTCACGGAAGCATTCCTATCTCGAGTGTTTTGCTTGGAAGTTACAGAATGACTGTTGACATTGTGAAACAAACCAACACCGCTCTGCTTAATCTAGCAGTTTACTTCTCAAGTAAGATGTGTG
Organism: Chaetoderma sp. LZ-2023a; assembly: GCA_034401795.1. Taxonomy (NCBI): domain Eukaryota; kingdom Metazoa; phylum Mollusca; class Caudofoveata; order Chaetodermatida; family Chaetodermatidae; genus Chaetoderma; species Chaetoderma sp. LZ-2023a. The sequence continues at coordinate 20,797,001 of CM067360.1, read as the reverse complement.
ACCATTGTCAAAGCCTCGTAAAACTCAGACAGGTATTCAAAGGTCGTAGCATTTCAAGACTAACCCCTTTTATTCGTCTTCTAACATTTTGCAAGATTTTTTAGATAAATCTGATTCACAAGACCACACCATGTAACAAATCATTAAGAGTGTGCACAGATCAGTACAGTCACCTCTAAATGACACCACCTTCGAATCCTGTTTTCATAATAAATCTAACCAATGGAATGAACAAAATATGTTTCCAAAAGACTGTAGTAGTATACCGTACCTGATCGATCATGCTGATCTCCGTCGTCATCTTGATGAAGATCAGTTGCTGCTTGTTAACTGCCTGTTGAAATGCAAACCCAAAGCTTGTCGCATACACCAAGCCAGCTGGAGTGAGAAAGCACGATATGGCTTCGTTAATGTTGTCTGGAAGTATACCATCTTTCCAAAATGCGTGCGTAAGGGGCCCGTATAAAAACAGAGTGACTGGACAAAATGCCAGCGAGATTATTGTCCGAAGAGAAATCTTCACCCAGTCCAATGGTTGATTAAAGAATGTCGTTAACGAATTTATAACTTCCATGTCGAAATCTGTTAAGAAAGGTCTGTATTCTATTCCGATACCGGAGATTTCGACAGTGTTTTCATTATTGCTAATTGCTAGCAGCGGGGATTGCCATGAAGCTCTGTGCCGGATTGGTGAGCCAACCAGTGTCGTGATTGTTGACAGCGCCATCTGGTCCTTTACTGACAGAGTATCTGCATCCAATGTTGCAGCCGGTTCAACAACGACGCTAAACCTGTTGCTCCTGATTCGGCTCCATGCCACCTGTGGTAGGCTGCATAATCGCGGCATGCACCCTCCCACATGCTTCAGTTTCTCGTGGTATAGCTGCGTCTGATTCCTCAAAGACAGACAAAACAAACCTAAAAAAATAAATATATCTTAAGTTTGTAATTATTTTCAGCTATGTCTAGTCAATATATTAGAGAGAGAGAGAGAGAGAGAGAGAGAGAGAGAGAGAGAGAGAGAGAGAGAGAGAGAGAGAGAGAGAGAGAGAGAGAGAGAGAGAGAGAGAGAGAGAGAGAGAGAGGGAGAGAGAGAGAGAGAGAGAGAGGGGGGGGGAGGGAGGGGGGAGGGAGGGAGGGAGGGAGGGAGGGAGAGAGAGTGGAGAAGGAAGGGTGAGAGGAGAAGCGAGGAGAAAGTGGTCACCAAAAGAGTAGTTATTTGTTTGTTTGCTATTTATCGGGTCCATTTGTTTCTAGGTCCAATTCATGTCAGATTTCAATCATAGACTTCACTACTTGTAACCAACTAGACCAGTTTTTATACAGGTAGACATTTCCTACACCTGGATCGAGAAACACGAGGAGTCACGGAGATTGCTCATCTTTCTGATGATGGTGAGATAGGCCAGCGCTGAGAGTAATATATAATGGAAGATTCCAGTTTATCCATCAATCGTCATAATCAACTACGTGATGTGTAGGATGACGTCATAATCAATGTCGTCATGAATGATGGAGGTAAGTTGGACTAAGCGTTGTTGTACGAATTGTGTGTCTACTATTTTTTAATCATGTTGTTGAATCTTTTGAAACTAATTTGATATCTCGCTGTTGTTGCCACAAGCAGCAACAGCACCCAGTCAAATTAGTTTCAAAATATTTAACAACTTACCTGTATAGTTTTCTGGAATTTAATAGTCAGATGGTTCAGGAATTGATAGATCCAAACACAGGCGAAGTATGGGTGGAGCTTAGCTAAAAATGGGCGTGGCATAGCTAAAGATGGGTGAGGCATAGCTAAAACTGGATTCCTCCATTAACCAGGATCACTGGTTAGTAACAGTTAGTCCAGAGTCCTAACCACCATGACAACATCACCTCCTAGTCACCAGAAGGCACGTCCTGTCAACATATCACCACACCATAGCCAGCAACATCATCCAATCAAATTAGTTTCAAAATATTCAACAGCTAATTACCTGTATAGTTTTCTGGAAATTGATAGTCTTCATGGATTGATCGATCCAACATGGCGGTGTGAGTGGAATTTAGGCTAGAGATCGGGTGGGGTGGTAGGTGGGATGGGGTGGGTGGGGAGGGTGGTGTGTGGTGGGATGGGTGGAGTGGGATGGGGTGGGGTGGGATGGGTTGGTGGTGGTGGGCTGGGGTGGGGTGGATTGGGGTGGGGGGTGGGTTGCCAAAACTGAATTCCTCCATTATGGATAGAGTACAGTAATTTCCATCTATGTCGGCGATTCGCCTATATTACAGCGTTTATCTGACAAAATTCGACAACAATTGTATAGCCTACGAACAGGAGAATATCGTCATTGATTAGGAACCGTTTACATAATTAAAATCAGCCAAGTCATTCTCGAGCTATATGCTCATCCTTGTTAAACATTCACACACCTTGAGACTCATCCACTACGCCTCTGGTTTCGCTCTTTTGGTGCTCATCAGGTAGAGGAAGGATTCGAATCCACGACCTTTGCTGTACGAGTTGACCTTATTAGAACATGACCACGGGTATACATGTTACTGGACCACGGGTACATGCCACAGGGACCATGGGTACATGTCACAGAAACACGGATACATGTCCAAAGGCCACGGGTACTTGTCACATGACCACGGGTATGTGTCACAGGACCACGGGTACTTGTCACAGGAACACAGGTACGTGTGAGAGGACCACGGGTGTATGTCAGACTGAGAGGACCATGGGTACGTGTCACAGGAACAGTGGTATATGTCACAGGACCACAGGCACATGGCATAGAACCACGGGTACCAGGACCACGGGTATTTGTTACAGGATCACGGGTACATGTCACAGGACCATGGGTACATGTCACAGGACCACGGGTATTTGTCACAGGACCACGGGTATGTGTTACAGGACCACTGGTACATGTCACAGGACCACGGGTACATGTCACAGAGCCACTGGTACATGTCACATGACCACGGATACGTGTCACATGACCAGTGGTACGTGTCACAGAGCCACGGGTACATGTCACAGGACCACGGGTACATGGTACAGAACCACGGGTACATGTTACAGGACCACGGGTACATGTTACAGGACCACGGGTACATGTTACAGAATCATGGGTACGTGTCACAGAACCACGGGTACATGACACCGGACCACGGGTACATGTTACAGGACCACGGGTACATGTCACTGGACCACGGGTACGTTACAGGACCACGGGTAGATGTCATAGGAGGACCACGAGTACGTGTCACAGGACCACGGATACATGCTACACGATGTGTAGATAAATACTTCATTAATCAAATTTCCATAATACCACAAAATTACTTGCATACAATTCATGTCACAGCACCACGGGTGCATGTTATAGGACCACGGGTACGTATCACAGGGCCACGGGTAAGTGTCACAGAACCATAGGTACACGTCACAGGTCCACGGGTACATGTCACAGAACCACTGGTACATGTTACAGGACCACGGTTACATAACAGGACCACGGGTACGTGTCACAGAACGACGGGTACGTGTAACCGAACCACGGGTACATGCCACACGGTGTATAGGTAGACTTTATTAATCAAAATTCCGCAATATCACAATATTGCCTGTATACAAATCATTTTAGTGACAAAATCTGTCTATTATTACCCTCACCTGTGTGTAAGGGGAGGAGGGTACTGCGTCCGTGTGCGTGCGTGCGCGCCTGCGTTCGTGCCTGCATTATTATTATTATTATTATTATTATTATTATTATTATTATTATTATTATTATTATTACCTAAGCATATAAACACTATAAGAAGGATCGGTGGCAGAAGAATTTGCAATGGCTGTAAAACATTTGAATCTGGTTCTGGTTCCGGCTGTACTTCTGACTTTGGTTCGACTTCTGACTCTGGTTCGACTTCTGACTCTGGTTCGACCTCTGACTCTGGTTCGACCTTTGATTCTAGTTCGACCTCTGGCTCAGGCTCTGCTCTCTTGTGACGACTAACACCTTCATTTTGATCAAGCGCTATTGATGACGCTCACTAATAGTAGTGTAGTAACTTAACTACGTATAAAAGGTTACTCACCCAACAGAGGTCTTGAATCGGCCAGTGGAACCAGCGGCAGATGTGCACGGTTCAGGTTCCAAGGTACGACTGCCGGGCGTCCGTAGAAACGGCGGGAATCAGCCAGCCCGGCAGCCGCGAAACACGAACCGCGGAATTGCGGGATACCGCCAGCACCACACTCTCCCCCGTTTATAAAAACTGGTTATTTAATTAAAAATCTTATCTTTTAATTAAAAATCTTATCTAAAAATGTCCATACCATAAAAACACACAGGCATTGACGCTCAACTGCTAAATGTAGAAGTTGAATTTACCAATTAAAAAAAAATTTCCATAGGTGTTGATCCATCCAGAAAGAATGAGCTGTTAATAATAAAACAGATGGTTAGATCAACAGCTGCCGGACGAGGGACATCGTTACAGATTCTAAAATTGCATAGCATCCTAACTAAAATTAAGGACAGTTGTTTTCCACCACACCAGAAAACTGACAGAATTGACGGAATTGCCGAATTGATAAAGAAGTAATAAAAATAATCTCACATGAATTTAGTTGAAGTGTTATTTGAAATTAACTTATGTGAGATTCGAGGAAAACCTATGAATATTGCAAATTTTTTTTTAATTTAGCGAATATTTTTAACCTTAACCTTTTTGATATACCTCTTATATAATTGAAACGGATCTGAATCCACAAATTTAGGAAATCCGGAAAACCACTATCCCTATCACAATACAGATATCTGAATGAAGCTAAACGGAACGGATAATACAGCAGAAGAAAGAAACATATGAATTTGCGCTATGACTAACGCGCCAATTACTTCGCGCATTAGGAAATGATAAGCGTAAGAAATGCATCTGTACGATTTATGCAGTCTTTGCTAAATGCATATTATAAATATGCTGTCATATGCAAGACTTCTGCATTATAGAGTAATGCACATTATAAATATGCCTGAGTTATGCATTATAGAGTAATAATGCATCATTGCATCATTTTAACATGTAATTGCTACAGGCTTAATAAATGAAATACCTAGGTATGGCAGTATATAATATTTTGGCCTAATATAAAATATCTGAACTGACCTATGTAGAATTAATATACCTGGGCTATCCTATAAAATATCTGTGCTGACCTAATAAAACTATATATAATATATTTGAGCTACCCTATAAAATATCTGAGCTGACAAATGTAGAACTGGCATTAAATAGCTAACCTATACAGGATTTCACATACGCCACCACATCACGAGAGTATCCGTGCCAGATATATTTAGCCTTCACTCTCTCTCTAATGTCTTCTGCTCACCCATGTGACTGGCAAGCTTGGAATCATGACAATTTTCCAAAACCAGCTTCTGGAGAGACTTTGGGACTACCAGCAGATTCCGTGTGGTATTTGCTTCTACCCAGAGATAGTGCAAAATGCTATCGACAAAAATCAATTGATCACAACGAGCCCACCAAAACTTGACAGCTGGACCAGCTAAATATAGCTCCGCGTCAGAAGGTGTGTGTGACTGCTCAATCCACGATACAACTGTCTTCAGATCAGGATCCTCCAACTGACGCTCCCTTAGATTTTCCGAAGAGAATGCGTCTAACCAGTTTGACCTTCCGATAACCTGGTCTGTTTGGGGGACACCATTCAGCAGTCCCTCTGGATCGTCGCTGTCTGTGTCGCTGTCTGATAGGTCATTATTACTCAGTTGAAGGGCCCTTATGGTTTGAGAAGCCAAAGGAATTACATCATCAACATCTTGTTCAAATTGAGACCATTGCTGCTGAAGCTTGGTACAATATTTGCACCCCCACATGGTAACGAACTAAGAGATTGGCCAGCTTTATAACAGTGGCAAGGTGAAAAATCACTTGGAACTCGTGATAGACCATCAGCATTAGAGTGCTGTTTACCGGGCCTGTACTGCATCGTCATATTATATTGGGACAGTTCTTCTAGCCATCTAGCTAGTTGTCCTTCGATGTGCTTGAAACTGAGCAGCCACGTGAGACTGTGATGGTCAGTCCGCACAATAAATGACCGTCCTAGCAAGTACATACGGTACTGCCTAGTAAATGCTACCACGGCCAGCAACTCTTTGCGTGTAACACAATATTTACGCTGAGCCGGTGTCAACGTTCGGCTCGCAAAACCAATAAGCACCTCTTTCCCATTCTGAATTTGGGATAACTCTGCACCAATAGCCGCCTCTGAAGCATCCGTATCCAGTATGAAGGTACCATCCGGTGTCGGATAACCTAACACTGCAGGGTTGGCCATAGCACCCTGAAGTATTTCGAAAGCTACCTGATGCTCTAGAGTCCATTCATACTCTACTTTGGAACTGGTAAGTGCAGAGAGAGGAGCAGAAATACCAGCAAAACCCTGTATGTGCTCTCGGTGGTAATTCATGAACCCTAGGAAAGATTCCAGCTCTTTCCTGGTCTTAGGAACAGGCCAATTAGCGACGCTTTCCATATTGTTTGGCTTAACAGCGATTCCCTTATCACTCACCAACTTACCTAAGAAACAGAGTTCTGTACGGAACAAATTACACTTCTTAGGTTTTAATTTAAGGTTGTGCAACAGGAATCAGGAAAGGACAGCTTTCAAGTTGGTCATATGACTGTCAAAGTCAGTCCCTGTCACTACCATGTCATCTAAATACGCAAGACACTCGCACCAGTTAAGACCTTGCAACACCAGCTGAACAACTCTCTGAAAGGTAGCCGGGCTGTTGCACGTACCAAATGGCATCCGGACAAATTCAAAAAGCCCATATCTTGTGATAAATGCGAGCTTGTGGCGGTCCTATGGGTCAACCTCGACCTGCCAATACCCAGCTGCCATATCAAGTGTGCTGATGAACTTAGCACCACCAAGTGCATCCTGACATGTCTCAATGTTTGGTAGGGGGTAAAGGTCTTTGCGAGTTATACTGTTCAGAGCTCGAAAATTGACGCAGTACCTCATGGTACCGTCTTTCTTCCGAACTAATACCGGGGCTGACGACCACTCAGATTTTGACGGAACTATGACACCTTTCTCTAACATATCCGCAAGGTGTTTCTCTTCCTCATTCTCAAAACCAAGAGGAGTTCGTCTAAGTTTAGAACGAACCGGTTGTGCATTACCTGTGTCAACCTTATGTCTTATCCCCTTGAACAAACCCAAATCAAGATCATCTTTTGCAAATGCATCCTGATACTCGATTAACATGGATTTAACTTGCGAAGACTGCGTCTCCGATAAACCCGATGTCGACCTCTCATACAGCTCCTGTAAGAACACAGGGATGTCCACCTCAGTGGCTGTAGAAGTCTGTAAACCGTCCTGGTTTATGGGATTACCAGCAAGTTGAAATTCTGTTCTAGGGTCTAAAACCTCCTCAATTTCTCTGACAAAACCAAGGTTGTGGTCTTGTTCCAGAGTAATATATTGGGCCGACAGGTTCCTTAACAAAATAGGAATCTGCGAATCTTTGGCAGTGGCCACTGTATGAGGTGTTACCAGACCCTCCAGTTTAGATGAGGGCTGGAGCACAACATCATTCTGTACCTCCCGATCCAGAACACCTGTGGTCTTCACGGCCTCAAAAGGACCAACGACCACTTTCTGCTTCAATGTTACCCGAGCTACTTGGGCTTCCTTCCCATGAGCTCTCAACATTGAGGCTTGAATCGGTTCTCCATTAATTGTCAGACACAGTCTAGTCAGATCAATGGTGGCCTTGTGTGCCTTCAAGAAATCCAGGCCTAATATAATCGGATCATTAATATTGGCAAGAAGTACTGGCCAGTTGAATATCATAGAGCCTAATGCAATTGTGACTGGCTCAACACTTTCCGCAGGGATAACATTGTCTCTACCTGCACCTTTCAATGTAATAGACTCCAACCTCTTTAAAGGGTAAGGTAATTTATTTGCAAAGAAATTGCCAATTACTGTCACTTGTGCCGCAGTGTCCACCACTGCATCAACGGAAACACCATTTACTTTAATGGGAATGACCAGTGTCATAGGGTCACGATTAAACTCATACATGCGAACATCATATGATCGCACAGGCGAAGATCTCGGTAAAGCAGAAGGTGATGGCGACCGTGTACGCCTCGGCTCTGGACACTCACGGGAAAAATGCCCCTCTAAATTGCAATTAAAGCACTTTCCCGATCTGAGAGGAGGAGAAGGGGAACGCGATGGAACGACCTTCCCTCTTGGAGGAGACCGACCTCGACCGAATTGACCAGATATAAGATTCAAAATCTTAGCCACATCTACCTTCATATCCGCCATATCCTTCCTAAGTCCTTCGACATCTTTCTCCAATTTATCTATCCTGCTTGGAGCCATTATGCCTCTCAACTGCTCAGGATTATCTGCCTCCAACAACCCAGAAGCATCGTCCGGAAAATGGACCTTTCGAACCTCAGGTCTTCTGGAACCCATGATCAATCTTTGATTATGGATAGCTGCATTGACCATTTGTACAGCCTCCTCCAGGGTGCTCGGATCTTTATCCATAGCTATCAGAGCGGCTCGTTTATGCTCAACACCCCGTAGGAATGCATCAATGGCAATAGTCTCGCCCAAACTCTCTGAGGCATCAGGGTCACCATCTAAAGTGAGCTCCTGGATGATGTCTGCAAATTCTTCTAAAGAGTTACCCTCTTGCCGAATACCTTGCATCTTTTTTCTGATGATGTGGGGCAGATCTTTCTTCCCGAATCTCAACTTTAATTTGTCACATAAACTAAAGTAATCATTCTGGACTTGCCCAGAACAGATGCAGTAAAACTTTAAGGCCTTGTCCCTTAAAGCTGAGATGAGCATGTCTAATTTATACATATCAGACCAACGGTACCTTGAAGCAGTATGCTCAAACTGTATGAAAAATGGTTTCCACTCACATTTTCCATCAAAAGTTGACATTTTAGGTGGAGGAGGACCATCAGAGTAGCTTCTACGACCGGGGGATGACATTCTAGAGTCATTGTACGAAGAGCCATCCCAGTTTGCTCTACGAACTGGTGATGACGTCCTAGTGTCATGGTGAGAAACTGATCGCGACTCCCTCTTAGGTTCTCTAGGGGTATATACCCACTAGGAGCCAGGTTATCAACTAGGGTATGATCACCCCTTTGTTGAATAGTTGAGTTAAGGAGTGCCTTGTATTTGATACCTTGAGCTAACAGTTCCATGTTCAGTCTAGCTACCTTCTCTTCCAGGGATTCTTCCCTTGGGTGTGAGTCGACCCCACCAACAGCGCCTTCATCATTAATGTCGAATACGACTTTCCCAGCATGGAGCAATCGTGCAAGGATTGTAGCTGTGGCAGGCAGATCAGTATCTGCCTTAATGTCGGCCAGGGATATGGAACCTCCTCTGGACTCACGAAAACTTACTATGCCAGCAGCTCGAACTTTACCAATATTATGGAGTGCACTAAGTTCCTCCACGGTTGCAGTGTTAATACACAAAGGTTTCGTCATTATGGGTCACCTGTTGATTTATACCAAGGAAGCGAAATTAATATCCGCTAAAAAAAATAATATCACCTACTGAAATAAGTCGTAAGCGTATGCTTACTGAAAAATATAACTCACTGAGTAGTGATGGTGGTGCAACTCCGGAGAACGTCCAAATGAATCTTCCGAAGCCAAACCAGATTCAGTAGCGTACCAGCATGCAAACCATCCTTCAGAAACTCGAAAGTATAATGATAACGGACGCGTTTACATGCACTAGACTTTTTACGGAGTATTAACTCTACACTGCATTTGATGGTGTGTACACCAATATCTGCATTAATTTTCTCAATTCTATCATTGAGAAGAGAGAGTTGGTCATGCAGTTGCAGCTCTTGGTCTTTGAAGGAACAGGAATTCAAATGGTGAAGTTGCTCATTATACAGGACCAGAGAATACGCCGGGATATCGATAAATTTCACCGTTTGGCCGTAATGCCTTACTATGTCTATCGCACGTTGATAGTGTTGGCAAATGCGGTCTACCGCGAGTTCATCATCGGCTGTCCTTAAATAGACAAAACCGTCGCCTTGTTTCTCGGTAAGGTCGCACATTCCGGCCCAGATATAGAAAACGATCCGGTGAAATTTCTGAATGGCGCTGGATATTCTCGACTGCAGAATATTGACCAAGTCTTGTGTAGTACCACCGCTTTTACACCAATACTCAACAAACCCAGTTTGATCAGCTCTTTTCAAAATGAAACCTTTACTTGTACCCAACAAAATTGCTTTGTGGGTAAAGGACTGATCCAACGAAAACTGGGTGCGAGCCAAAAACTCCTCAGATTTAACTTGAAAAGAAGGCATAAGCTGAGTATTGTTTCCACGTAGTAACTAGCAATGTGATTATGAACTTTTTGAATTAATAATAACAAGAAAAAAACCTAAAACAAATAGTGTTCAGCGTAATTAGTAAACCTAATATTACAATTGAAACATATTTGCTGATTAGAAGGGAGATTACCCTCTAATGTTCAAAAAGTTAATAATAATGATAATAATAACAACAACAGTGATTTATATCACTTCTTTATTTCAAATAATTCTGAAATAAACAAAGAAATTGAACTGTAATTAACATATAAAGAAATATCCAAAAACCGACGGTTAAATTACAGCTCAGAATCGCGTACATATGACACTGAAGACAACTAACAATAACAATCCAGAAGCTATAGGGTTGTCATTCCACGGAATATTGACATAGAATAGATGATAGAAACTTAGCACGAAAATATACCTCAATTCATTACAGTTCAAATAAATAACATTGAATCTTGAATTTATGACGTATATGACGTATGTATGTAAGGTATATTAATCTATATACCCGACATGTGCATGCTATAGTATAAATAAATAATATATATTTAACTATAACTCACCTATCATCTGTGATTGTTAAATCCTACAAAAATAACTATCAATAATCAAAATGGCGGCCAGAGTCTGTAAAATTGACGTTCGGGCAGGACTAGAGTAGTCTTTATATTTCCGAGAATTCTATCTTTTTTTAACAGCAAAATCGTGAGTAGAATTTAGAAATAACTAATAACAATTTTTAATTTAGGGCCCAAAGTACTCCTGACACCATTTGTAGTAACTTAACTACGTATAAAAGGTTACTCACCCAACAGAGGTCTTGAATCGGCCAGTGGAACCAGCGGTAGATGCGCACGGTTCAGGTTCCAAGGTACGACTGCCGGGCGTCCGTAGAAACGGCGGGAATCAGCCAGCCCGGCAGCCGCGAAACACGAACCGCGGAATTGCGGGATACCGCCAGCACCACAGTAGCAACAGTATCGCCTTCGGGAACGACGAAGATGCTAAATTAACAGCCATTTCAGTAATTATTTACATGTACGCAGTACGCTTTAGCTTCAGTTTCTTAACAAAATGTATTACAGACATAATTTACTCCCTTTGCAAACTTTGCCGACACAGTTAATAATAACAAAAGTTACGTCATCAACACTTTGTGACGTTTGCCAGATGTGACGTCATAGTGTTAGTGCTCCACGTTTATCACAACGCATTATAAAAACTGTTGATTTATGTCCCGACTGTACTATACTATGTCAGTCAACGTTGTCAATCGTTCATAGATTCAGTCACGAGGAAGTATGCTATTAAATGTCGAAAGAACTTAATAAATAAAGAACTTGTAGATCTACCTAAACTCCCTGTCAAAATAATTTTAGACATTTATCTAGCAAAACAGGCAAGATGCTGCTGCTTAATCATTAATTACGACCGTGTTTTGACATAATTTATTTACTCGACTACCGGGTACATATAGCATGCGGATCACCGGAAGTGGCATAACATAATCTGTGATATTGGCGAAGAAACAACATTTTTTTATTATCATGAACACCTTGCCCGCCTGTCTGTCCGACCTCCAAGGCACTGAGATCTGCACGAACAGGAAACATGTCTGATTCCCAAACCTCAGTGATCCGTACGAATGGAACAATCGTTTCAGGCTCAGCAACGTCTCCTTCATATGTCACTCAAAATAACAACCTAGCAGTCTCGGCATCCTCCATGTCAGTGATCCATGCAAATGGATCAGTCGTGTCGGCCACAGCAGCGCCTCTGTCCCACATCACTCAGGATGACAATCTAGCATTCTCAGCATCCTCCATGTCTACAAATTATGAGCTGAATATTGACAAGCTTCTATTAAAGAAACTAAGCGCCACTAGAAGAGACCAGCATGTCACATATAACAAGACAGGTGGAGGATTGGTTATTGTAACTGATGCTGTAACCTTCCAGCTTGTAATGTTTGCAACTCTAAGCTACTACAGAGCATACCCTAAAGAAAAGGGTTCTGCACACATAAAAACAACGACCGACTGCACTAAGGCCAATGTAGTGCACTACTCCATCAGAGTCGACACGCCACAGCATAGTAAAGAGTATGTTGGGAACTTATACACGACCAAAAGTGTCTTATTGGTTAATGGAAAGTATGTTACAAAGTCCCTAAATAATGACCTTACTGCTATCCACGGTGTAATAAAGTCACAACTCTCCGAAGATCCATCTAACGATCTGGATGACCTAAATAGCAGATTTGAGGAGCAACTTCTCAAGATTATATCCTATAGGCAGTCAACAGGGGAAACGAACACAGTAGCCAAGAAAGGTGACATTCCTTTCAAAGGCATTACTAGAACAGCGGAGGATAACATCTCATGTCGAAAATGCAATAGACCTTGCAGGTCCAGAAGTGCATTCTGTACATCCGGAAACCACTGGATTCACTACAACTGTGAAAAACTTACAAATAGTCAAATTAGTGAACTGGAGAAGTCTAATCCGAAAGCAGAATACAGTTGTAAATTATGTCTTCCAGAAGGGGAACAAACCACTGATATTAGGCCTGCTGCCTGTGCACCCGCAGTTAGCACATCTCCTCGGAGCAGCCATCTACATCCCTTGCAAGCTTTTACTGTTGGAAACCAAACCTCAGCTCACTTAGATACCTCAGAAGCCCTTGATATGTTACAAGAGGGAATTGATTCCAGGGAGACAGACAATGATGCTATTATGATTTGCAACAGTTGTAGCCGTGCCATTGAAAATGATCCTGAAATATGTACCTTATGCGAAGCCTATTGTCATTCGTTCTGTATAGATGTGACAGGCGTATCAGGAGCCTGTCTAGCTTGTGAAGCTACAGATCTACAGATCAGAGAGAGAAAAGCAGATAACCCAATCAAAAATGTGCTGGAAGGGAATAAATCACCGGTGAGCGCTGAGAATGCACCAACTGATATAAACCTTTACCCAAGTAGACCGGTCAACGACTTAACTACAGTAGTCTTAGATGAGAATGGCGATATGGTATTAGAGAAGGGAATTCCAGTGCAGAATGACACCATTTGTAACTCAGAACCCAGCGATATACCTGAAATAGATCATGCACAACCCAGCGATATACCTGAAATAGATCATACACCTGCGACTAGCCGCGATAACACTGTGAGTTCCACAGAATTGCCGTGTACAGCAACATCGTCCAAGTACACTGATCATTCCTCAAACAAGAGTACTTCGGACCAGAATGATTCCGTGGCCTCAGAGAAATTGTCAGAGTTAAGAGCAAGAGAGCAGAACCTGAGGAAAAAAGAAACAGACGTGAAGAATAAGGAAAAAGAGCTTGGCAATGTGCGAAAGGACAGGATTAGACTTGAGTCATACTGTAAAAGGTTAGAAGCGCGTATTGATGAGCTAGTTCTAACAGTATCCACAGTAGCCGCTAGGTCAACCACTCCAACAAATAATGAGCAACAACAACCTAGCTTCACTCATTCTCAAACCACCACAACCTCATGTACAAGAGGTATGAGTGACATCCAAGACAAAATGATGCATCAGACCTTAGAGATGTTCAACAAAATGTGCTCTCTTATCATCAAACAAATGGAGAACCAGTTAGACAAACAGCCTACTGGAACTGAGAAGGAGCCTGAAGTATGTCGTAATAGGTGTAACAATCCATCGTGTAACTCATTCTCTTATCATCCAAACCCCATACAGAGTACGTGGGATAATGGTCATGACAGGGCGCAGCCACCAACGGGTCAGCAGATTAGATACAGAGCCGCACAAGTACAAAACAACTCTGATTGTGTTACTAATACCGCTTCGACTAACCATTACTCATATGAAGGAGTTAATAGATATCAACAGTCTCAAGAAGACCGAAGTCATGATAGAGCCAATAGAGTGCCTATAGAACGCATAAGAGACAGGTTTGCTTCAGGACAGAACCCTCAGCGGCATGAATATGCGAACTATCCAGCACTGCTGACGCAGTCTAAATATGAGGGCATAAATAGATACCAACAGGATCATGGTAATAGAATTCACTATCAGCATCAACCGGACATGCGTGCTGGCCCTAGGCAGAAGATAACCAAAGATAGTGTTCATCATTATGGAATTGTGACTAACTCCTATTCAGAATATGCAAAACGTCAGCAGCCTTCACCTGGTAACACCAGCGTGTCCCTACAGAAGTTGTTTCACATGCATCGAGTGAAGTAAGACGAAACTTCCAACCAAGGAGTGCTGACCGCCCACACAATAGTAATGTCAGGGCACTGGACGGTAAACGGCAGCAACAATCCCAGCCAAGTAGGGTGTTTGTTAACCGGCAGCAGTTCCAGTACAAGCATAATCTACCTAACAGGCTGATACATGTGAATTCACAACAACCAGCTGTTAAAGGTCCTGCAACTGAAGACCAACATGCAAGAAAAAGTACTGACCAGAGTAACCAACAAACTGTGTGTGGCCCGAGCACAACTAATCCTCAGTTTCTGTCAAACCATAAAATAGCGGGCCCACAGTCACGTTATAGTGCTAGCCTAATGAAACAACGGTCACAGCAGCGACAACTGCACCCAAGTCAACAAATACCACCTGGAAGCATGACAATGGAATCGCCACAGCCTTTTGATTTGACAAATCAGCAACTGCCAAATAATCCAGCCGTCCAACAGCTGGAGCCTATTAGGCTCACAGATGTCGGGTCATCTGCAGCCATGCATAGTGGGATAACTCATCAGTTACATCCACCACCTTTCATGGTGCCCCAACACTTGTGTCCTATGATTATGTCAAATCGCCCACCACCAACTACTATGGTGATGGCGCAGCAATGGTTAAGTAAAAAATACCCAGTGGCTAGTGATCAGGTGGGTGCTATTGGTCAACAACACCAAAGGCAGTTAAGACAGACCGGATCATATCTGCTGCCACCACCAATGACTTACAACAGCCAGCAATGCCCACCTAGCTACACTCTGGGGACTCACCAGCAGCCGGTTTTGGTAAGTCATGGTGGTCACCCACCTCTTGCATTAGCAACTAGAAAGAGTGATGACTCGTCAAAAATGAAGTCAGTAGTCAACAACCGACAGCAGCTCCAGAAAACAGTGATGGAGCAGGGACTTCAGATCAACCGCAGCCACCAGTCGCAAGTTGGACTATGTCTATACAATCACCATCTATGGCACCGAATACAGTAGAGAAACAAACACAGCCTCCCGCAGAAATATCTGAACATTCTTTTTTAGGCCTGGGAGAACACCACAACGATCAACCTTAGCTAAATCATCTTCACCCCTGAATATAGTTGCCTTCAACTGTAAGAATATGAAAACATCAGCTTATGCCATCGATAGTCTGTTGCAAGTCAATCAGATTGCATTGATACAAGAACATTGGTTATTTGAGTCACATATTGATACATTAAGTGAGGTCACAAAAAAAGCTGGCTACATCGGAAAAGGAGTAGATATAAACAATCCTCTACCCCCAATCAATTTGCCACGAGGGTATGGTGGAGTAGCCATATTCTGGAGTCTCGAGCTGAATAACCAGATATTGCCGCTCCAGGAGGGGAAAGAGAGAATACAAGGCATAGAACTAACTGATGGCAAAAACAAGAAATATCTTATAGCCTCGGTCTACCTACCAACAAGGGGTGGAGGAAAGGATCATATTGATGAATTTTGCGAAACTGCGGACCGACTCTTCGAAATCTGTCTGAAATATACAGAAACCCACTACATAGTTATTGGAGGTGATCTAAATGAAGATCTCTCCAAAGCTGACAACTCAAAACGCAGACACTACCTGGTGAATGTCATCAAAGAGTGCCAACTGAAGTATTCTACTACCGGAAAGACGTTCCTAAACCAAAAAGGCGAAGAATGCTCAGAAATAGATTATTCCTCCACAATATCCCGCAGCCATTTATGCGTACACATAAGCTGGTTCTTGTAGATAGCTCATGTAATACCTCTGACAACATGCCAATACAGATGTCATTTGATTTTGCTTTTGCCACAAGTAAAGTAGCTGAGACAACTTCTCATGCTAGTCACCCAAGAATCAAATGGGAAAAGACCGATAAACACAGATATGCTTCTCTGATATCTAGCGGTATGAACGTTATTAGAACTAATCTTCAACTTGAAGATCCCTCACAGATCAATAGTATAGTCTCAGAACTGTGCATGTTAATGTCAGTGTCTGCAAAAAATCAACACCAATAAAGCAGCGTTTCAACAGCAAGCTAAAGCTAAAAGTCTGGAACACTGAGATTGCTCATGCCATGAAGAAACTGCGATCAGCAGGCAAGCTATGGACTCAAGAAGGAAGGCCAAATGATAGCGACAGCATATCCTGTATAGGGAAGAAAGAATGTAAGAAAGAGTTCAGGAGAGCTTGTAGGGTGGAACTGGCTCGGCAGAATGCGAAACACAAGTCCAACATTCTACATGCTCGTCAGTTCGCCAGTAAAACATTTCATATGCTGATAAACAAACAGTGAAAGAAGGGCAATGTGTTTGTCAATGACCTCTATGTGGATACCGATCACTACTCCGGAGACAGTGTAATTGAAGGCTTCAGGATTTTTTTTGAAAAACTAGCCATTCCTGACACATGCAATAAATCCTACGACGAGTCTTATCACGACCTTGTCAAGAGGGAAGTTTCAGTTATAGAGCAGATAGTAGTTAATAATGACGTCCCAGAAGTTACTTTAGTAGAGGTGAGAGAGGCCGTTTCCACTATTAACAGAGGAAAAGCGGCAGACATCTATGGAGTTACGATCGAGATCATTATTCATGCTGGTGAAGATCTCCTCCTATGCTTGCGTGAGCTGATCGACCAGATATTCAAAAATGGTGGTATTCCAGACTCATTGAAAGTAGGACTCTTGTCACCAGTTTATAAGAAGAAAGGAACACCCACAGAAGCAAAGAACTATAGAGGTATTACAGTCTTGCCCGTAATCACAAAAATCATTGAGGCGCTTCTGAAGAGTAGGATCAAAGACAAGATTGAGAGAAGTCAATGTTCATCTCAGAGAGGATTTACAGCAGGTGTGTCTCCCATGCATGCTTCGCTCCTGGTGGAAGAGTTTTACAGAGAGTCGCATGATAATAACAATTCAGCACATCTGATCCTTCTGGATGCAAAGGCAGCCTTCGATGTGGTCGACCATAACCATCTTCTCCGGAGATTATTTCATGTAGGCGTGGATGATAAACACTGGAAGCTCATACAAAGTATCCATTTAGGAGCCACATCACAGATCAAATGGAAGGGCGTACAGTCAGCCCCAATTGAGATACTCAAAGGAGTCAGGCAAGGTGGCATACTTAGCACAGACCTGTATAAACTGTATATCGATCCATTACTTCACAGGTTAGGAGCAACCAACATGGGGGCACGTATTGGAAACACCTTATGTAACAATAGTGCATGTGCGGATGACATCTCTCTGATGAGTATTACAAGTGTCGATGTGCAGAATCTTACGAATATTGCAGTTGACTTTGCCAACAGGGAGTGATACCAGCTTCAGCCAACAAAAAGTGTGTCAATTGCGATCTGCCCTTCCAGTAAAGCATTCTTCTTAGGAGACCAACAAATGCCACGCGAAACTTCCAACGTTCATTTGGGAGTAACCAGAGCTTCCTCACTAAGAAAGAATACAGCTGAGAATGTAGATAAAAACATAAAGAAGGCTCGACGTACAGCCTATAGTCTTTTTTCCTCTGGATTTCATGGCCATAACGGCCTAGACCCAGTGACAATTATCCATCTCTTTAAGATCGATATAGCACCAGTTTTAACTTACGGGCTCGAAGTTATACTTCCTAAGGGGGTACAACTGACTAATCTGGAAATGTACCAAAAGCGACTCCTGAAACAGCTTCTGTCATTACCAAAGAACACTGCTGACCCAGCAGTATATATCTTATCGGGCGTTCTTCCTGTTGAGGCTCAGGTGCATCATAAAGCGCTGATGCTCTTTAATTCCATCTGCAGTTTACCAGAATCCTCAACAGAAAACAAAATAGCAAGGCGACAGCTGTTGGTTAAATCTATTGACAGTCACAGTTGGTTCATAGAGCTAAAACAAATGACTCATAAATACGGATTAGAAGATCCTGATGTGTACTTAGATGATCCAATTCAGAAAGCAAAGTGGAAGTCCCTGATTAGAAGAGCTATACAGCAATACTGGAAAGAGGAGATAACAAGCACAGTACCACTGTACAAATCACTTAGGTACTTGAACGAGCTTGTCTTTGTTCCAGGAAAGCTGCATCCTGTTCTAGAACCAGATTATTCCTCTGAAAGGGATGTGGCCCGTATCCCCATTAAACTGAAGCTCCTTACCGGGACGTACATTCTACAAGTGAACCGGTGCAGATTTAAGCAGGAGACCTCGAATTCGCTATGTCTGTTGTGCAAATCAGAACAGGAGACACTGGAACACTTTCTAATCAGATGTCCCGCTTTAGAACCTGTAAGGCTGTCAGCCGTTGAGTCTATAGACGCATGCCTTAAGAAATATTGTCAGACCGGCATTGCTAACTACTCAGCTGAAGAAGTAATCCAACTGATTCTGGATTGTACAAGGATTCTAGATCCCGAGCTTTTAACAACAGAGTTCCTGGGCGCATTAGAGTATCATGCCAGACGGCTGACATATCTGTTACACACTCACAGTTTTACTTTACTTAGCAGCCCAAATATGGCCACAATCGATACATTACAGTTATCTTTTAGAGCTTAACTTAAGTTACATTTTCCTACCCATACTTTGGATTCTTCTACTCATACATAATATATGGCTATTGTATACCTCAGTACTAATTAAAAGGTGGATGTTTTTTAAAGACTACTGAGCCTTCTTTCACATTGACAGTCCTGGTGATTGATGATAGATATGGACATAGTCAGCTTGTCATCGTACTAGTGGTCCTAAACCGGACAACCGTTCTAAAACGGACAACCGTATTAAGTGTAGTGTTAAAAACTGTGATGACAGTGTTTAGACGTTAGGATTCTTACGCATGTGAGTGCGGTTCTCCTACGAAGGAGGTTATGATTTCTACAAGTTACAAGTTACAAGGTCCCAGCCCCAGTCTCTTTCACCTCTTATAAGTAAGACCGAAATTCGTAGTTCGTAGTTCGAAATTCGACGGGAGCAACCATTATAGGGTAAATATTAGCCCCTGCAGATTAAGCCATAGGCGGCAGGTCTAATGCGCGCGCGTGTATACACAAGTAGTACGCAGGCCTACATATAAACTGAATAACGAACTACGTTCTAGCAATGAGGCAAACAGAATCAAGGTCTGGACCGTGATTCAAACTGAATCACATTCTAGCATGTGATGTCATCCGAATTACGATCTGGACCGTTATTCAAACTGAATTAAGTTCTAAAATGTGAATTCATCCGAATTACGGTCTGGACTGTGATTCAAAACTGAATTTTGTTCTTGCATGTGATGTCATCCGAATTACGGTCTGGACTGTGATTCAAAACTAAATTATGTTCTTGCATGTGACGTCACCCGAATTACGGTCTGGACCGTGATTCAAACTGAATTATGTTCTAACATGTGATGCTATCCGAATTACGGTCTAGACCGTTATTCAAACTGAATTATGTTTTAACATCTGATGTCATCCAAATTACGGTCTGGTCTGCGATTCAAAACTGAATTATGTTTTAACATGTGACGGCATCCGAATTACGGTCTGGACTGTAATTCAGAGCTGACTTATGTTCTTGCATGTGACGTCATCCGAATTACAGTCTGGACCGTTATTCAAACTGAATTAAGTTCTAAAATCTGATGTCATCCGAATTACGGTCTGGAATGTGATTCAAAACTGAACTATGTTCTAAAATGTGATGTCATCCGAATTACGGTCTGGACTCTATTTCAAAACTTACTTATGTTCTTGCATGTGACGTCATCCGAATTACGGTCTGGACCGTGATTCAAACTGAATTATGTTCTAACATGTGATGTCATCCGAATTACGATCTGGACCGTTATTCAACCTGAATTACGTTCTAGCATGTGATGTCATCCGAATTACGATCTGGACCGTTATTCAAACTGAATTATGTTCTAACATGTGATTTCATCCGAATTACGGTCTGGACTGTGATTCAAAATTGAATTATGTTCTTGCATGTGACGTCATCCGAATTACGGTCTGGACTGTAATTCAATACTTAATTATGTTCTTGCATGTGACGTCATCCGAATTACGGTCTGGACTGTAATTCAATACTTAATTATGTTCTTGCATGTGACGTCATCCGAATTACGGTCTGGACCGTTATTCAAACCTGAATTATGTTCTAACATGTGATGTTATCCGAATTACGGTCTGGACCGAGATGGGCACGTCGTCATCGGAAATAGCGGACAATTCTTTTTTATTATGGGCGTATATATTACTGTAACCTATATCAGACAAAGCAGTCCTTGACAATATACAAATGAGTGACGCGTATGCAAACGACAATAACAGCAATAGATCCAGAATTTGATTCGATCATGATCGGTATTTTATCCGGATCAGGGGCAAAATCTGGAAATCCCAGTTCAAACTCAAGTCTGGCCCGTAGTTGTTAGTTTTTTTCAAAATATATCGCTGGACGCATATGCACACACGTACATATGTGACGTCTGAAGCATGTGGTCTCAGTCTGAAAACTGAAGGATATACAAATGAAGGTTTATTGTTTTAATTCGGATTCTGTTCGTCCATTTCCCAACAAATTCATACGAATATTTGTGTTAAATAAATGCACGTTAGAATGTCGTTCAACAGTTTGTTTCAAAACAGATATTTATGAAAGATTCATATAGAAAACCCCCAGACAGAGCCATCACAAAACTGTTTCCCAGTAAAGGAATTTGCGCGCTTCTACCTGTCAAGATATTTTGGGGACGGCCCACTAGTCCGAAAACCCAATAGTCCAACAACCCAATAGTCCAACAACCCAATAGTCCGACAATTTTACCCACTAGTCCGACAACCCAATAGTCCGACAGCCCAATAGTCCGGCAATTATACCCAGTAGTCCGACAGCCCAGCAGTCCTACACACGAAAAGATTTACAAACCCAGTAGTCCAACAACCCAATAGTCCAACAACAGTAATTTTATTAGAAAGTACAATTGCTTCAAAACTGCGCAGATGTTGAAATAGGATAAGATACGTCGTCATCGGAAGTACCTAATGGGGGTGGGGGGGGGGGGGGTTATCATAGGCCTATATATTACTGTAGCATCCATCAGACAAATCAGTCTTTGGCACCATACAAATGAGTAGGGGCATGCAAACAA